>CM031239.1:16335276-16835572 GCA_018340775.1 Taxus wallichiana var. yunnanensis | reverse complement strand
TACGTATTGCTTGGTGTCCTCATCACCTCATCACCGGAGTAATGGAAAACAATTCAAAAATAAAACCTTGTGAAAACTTTGCTGACACCTTTGACATTCAAATTCCGAGTTTCTCATCACCTTATTACCCTACAAACCAACAGGGGCTAAGCCAAATCCACTATGCAAAAACCTAAACAAAATTCTCATAAAAGTGGTTAACGATACTAGGAGGACTCGGCATACGTAAATTCATTTCACCTTGTGGGCATACCATACTAGTATTTACACTTCCACCGCTGCCACACCTTTTATACTGCGGTCTATGGTGCAACAAAGGTTATTCTACCTCTCTAAGTCTATATTCCCTCTACGCCTACATTTCTCTCCATGACATGCTCAATGATGATGACTTTCGTCAGGACCATTTAGCACAACTTGGAGTGGATTAGGCACGATGTGTTAATGATCTTGACCATCTTCAAAGTTTACTAAAAGCGTATCAAATGTGCTGTCATGAAAAAATGTGTCCATTAATGAACCTTCCAATTTGGTGACCTTGGCCTGAAAGAAAATGAACATCTAACCAAAGTAGAAAAAAATAAACGGGGAAAATTTTCTCCTAATTGGCTTGGGCCATACATCGTGACTCATACTTGTAGATCAAGTGCTTATTATTTATCTTCACTTGACAGTAAACCTGAACCTGATCCCTTTAATGCCTTACATCTTAGACCATTATACTATTGAATTTTAGTCCTTCCTCACTTTTTTCCTCTTTCCATGCTCATCCCTTGAGTGCTATCCACTTCTTATGCCATCACCAATGATTAAACAAGAATCATGTGTGTACCCGTCACTTTTTACCTTCTCTTGAATATGTGTGCCATGGTGTTGCACATAGCATGATTATCATGGATACTTTTCATTTTTTTTTAGATGAGATCCCATGGTTGTTTCACCCTACTTTCCTAAACAAAGAATCATATTATTCACCTTAGTCTTGTCTATGACTTAAAATCCCTCACATGGGATCCAACTCATTAAGTCAACTTCTAATAAAAGATGACTCCCTCAAAAGGACATCTTTCTCTCTACTGATTGCTACTAAAAATAGACTACTCCTTCAAGGACAACTATGTAAAGCTCTTTTTTAAAAAAGGAAAACAAAAACAAAAAGACAAGAATGCAAGCTTCCTGCATCGATCGACTTCACGAAGACCTCAAGGGGTTAATTTCCTCATCCCATATAAGACTTCTCACATCGATCATCTATCTTAAATCCAAGTCAAATAATTTTTTTTTTGTCATGGACTTTCCCATTGTGACACTTAGATGTCTTTCCTAAAAGGCATGATACCTACTACCATGTAAACTACCAATATTCACCCTATCCCCATTCACATTTTCATTTCCTACCAGCTCAAGGACCACGTTGGAACCATGACATCCTATGATCATATGACTACTTTACAACCTTAGAACAATCAAGCATGCAATGTCTTTGTAGGGTCTTCGTTCATCATCTCCTCCAGGTATGACTGCTCATTATGATCTTAATGAATTGGGTGGCTTTCTCACCTCCTCTTATCTTTTAACCTTTCTTATTATGTATTGATTACCTTATACAAGACTCGGTCATTAATGCTTACCTTTGTAATCTTCTTCTTCTCTACCACAATCGAAATCACCTATACGAATTTTCTCACATCTCACCCATACCTAACAAACCTAAAATGAAATCATGCCTAAACCTACCAACTCATTCTCATACATCCTCATATTCTTCCCTAGCTTATCGAGAACTACATCGCATGAGGTCCCTTTTTCCGCAACTATTGTAGGCAGCACTTTTGTTATCTCATTTTGAGTTTACTCCGAAGCTATCGATAACCCCTACGAAATTTTTAAAGATGGTTTTGAAAATTACCTTTATTAGAAAATCAAGTTTTAGGGTGTCACCAACAGTCAACATGTGTTTTGAATGCTTTATGTCTTGTGTTTCCGAACCCAAACCCGGAGCTTCAAGTGAGTCGAGTTGGGTTTTGGAGCTTGCACATCAGGGACATGCACTTATCCGGAACATGTTTTGTGTCGCTTTCTTCCGATACCTTGAAGTCGATTTAGTCCTTTGTGTCGAGTTTTGGAACTTTGAAGCATCTAAACATCTCATGCTTTGTGTCGGTGTTTCCCGCGACACAGAAACCCAATTACTCTACGCACCTTTGTATGGTTTTGAACCTCTGCAGAAGCATGCCTTGACATGGCATTAATGTTGAGTTGTCGGTGAGTTGGCACGCGCTTTGTTGCCGAGTGTAATAATTGAAAATTTTCTTATAAATATGTGGATTTACACGTCATTTTATCGGATGTGTTTTTAACTCATGGATTTTCGCACACGCTTTCTCGACCTCAAAACCCGAAACTCACCCGTGCTGATTGAATCACCCATTTTTGATCTTTTCTTACTGCAGTCAAGGTATTTCTCTCTCCATTCTTTGTTCTTGGTTTTTATGGATTGATTATGGATGACTTCTTCCCATTCCCACTTACCAGGGTTTGTGGGGTTTTTTATTATTTTCCTTTTGGGGTTTCCAAAGCAGGGTTTATGTTATAGGGTTTATTTCTTTGGAATTACCACTTTGTGATTTTTCCCCAGAATTTTGTTGTTGGAATTAAGATATGTTTGGTATATGAATGGTAAAAAGAATTTACATGTTTTAAATTCAACCAAAACCCTGTTCCTCCTTTTCGGGTTTTGAAAGGTGCTGTGCAGTATTGAAGACCCGAAGTATATCAAAAAGATTTGGTGTGTAGCAGGCTTTCCAAAGTTTCCTGACATCTTTAGCATGTAAGCTTTTCAAGATTTTTGACATCCTCAGCAGCATCAGGTTTTCTCGATTCCCCCGACATCCTCCTTTCAGTGTGTCCAGACTCTTCCGTTCTTCCGAGGCATCTCCAGTGGAGGTCAAGATTTCCATAAGTGTAATAACATCTCCGATCTCTGAAATCTCTCTTCCTTAACATCCTTCATGTCGACCATGGTCCATCACGAAAGAAGAGGTCTGAGAAATTAGAAAGATGAAATACAAGTTCGAGAAAGGTGGAGTCTCCATCATATATCGATTGCAATTATGACATCCTGAGATACATTGAGGCTCTGAATATAGATATTGAAGATTTTGGAGTAGGGTAAGGAGTTCCTCCCAAACTAGTGGATGAAAGCGATAGCCCGATAGTGGCTTACCTCTTATGCAAAGGGGTTTTCCATGTCCACTTAGTGCTCAATTCATCTTAATCAATACGGTTCCAGTTATGACTCTGTTTCTCGTTGCAGAGAAATCAGTGAGGGAAAGTAGTGATCAAATTGACGGAGGTTACTTTGATGACCTCCTCAAATTGCCAAATTTTGAAGAATATGGAGAGTTGGATGTCAAGTCAGCTCGGAAGCACAGGATAACAATCAGAAGATTGTATCACATGTAAATAAGAAGTTCCCTGATCAAGGCCAAACCGATGTCTCTAGATTCCCACAGGTGATCCTCAGAGTGATTTCATCCAGGAGATCAATGACATCATCACATTGTTGAGTCGTTTTGGTTTACACTGAATCAAATGTGTTCCAAGGGTGGATGTATCAATTCATGATCACCATCAAGAAGAATCAACAAGGGATTATTGGGGCACTCTCATTAGTAATGAGATAGAATTCCCAACCACTGATGTCAGCCTTTGTCTTGTCCGTGAGAAATTTTATATGTCTTCATATGTCACATGTCGTTAGCAGGGATGAGGAACTATCCTGTTAGATACCAAGGAAGTAGGAAGGGGAACCATGTGTATCAATACTTCCTCAACTAACAAGGAAGGGATCCCAAGACCAATTCGCAAGGGGTGAATGATACCTTCTTTTATGAAAACATCTACTGATGCTAAACCCTGAGTTAAGAAAGACAAGAGTCTCGAGATGAGGGCACGGGCTGAAGTTTCCAAATGGGGATGTGTGCTTTTTACAATTCAAGAAGTTCACATATCTTCCTGGTTATGTACTGGGATCCCTTTCCAAATGCTCATATCCAGGGGATAAAGCGATTATTGATGGAATCGGTTAAAGCAATATGATTTTTCCATAAATTCCAATAAAGTAAACATAAGGATCTGTATCCTTCCCAATTTCCTATTAGAAGATACACTTGTTCGACAATCATGGTGAAAGCTAAAAATGTTATCCATGAGCTTCGAGGAAAATTTGAGAAGCATATGAAACCCCGAGACAGGTTTGATCATTTGAGGAGTCCCTCAACCATAGCGATGGAGACCTGCACTGCATTTTCGAGCCTGAAACATAGAGGACATTTGGATTAATCAACGTGATGAGGTTGTTACGCACAGGGAAGGATGAAATACATGATTTAAGAAAATTTTTGAGATTCAAACACTTGAGCTTGCTTATTTAACTGAGAAGGTACTATAGACAATGAAAGTGTTTTGGATCTTTCCTATGATGGACTAAATGAAGATCAATATGTTTTCCCACCTATTGATTGGTCAATCAGTGAAAAAGCCTCCTATCATAGATAGGTGGCTCGGTTTATTCTTGCACGCACTAAAGCATGGCTCTCCTCTTGGGGAATGAGTTTTAAAGATGATAAGTTTTCGTAGTCAGGGCGCTTCAGCAGGCGGGTCCCTCCAAAAGGAAAAGGACAAAAATCTTCTAGGGGGGCCTATAAAGGTCAAGATTGTCAAAAAGAGGAAAGAAAGAGAAATATCTTCAATTTTTTTCTCCATTTGAAACGGTGAATGTGCCAAAATCACCAACACCACAAAAATAGGATAAATTACTTTGGAAGGAGGAGGAAACAAGCCTCTCTGGTTTCACCATTTGTTGATTGCTCAACTAAAGAGACCTTATCTCTTGCATCCCAAGGCTTTGGGAGTCCGAATCTCGTGCCTCTTTCCTCACAACCACTCCTACCTCCTTATTCTCCATCAACTTCTTTAGTAATGGCTAGTATTTTCTCTGGACTTTCATCCCTCTCTCGCTTAGGACCCAAGTGCCTCCCGAATTCATCTTATCCTGCGCTTCCCGGCTTATGACTCTGTTTCTCGTTACACATGAGAAATCGAGGCGGAGAAGCATAGTGATCAAATTGGACGGAGGTTACTTTGATGACCTCCTCAAACTGCCAAATTTTGAAGAATATGGAGAGTTGGATGTCAAGTCAGCTCAGAAAGCCTAGGATAACAATCAGTGAGATCAGTATCAAGCATGTAAATAAGAAGTTCCCGATCAAGGCCAAACCGGTTGTCTCCAGATTCCCAAGATTGATCCCCAGGAGTGATTTCATCTAGGATCAATGACATCATCACTTTGTTGAGTCGGGTTTTCAGTTTACCCGAATCAAATGTGTTCCAAGGGTGGATGTATCAATTCATGATCACCATCAAGAAGAATCAACAAGGGATTGACTGGGGCACTCTCATTAGTAATGAGATAGATTCCCAACTCGACAAATAGTGTTGTCCATAGGGAAATTTTATATGTCTTCATATGTCACATATGCATTAATTTGGTCGGGATGATGAGAACTATCCTGGATTTGATACCAAGGGAAGCAGGACGGGGAACCATGTGTATCAATACTTCCTCAATCGACAAGAAGGGATCCCAAGACCAATTCGTAAGGGTGAATGATGCCTTCTTTATGAAAACATCTCGCATGCTAAAACCACGAAAGTTGAGAAAGACAAGAGTCTCGGATGAGGCTTGGGTTGAAGTTTCCAAATGGGGATGTGTCTTCTTACAATTCAAGAAGTTCACATATCTTCGGGTGGTTATGTACTCGGGGGATCCTTTCCGTCTGCCTCGATATCCAGGGGATAAACTAATATTGATGGAACTGGTTAGGCAACTGTTGGATTTCCATAAATTCCAACAAAGTAAACATAAAGCTGCTGTATCCTTCCCAATTTCTATTAGAAGATACACTTGTTCGACAAGGTGAAAGCTAAAATGTTATCCATGAGCTTTAGGACAAGTTGAGGAAGCATATGAAAGCCCGAGACGGGTTTGACATTTGAGGAGTCCTTAGGGCGTATGGAACCCTGCACCTACACAGGCCAAGCATAGAGGACATTTGGATTGATATGCGTGATGAGGTTCCTATTCACAGGAAGGATCATAGCAGATTGAAAATTGCTGAGATTCAAACACTTGAGCTTGCTGATTTACCAGAAGGTACTAGTGATAATGAAAGTGTTTTGGATCTTTCCTATGATGGACTAAATGAAGATCAATATGTTTTCCCACCTATTGATTGGTCAATCAGAGAAAAAGCCTCCATCACAGATAGGTCGGCTTTGATTCTTGCACGCACCAAAGCATGGCTCTCCTCTTGGGGAATGAGTTTTAAAGATGATAAGTTTTCAGAGTTGGCTGCTTCAGAGGCGGGGCCCTCCAAAAAGGAAAAGGACAAAAATCTTCTAGGGGGCCTATAAAGGTCAAGATTGTCAAAAAGAGGAAAGAAAGAGAAATCTCTTCAATTGTTTCTCCAGTTGAAACGGTGAATGTGCCAGAATCACCAACACCACCAGAAATAGGAGAAATTACTTTGGAAGGAGAAGGAAGCCAGCCTCTGGTTTCACCATTTGCTGATTGCTCAACTGAAGAGACCTTATCTCTTGCATCCAAGGCTTTGGAGTCTGAATCTGTGCCTCTTTCCTCACAACCACTCCTACCTCCTTATTCTCCATCAACTTCTTCAGTAATGGCCAGTATTTTCTCTGGACTTTCACCCCTCTCTACTGGGACCCAAGTGATCACCAACACGCCCCCTCCCGTGCCTCTTTTTATTGGATCTACTACCACATTGGTAACTATTCCCCCTCCACTAGTAGAATCTTCTCCCCTTGAGAGTATGATACCAGCTTCTACAACCGTGGCAACTCCCTCTGATACGCCGCAATGGCTACTCGAGAAAACTCCGAGGAAGAGGAAGGTGATTGTGCCCCTACCAGCCTTTGATTTCAGCTCACTCAAGGCTCCTACTGCTAAATCAGTCAAGAAACCCAAAACAGTTTCAAGGGTTTTGGTGGACGCTTCAGGAGATAAGTTCGCAGAGATCGCCACTCCCGTGACTGACAAAACTAAAGAGGACATAACAGCCTCCGATTATCGATAACTGTGGTGGCTCTAGGAAGAGTGATGATGAGAAGGGGGCGCAACAAGATGCGCGGATGCCACAAACGTGCCATGTGAGAATTTGAAAGAAACAAAAGACAACAGAGATGAGCTTAAAGGAAAAGTGGAGCAAATGATCGAGGTTTTGCTTAAACTCTCAAAACCCTCAATCCATACCATCTTCTTCCGTCCCCCGCTTGATTCGATTTCTCATCGCACTCTACAATTGAGAAGATTGCTAAAAAAGGAAGAGTGGTCGATGAATGGATCCAAAGGTTACTCCAACAGGGGAAGGAGGTGATACAAGACGCTTGTGAAAGTTCATCAATCTGGGGGATATTCGTAGGATGGAGAGAAGATGGATGATGAGTTTTCTCAAGAAATTAGACATCTTGATTTGACTTATGAAGCTCTCCAAGTATTAAAGCAAATACCAGCACATCTCTTGGTAGAAGAAGGCGTTATCCCACATATGGATAAGCATTTTCAGCTGACTAAAGCCATCAGGTTCAGGGTGAGGATTCTCAACGAAGCCTGCGCTAAGTTGAGAGAATCAAGGGATAAATTGATTGATGGAAAAAGTGATTTGGAAGAAGAGTTGCTGAAGATTTGTCCAAAGGTGTCAGTTGGAAACTCAGGTGTCCTATCAGCAGATGATCTTTTCAAACAAGTCCAAGAGTCTGTTCAGCATGAACCAACGCACGGATTTGGTATTGAGATCATTGATCGATTTGTAAGAATTGAACATTCTTTTGAGGCCTTGAGAAAGCTCAGCAAAAGATTGAAAAAGCTTCCTACGTGCTAGTGATATCCATGAAACCCGTGAAAATTTGAATGATCATTCTATCGCACTGATTTAAAATGAAATGCAAGGCATAATTCAAAGGTTCCAAGAATTTCGAACAAACAGTGTAACTGGAGGAAGAGAAAGATGAAGGAGTGAAAGATGATGATTCAGATTAATTCTTGATGTTTCATGTCATTTCAATCTTGAAATCGACATGTCTTTTTCATTTCTGTTTCGTCATATAGGAAGCAAATTTTGACTTGGTCTCCTCGTGAGAGTCAAGCAAAATAGAACTCTTTTTAAAGAACACTATTTTCTAGGATTTATCCTATTTTCTCTCGCTCCCTTTATTATAAATAAGGGATGCTTATGCATTCCAAAGGGTCGAGATTTTTGTAATATTCGAGCTATCGAAAGAAGAAAACTTTGTGTTTTCGCTCAATCATTTCAAGAATAGAGTTGATATTATTTCGCAAACTTTGTGTTGTGGGATATATCTTTCTTAAGACATTGTTCTTACGTTCATGATCTTAAGCTATTCTTTCGCATAGATCTTATTGTTTCTAATCATCTCGACATTATATTTATGATCTAAAGCTCGTATGATTATTTCGTGCTCTATGTTTACTCGAAAGAAAATACGTTTCTCTCATTTCCTTTCCATTGTGCTTCTTTCATTGTAATAGTTTCTAACCCCGTTCATTTACGAAAGCAATACCTTTGAATCGTGTGAATGCGGATTTCGGGATTCTATCCCAACCCCCAATGGTTAGATTAGTGTGAATACTGTATATATTGTTTTCACTGTGTTTTAGATTAGTAGCAAACAGGCAGCCTCACCTGTCTTTGAGGAGGGATTTAATCCCATATACTGTGGTTGAACCTCATATTTTGGGTTGACAAAATATCCAACCAACAGTTTTTGGTGACTCCGCTGGGGAATACGGATTAATAGTAAAAAGCTTATCCTCTCGGTGTCCGTGACTCCAGTATTTGCCTTATTTTTAAAGGTCTCTTTCCCAGCCTGCTGGCCAGAAGATCTTCACTGGTCCCACCGAGCCCAAGGTGAAATTGACCCACTCTTTGAGTTGCTACAACAGCACAATTTCAGCCTTTCTCCCCAACAGCATTGTTTCTAACCGAACCAAAAGTTCTTCACCTGTTCGAGACACCGGATCCCCATGTGGAACGGGAAGCATCTACAACTTGTCATGCATTACTCTTGTCTGATACTCAGATCCCTATACGCACTCTTTTCAGAAGGATGGCAGTGCAACCTGTGCCTTGGGGTGCAGTTATTGGTCCTCTTTCTTTAACTCCACCATTGCATGAGTTACCACATGGATCACGTAAAACATTCCCAAATTCAATGGGGATGGGAAGCAACATCCTGATGAACACGCTTGCATCTTTCTTTGAAGCGCATGGCATCCTTGGAGTAGCTCACGAAGATGTTTCGCTTCAACTTTTTGTTGAACGTTGCACGGTGCAAAGCAAATTAATGGTTTTATCATCTTCCAAATGCATGCATCACAAACCGACTACCATGCGACCAAGTTCAAGCACGCTTCAAACCAGCCAAGATTCTCATGCCTTGTTAGCTCAACTTACTCATATGAAGAAGGAATCTCATGAACCCATGCGGGACTTCGTGGCAAAGTTTAATAAACTGATTCGAAGATTCCGAGATAGTGTTCCAACTCCGAAAATCGAAATGCTTCTTCATTAATGCTCAGCCTCCTGATGTGAGCTTTTTATTAAGAAGGTCGGTTATCCCAAATTTGGATGTTGCTCACTCAACAGCTATTGAAATAGAGGATGATCTCATTTTGGCCTGAAGGATCAAGAAGGACATACCCAAACCCAAAAATCAAGGTTCTTCTCAAGGTAATACTGATCCTATGTTTCAAAAAATGGCTAATGATTTGATTTCTTTAAAAAAGCAAATGTCTCAAAGAGTGAACAATGTTCCGTATCGGATATCCTCGAGATGGAATTTCAATAACAATAATGGTGCACTTGCAAGGGATAGGCCACGATTAACTCCTCGCTCAACCGAGGCTAGCATCAAGCTCCTCCTATCAATGCAAAGAGAAATAGTTGAAGAAGATGAAGAACCGTAAGAACAAGATTCTCGCGGAGGCTTTCAAGCTTCAGATATGCCGATGAGTCTTATGATGATTCGGCCGGTGACTCCAAAGATTGGGTATTTGGAATACGATGAAGATGAATGTGCACCGATGGTCAGGGCCATTTGTCAGTCTTCACTCGATCCCAATCTCGTAATCCTAAAACCTCTTGAAAACACTAAGGAGAAGAATAAGGAACCTCCCATAGCCATAGTTAAAAGAGGTACTCCTATTTCAAAGACAAACCGAAAGAGAGGTCACCAAAAAGGCAACTCTCCTTATTCTCCTTCTCCTAAGATCAAGCGCCTCAAAGACAAGCTCATGTGATTAGAACTGAGCCTACCATCACCCCTTCTTATACTACTTTTTGACATTGTTGATCATGCAAAGAGAACCAAAATCCAAATGTCGGAAGCAGTAATACCTTCACCAAATCCTCGAACAGCTTCAAAACTTGCCAAATTCATCGAAGTAAAGTGGTGTTCCATCACCTTCAAAAGGTCTCCTTCCAAATCCTACTCAATCCCATCTCGTAACAATCTGACCTCTCTTTCTTCTTCTTCGGGAAAGATTGAACCATTTTATTTGTCTTTACTTATAAATGGGTTTAAACTCAAAGAATCGTACATCATCGACTGGGGCCTCCGACAATGTTATGCCCGCAAAAGTAGCCCATGCTCTTGGGCTTACTTTAACTAAGTCATATGGATGGTGTTACTCTATGGAAACCAAACAAGTTCCTTTGATTGGTCAAATCAAAGATGCACAGTTCGCATTTGTTGCTTTCCCTTAAAAAGAGAGTGAAAATGACCATTCTAGTTGCTGACATCCCTGCAGCTTACGGTATCCTCTTGGGTAGGGGTTTTTGTAAAGATGTCGAGGAGAGATTAACATGGATTGGACCAAAGCCAAGATCCCAGTCAATGGGGTTCATCAGGTTCTCCATCCTGAACCGCAGTGAGGTATTTGGTAACTAAATCAGATGATCCTAAAGCTCAAATTCTTTTCGAAGATGCTAGCTTTGGAAATTATTTCATGACTTCAGAGATACCCACTGTAGATGTCGAGGAAGAAGATCCTAATGCTATTTGGACCCTCGAATTCGATGGTAGCTGCTCAACCACCGGATCAGGCACTGGTGTTGTTCTCATATCTCCTAATTCAGAAATTTTCCCATCAGCTTACAAGTTGCAATTTGATAATACTAACAACACGGCTGAATATGAAGCCCTGTTATTAGGATTAGAAATGGCCAGACAGAAGGGAATCCGAAATCTCAAAGTCCAAGGGGATGCAGAGCTGATTGTCAACCAGGTCCGAGGAATCTATCAGGTGAAAAATGATCGCTTGAGACATTACAGGAACAAAGTTTGGGATAGTATAGAATGCTTTGATGCATTTTCTATTAAGGCAGTTTTGAGAGATTATAATGACAAGGCTGATTCTTTAGCCGTGTCTGCATCCCTCCTTCTTCCTCATCCTCATTTCAAACAAGATACATACTCCATCGAGATTGTGTACCGTCCCAGTATCCCAGATAATGCAACTCACTGGCAAGTGTTCAATGATGATCAACAGGTGTTAGCTTTTCTAGAAAAGGCTGACAATTTCAGTGAGTTATACTTTGAAGGTTCTGAATCAGCCTTCCGTGAAACTATCTCAGATCCATATCAAGAGGTTGATGGTGAGTTTATTCAGCTTAAAGGCAACAAGATACCAAAAGGTTTGGTTTCTTTGGAGGGTTTGTTTGATAAGCATGATCGTTTTATTCAAAACAAAAGGCAAGTTGAAGGAGCTTCTTCCTCTGAAGTAGATCAAATCAATCTAGGTTCGTCTGATCAACCTCGATGGTGAATATTGGGAAATGTTGTTCCCCTGAAGAAAAAGCAAGATTCACTTCACTTCTGAAGAGATACATGGATGTGTTGGCCTGGTCTTATGTAGATTTAAAATCCTTCAAACCCAAAGACGTACAACACAATATTCCTTTAAACCTGATGTGAAGCCGTATAGGCAAAAGCAAAGACATTACAATCCCAAGATCTCAGGGACTATCCTTGCAGAAATTCAAGATGTTGATGCCGTGATTATTTTTCCAATCCATCACTCCACTTGGGTGGCTAACATCATCCCCGCTGTAGAAAAGAATGGCGAAATCCGAATGTGTTGACTTCCGAACCCGAATCAGTCTTCGCCAAGGATAACTATCCCTTGCCTATCATGGATCGTGTACTACAAACACATTATCGGATCGTAAATGCTATCCATGCTCGACGGATTTTCAGATATAATCAAGTTGAGGTAACTACGAAGATCAACACAAGACGGCCTTCACAACCCCATGGGGTACCTTTGCTTACATGTGAGGATGCCTTTCGGCTTGATCAATGCCGAGCTACCTTTCGTAGAGCTATGGACTTGGCATTCGTGAGACCTCGATGGGCAAGGTCATAGTTGTGTATTTAGATGACTTGACCATTTTCTCTAAAAACGGAGTGATCATTATGATCATTTAGAGCAAGTACTTTTGAGATGCAGCGCACGGATTTCATTGAATCCCAAGAAGTCCATGTTCAAAGGGTGACCAAGGAAAATTGCTGGTCATATCGTGACTAGAGAAGGAACCAAAATTGACCCAAAAGGGTAAAGGCCATTCGTGAGCCTTACCCTACCCACAAGTAAAACTCGAGTTCATTCTTTCTTCTAAAGGTTAATTTCCTAAGAAGGTTCAGACTGATTTCACTTGACAAAACCAAGGATATCCTCGGGATGATGAAAGGCAAAGTTCCATTTCGATGGAGTATGTAAGGGAAGCTTGCATTCAAGAAATCAAAAGGGCAATTGCTTGCGCCTATCCTAGTATGTCCAGACTTCAAGAAAGATTTCATCATGTACAAATGCCTACGCCTCGCTCACACAAAGGTCACCATCCCGATGCAGAGAACGGGGAAGGCATATCAAGCTCCCATCGCATTTATGAGCTGCCCATTGAAGGAGCATGAATTAAAGATGTCTCAAATTGAAAAGCATGCTTATGCGGTGGTACGAGCGGTGAAGCATTTCAGGTACTATGTGCTGAATTCCCATACTCTCGTTCTCGTTCCCGACACTGCCGTTAAATCCATTTTGACTCAACAAGAGCTGGGGAGTCAACGAGGTACCTGGATAGCTAAAGTTCAGGAGTACGACTTGGACATCAGACCTACCAAGTTGGTACGAGGAAGGGGCCTGTGCCAATTGATTGCAGAAAATCATGTTGAAGCAGAATGTGAAAAGACTCAAGATGCTTCTTCAGAGCTGCCCATGGTGCTTTTCGTGAGTACAACTGATGAATGGTACACGGATATTGCTTTCTTTCTAACTTATGGTGAATGCCCCCGCATTTAAGCCATAAGGAGAAGAGGACAGTCAAGTTGAGATCTGTAAAATACCTTTTGTGGGATAACGGAATATACAAGAAAGGTATTGATGGTGTTTTCCTCGCACAGTTGTGTTGATAAATCACAACAGGTAAAGTTGTTAGAGTCCTTCCATAGCCTAGCATGCGGAGGACATTTTTCATCTTCTGTAACAACTTATAAGATCCTACGGGCTAGGTACTATTGGCCTACTCTCTTTCGAGATTCAGCAGAGTGGGTGTCCAAGTGTGAAGCTTGTCAACATTTCGTTGGTCGTCCCAAGTTAGCAGCTCTTCCCCTGAAGCCCGTAGTGATCGAAGAACCTTTTCGCCAAAGGGGGATTGATTTCATTGAACATTGAATCCTACGCCTCCAAGCTGACATAATTACGTGCCGATCACTATGACTATTTTACCAAGTGGGTAGAAG
The DNA here is from genome assembly GCA_018340775.1 of Taxus wallichiana var. yunnanensis. Classification (NCBI taxonomy): domain Eukaryota; kingdom Viridiplantae; phylum Streptophyta; class Pinopsida; order Cupressales; family Taxaceae; genus Taxus; species Taxus wallichiana. The sequence goes on along the minus strand of CM031239.1, from coordinate 16,821,670 downwards.
CCGCACCAATCAAGCAAGCAACCTCTGAAGCTGTTTGCAAGTTCCTTAAAGAAAATATAATTGTCAGATTCGGTGTGCCTCATAAGATCAGAAGCTGATAATGCTCTCTAATTTCTCGCACGCATGAGTTGACAGACTTTTGCTATGGATTCGCATCACCCCGGCTCACTCATCCGATTATTATCCCCAAGGCAATGGGCAAGTCAAATCCAAAGAACAAGAACCTCGGTTACCATAATTAGAAAACTAGTAGATGAAAACCAGAGGACATGGCACAAAGCATCAGATGATGCGTTGTGGGCTGATCGATTACCCCAAAGCGAGCTATAGGAATGTCCCCTTTCCAAGTACTCAGACGGATTGATGCCGAGATCCCTATTTCAAGAGAATTGCCAGCCTTTACAAACTGCAAAAGCAAATAAGATACGGCCTTCAAAATTCTATCGAGAAGAGGGTTATGTACCTAGCCAAAGCTAGAAGAGGAACGAAGCAAGGTGGTTGATCGCATCGCAGATCATCGAGCAGAGTGAAGACAATTTTTGACAAGAAATCAAAGCAAACAGAATTTCCAGATTGAGACCTGTGTTGCTTTGGGATAAGAGAGGGAACAAAAAGGAATGCACGGAAGTTCGATTCTTTGTGGAAAGGGCCTTTCAAGATCCATGAGCTGAATGGTGAAAATAGTTTCCTTCTATCATATCCGGATGGAGGGTTACTCCTTTACCTTTTAGCTGACAACATCTAAAGTCGTTTCCATCACTAATGCAAGATGTTCTCGCATTGTACATATACTTTACTTTTTTGTTGTGTGTTTGCTTTTGGTTTTCTTTCTTTCTTCTTTTTGTTTTGTTTTGGTTTTCTTCTTTCCAGACTCCGTAGCCCAATGGATAAGACCAGAGATTCTGAGTTCTCTTCCTTTGGTATTACAAAGAAAGTCCCAAATGAGCCACCGTTATCTCGCTTTGAGTTTACTCCAAACTATCAGATAACCCCTACGAAATTTTTAAAGCTGGTTTTGCAAAATTACCTTTATTAGAGAAAATCGGTTTTCGGGTTTCACCAACAGGTCAACATGTGTTTTGAATGCTTTATGTCTTGTGTTTCCTGAAACCCGAAACCCGCTTCAAGTGAGTCGAGTCGGGTTTTCGACCTTCGGCGCATCGGAACATGCCTTATCCAAACATGTTTTGTGTCGCCTGTCTTCCGATACCCGAAGTCCGATTTAGTCCTTCATGTCGGGTTTCCGGAACTTTGAAGCATCTAAACATCTCATGCTTTGTGTCAATTGTTTCCCGCGACCCGAAACCCGAATTACTCTACACACCTTTGTGTCGGGTTTTCGGACCTCCCGAGCATGCTGACATGGCGTTAATGTCGAGTTGTCGGGTGAGTTGGCACGCGCTGCCACCAAGTGTATTAATTGCAAATTTTCTTATAAATATGTGGATTTCACGCATTTTTACCGACGTGTTTTTTTAACTCGTGGATTTTCGCATGCTTCTCCAACCTCGAAACCCGAAACTCACCTGTGCCCGATCAATCACCCATTTTCTTTCGATCTTTTCTCGCTCTCGTCAAGGTATTTCTCCATTCTTTGTTCTTGGTTTTTATGGATTGATTATGGATGGACTTCTTCCCATTCCCTTACCAGGTTTGTGGGGTTTTTATTCTTTTTCCTTTTGGGGTTGTTTTCCAAACAGGGTTTATGTTTTAGGGTTTATTTCTTTGGAATTACCACTTTGTGATTTTTCCCTAGAATTTTGTTGTTGGAATTAAGATATGTTTGGTATATGAATGGTAAAAAGAATTTACATGTTTTAAATTCAACAAAAACCCTGTTCCTCTTTTTGGGTTTTGAAGGGTGTTGTGCAGTATTAAAGACCCGAAGTATATCAAAAGAAGATTTTCTCAAGTTTCCGTTTTCAAGTTTCACATCTTTCAAAAGTGTTTCTCGACATTTCTTCATCTTCGCAAAAGTGTCGGGCTTTCTCAAGTTTCCGACATCTTCAAAAGTGCCGGACTTTCCAAAGCTTTCTCTTTAAAAGTTTCCGACATCCTCAATCCTCGCCAGATCGGGTTTTCTCGATTCCCGACATACCTCCTCAAAGTGTCGACTCTTCCGCTCTTCCGAAGATCTCCAAAGAGGTCGAGATTTCCACAAAGGTGCAACATCTCCTGATCTCTGAAACTCTCTTCCTTCAACATCCTTCATGTCGATCCTGGTCCATCGCAAGAAAAGACTGAGAAGTCAGGAAGAATGAAATACAAGTTCAGAAAGGTGGAGTCTCCGTCATATATCGATTGCAATTATGACATCCGAGATACAGAGCTCGGGAATATAGATATTGAAGATTTCTGGAGTAGGGTAAGGAGTTCCTCCCAAACTCCGTGGATGAAAGCGATAGCCGATAGTGGCTTACCTCTTGCAGCGGGTTTTCCCATGTCCGCCAAAGCCCCCGAATTCATCTTATCCTCGCGCTCCAGCTATGACTCGCTTTCTCGCTCTGAGAAATCAGCAGAGAAGTAGTGATCAAATCGATGGAGGTTACTTTGATGACCTCCTCAAACCGCCAAATTTTGAAGAATATGGAGAGTCGATGTCAAGTCAGCCGTAAAGCCTGGGATAACGATCAGGAAGATTGTATCAAGCATGTAAATAAGAAGTTCCTGATCAAGGCCAAACCGGCTGTCTCCAGATTCCCAAGACTTATCCCCAGGAGTGATTTCATCCAGGAGATCAATGACATCATCACTTTGTTGAGTCGGGTTTTCGGTTTACCCGAATCAAATGTGTTCCAAGGGTGGATGTATCAATTCATGATCACCATCAAGAAGAATCAACAAGGGATTGACTGGGGCACTCTCATTAGTAATGAGATAGATTCCCAACTGACAACAGTCTTGTCCACAGGGAAATTTTATATGTCTTCATATGTCACATATGCAGCGGCCGGGATGAGGAACTATCCCGGATTGGATACCAAGGGAAGCAGGACGGGAACCATGTGTATCAATACTTCCCTCAACTGACAAGGAAGGGATCCCAAGACCAATTCAGAAGGGTGAATGACGCCTTCTTTTATGAAAACATCTGCAGGCTAAACCCTGAGTTGAGGAAGACAAGAGTCTCAGATGAGGCCTGGGCTGAAGTTTCCAAATGGGGATGTGTCTTCTTACAATTCAAGAAGTTCACATATCTTCGGGTGGTCATGTACTCGGGGGATCCTTTCCGTCTGCCCCGATATCCAGGGGATAAACTGATATTGATGGAATTGGTTAGGCAACTGTTGGATTTCCATAAATTCCAACAAAGTAAACATAAGGTTGTTGTATCCTTCCCAATTTCTATTGGGAGATACACTTGTTCGACAAAGGGTGAAAGCTAAAAATGTTATCCATGAGCTTCAGACAAGTTGAGGAAGCATATGAAACCCCGAGACGGGTTTGACATTCGAGGAGTCCTCAGTGGCGATGGAACCCTCGCACCCGCACAAAGCCAAGATAGAGGACATTTGGATTGATCTGCATGATGAGGTTGCTGTTCGCAGAAAGGATCATAGCAGATTGACAATTGCTGAGATTCAAACACTTGAGCTTGCTGATTTACCAGAAGGTACTAGTGACAATGAAAGTGTTTTGGATCTTTCCTATGATGGACTAAATGAAGATCAATATGTTTTCCCACCTATTGATTGGTCAATCAAAGCTGAAAAGCCTCCATCACAGATAGGTCGGCTCTGATTCTTGCACGCACCAAAGCATGGCTCTCCTCTTGGGGAATGAGTTTTAAAGATGATAAGTTTTCAAAGTTGGCTGCTTCAGAGGCGGGGCCCTCCAAAAAGGAAAAGGACAGAAAATCTTCTAGGGGGCCTATAAAGGTCAAGATTGTCAAAAAGAGGAAAGAAAGAGAAATCTCTTCAATTGTTTCTCCAAATAAAATGGTGAATGTGCCGTAATCACCAACACCACCAAATAGGAGAAATTACTTTGGAAGGAGAAGGAAGCCACCTCTCCGGTTTCACCATTTGCTGATTGCTCAACTGAAGAGACTTTATCTCTTGCATCCAAGGCTTTGGAGTCTGAATCTGTGCCTCTTTCCTCACAACCACTCCTACCTCCTTATTCTCCATCAACTTCTTCAGTAATGGCCAATATTTTCTCTGGACTTTCACCCCTCTCTGCTGGGACCCAAGTGATCACCAACACGCCCTCCTGTGCCTCTTTTTATTGGATCTACTACCACATTGGTAACTATTCCCCTCCACTAGTAGAATCTTCTCCCCTTGAGAGTATGATACCAGCTTCTACAACCGTGGCAACTCCCTCTGATACGCCGCAATGGCTACTCGAGAAAACTCCGAGGAAGAGGAAGGTGATTGTGCCCCTACCAGCCTTTGATTTCAGCTCACTCAAGGCTCCTACTGCTAAATCAGGCAAGAAACCCAAAACAGTTTCAAGGGTTTTGGTGGACGCTTCAGGAGATAAGTTCACAGAGATCGCCACTCCCGCGACTGACAAAACTAAAGAGGACATAACAGCCTCTGATTATCAGATAACCAGGGTGGCTCTAGGAAGAGTGACAGCAGAAGGGGCGCAACAAGATGCGCGGGATGCCACAAACGTGTTGTGCCAGAAGTTGAAAGAAACAAAAGACAACAGAGATGAGCTTAAAGGAAAAGTGGAGCAATGACGAGGTTTTGCTTAAACTCTCAAAACCCTCAATCCATACCATCTTCTTCTCGTCCCCTCGCCGATTCGATTTCTCATCAGTACCTACAATTGAGAAGATTGCTAAAAAAGGAAGAGTGGTCGATGAATGGATCCAAAGGTTACTCCAACAGGGGAAGGAGGTGATACAAGACGTTGTGAAAGTTCATCAATCTGTGGGGGATATTCAGAAGGATGGAGAGAAGATGGATGATGAGTTTTCTCAAGAAATTAGACATCTTGATTTGACTTATGAAGCTCTCCAAGTATTAAAGCAAATACCAGCACATCTCTTGGTAGAAGAAGGCGTTATCCCACATACGGATAAGCATTTTCAGCTGACTAAAGCCATCAGGTTCAGGGTGAGGATTCTCAACGAAGCCTGCGCTAAGTTGAGAGAATCAAGGGATAAATTGATTGATGGAAAAAGTGATTTGGAAGAAGAGTTGCTGAAGATTTGTCCAAAGGTGTCAGTTGGAAACTCAGGTGTCCTATCAGCAGATGATCTTTTCAAACAAGTCCAAGAGTCTGTTCAGCATGAACCAACGCACGGATTTGGTATTGAGATCATTGATCGATTTGTAAGAATTGAACATTCTTTTGAGGCCTTGAGAAAGCTCAGAAAAAGATTGAAAAAGCTTCCCGGTGGTGCTAGTGATATCCATGAAACCTGTGAAATTTGAATGATCATTCTACCGCACCCGATTTAAAATGAAATGCAAGGCATAATTCGAAGGTTCCAAGAATTTCAGAACAAACAGGTGTAGCTGGAGGAAGAGAAAGATGAAGGAGCGAAAGATGATGATTCAGATTAATTCTTGATGTTTCATGTCATTTCAATCTTGAAATCGACATGTCTTTTTCATTTCTGTTTCATCATATAGGAAGCAAATTTTGACTTGGTCTCCTACGTGAGAGTCAAGCAAAATAGAACTCTTTTTAAAGAACACTATTTTCTAGGATTTATCCTATTTTCTCTCGTTCCCTTTTATTATAAATAAGGGATGCTTATGCATTCCAAAGGGTCGAGATTTTTGTAATATTCGGAGCTATTGGAAAGAAGAAAAACTTTGTGTTTTCGTTCAATCATTTCAAAGAATAGAGTTGATATTATTTCGCAAACTTTGTGTTGTGGGATATATCTTTCTTAAGACATTGTTCTTACGTTCATGATCTTAAGCTATTCTTTGCATAGCATCTTATTGTTTCTAATCATCTCAGACATTATATTTATGATCTAAAGCTCGTATGATTATTTCGTGCTCTGCGTTTACTCGAAAGAAAATACGTTTCTCTCATTTCCTTTCCATTGTGCTTCTTTCATTGTAATAGTTTCTAACCCCGTTCATTTACGAAAGCAATACCTTTGAATCGTGTGAATGTGGATTTCGGGATTCTATCCCAACCCCCAATGGTTAGATTAGTGTGAATACTGTATATATTGTTTTCACTGTGTTTTAGATTAGTAGCAAACAGTAACCTCACCGCCTTTGAGGAGGGATTTAATCCCATATACCGTGGTCAACCTCATATTTTGGGTTGACAAAATATCCAACCAACCAACATCGCATGAGTTACCACATGGATCACGTAAAAACATTCCCAAATTCAATGGGGATGGGAAGCAAGATCCCGATGAACACGTTGCATATTTCTTTGTAGAGCATGCGGCATTCTTGAGTAGCTCACGAAGATGTTTCGCTTTGACTTGTTGTTGAGATGTTGCACGGTGCAGCAGCTGAATGGTTTTATCATCTTCCAAATGCATGCATCACAAATTGGACTACCATGTGGACCAAGTTCAAAGCACATTTCAAACCAGCTGAAGATTCTCATGCCTTGTTAGCTCAACTTACTCATATGAAGAAGGAATCTCATGAACCCATGCGGGACTTTGTGGCCAAGTTTAATAAATCGATTCAAAGATTCCGAGGTAGCTGTTCCAACTCCGAAAATCAGAAATGCTTCTTCATTAATGCTCAACCTCCCGATGTGAGCTTTTTATTAAGAAGGTCGGTTATCCCAAATTTGGATGTTGCTCAGTCAACAGCTATTGAAATAGAGGATGATCTCATTTTGGCCGGAAGGATCAAGAAGGACATACCCAAACTCAAAAATCAAGGTTCTTCTCAAGGTAATACTGATCCTATGTTTCGTAAAATGGCTAATGATTTGATTTCTTTAAAAATCAAATGTCTCAGCAGGTGAACAATGTTCCGTATCGGGATATCCCTAGATGGAATTTCAATAACAACAATGGTGCACCTGCAAGGGATAGGCCACGATTAACTCCTGCTTAACCGAGGCTAGCGATTGAAGCTCCTCCTATCAATGCAGTAGTAGAAATAGTTGAAGAAGATGAAGAACTAGAAGAACAAGATTCTAGGAGGCTTTTGAAGCTTCAGGATATGCCGATGAGTCTTATGATGATTCGGCCGGTGACTCCAAAGATTGGGTATTTGGAATACGATGAAGATGAATGTGTGCCGATGGTCACCATTTACTGTCTTCACTCGATCCCAATCTCGTAATCCCGTAAAACCTCTTGAAAACACTAAGGAGAAGAATAAGGAACTTCCCATAGCCATAGTTAAAAGAGGTACTCCTATTTCAAAGACAAACCAAAGAGAGGTCACCAAAAAGACAACTGCTCCTTATTCTCCTTCTCCTAAGATCAGTGCCCCAGCTCAAGCCCATGTGACTAGAACTGAGCCTACCATCACCCCTTCTTATACTGCTTTTGACATTGTTGATCATGCAAAGAGAACCAAAATCCAAATGTCGGAAGCAGAATACCTTCAGTCAAATCCTGAATAGTTCGAAAAAATTGCCAAATTCATCAGAAGTAAAGTGGTTGTTCCATCACCTTCAAAAGGTCTCCTTCCAAATCCTACTAAAATCCCACCTCAGAACAATCTAACCTCTGCTTCTTCTACGGGAAAGATTGAACCATTTTATTTGTCTTTACTTATAAATGGGTTTAAACTCAGCAATTACATCATCGACTCAGGGGCCTCCGACAATGTTATACCCTCAAAAGTAGCCCATGATCTTGGGCTTAATTTGACTAAGTCATATGGACAGTGTTACTCTATCGAAACCAAACAAGTTCCTTTGATTGGTCAAATCAAAGATGCGCAGTTCGCATTTGTTGCTTTCCTAGAAAAGAGAGTGAAAATGACCATTCTAGTCGCTGACATCCCTGCAGCTTACGGTATCCTCTTGGGTAGGGGTTTTTGTAAAGATGTCAGAGGAGAGATTAGCATGGATTGGACCAAAGCCAAGATCCCAGTCAATGGGGTTCATCAGGTTCTCCATCCTGAACCGCATTCGAGGTATTTGGTAACTAAGTCAGATGATCCTAAAGCTCAAATTCATTTCGAAGATGCTAGCTTTGGAAATTATTTCATGACTTCAGAGATACCCACTTTAGATGTCGAGGAAGAAGATCCTAATGCTATTTGGACCCTTGAATTCAATGGTAGCTGCTCAACCACCGGATCAGGCACTGGTGTTGTTCTCATATCTCCTAATTCAAAAATTTTCCCATCAGCTTACAAGTTGCAATTTGATAATACTAACAACACGGCTGAATATGAAGCCCTGTTATTAGGATTAGAAATGGCCAGACAGAAGGGAATTCGAAATCTCAAGGTTCAGGGGGATGCAGAGCTGATTGTCAACCAGGTCAAGGGAATCTATCAGGTGAAAAATGATCGCTTGAGACATTACAGGAACAAGGTTTGGGATAGTATAGAATGCTTTGATGCATTCTCTATTAAGGCAGTTTTGAGAGATTATAATGACAAGGCTGATTCTTTGGTTGTGTCCACATCCCTCCTTCTTCCTCACCCTCAATTCAAACAAGATACATACTCCATCGAGATTGTGTACCGCCCTAGTATCCCAGATAATGCAACTCACTGGCAAGTGTTCAATGATGATCAATAGGTGTTGGCTTTTCTAGAAAAGGCTGACAATTTCAGTGAGTTATACTTTGAAGGTTCGGAATCAGCCTTCCGTGAAACTATCTCAGATCCATATCAAGAGGTTGATGGTGAGTTTATTCAGCTTAAAGGCAACAAGATACCAAAAGGTTTGGTTTCTTTGGAGGGTTTGTTTGACAAGCATGATCGTTTTATTCAAAACAAAAGGCAAGTTGAAGGAGCTTCTTCCTCTAAGTAGATCAAATCAATCTAGGTTCGTCTGATCAACCTCGGATGGTGAATATTGGGAAATGTTGTTCCCCTGAAGAAAAATAAAGATTCACTTCACTTCTGAAGAGATACATGGATGTGTTGGCCTGGTCTTATGTAGATTTAAAATCCTTCAAGGCCAAAGACGTACAACACAGTATTCCTTTGAAACCTGATGTGAAGCCGTATAGGCAAAAGCAAAGACATTAAAATTCCAAGATCTCAGGGACTATCCTTGTGGAAATTCAGAAGATGTTGGATGATAGGATTATTTTTCTAATCCATCACTCCACTTGGGTGGCTAACATCATCCCTGTCAGGAAAAAGAATGGCGAAATCCGAATCTGTGTTGACTTCTGAAACCTGAATTAGTCTTCATTGAAAGATAATTATCCCTTGCCTATCATGGATCAGGTACTACAAAATCTTACTGGGTCAGAAATGCTATCCATGCTCGACGGATTTTCAGGATATAATCAAGTTGAGGTAACTGTGGAAGATCAACACAAGACGGCCTTCACAACCCCATGGGGTACCTTTGCTTACAGGAGGATGCCTTTTGGCTTGATCAATGCTGGAGCTACCTTTCAGAGAGCTATGGACTTGGCATTCAGAGACCTGATGGGCAAGGTCATAGTTGTGTATTTAGATGACTTGACCATTTTCTCTAAAAAATGGAGTGATCATTATGATCATTTAGAGCAGGTACTTTTGAAATGCAGGCGTCACGGGATTTCATTGAATCCCAAGAATTCTATGTTTGGGGTGATCAAGGAAAATTGCTGGGTCATATCGTGACTAGAGAAGGAACCAAAATTGACCCAGAAAGGGTCAAGGACATTCAGAGCCTTACCCTACCCACAAGTAAAACTGGAGTTCATTCTTTCTTCGGAAAGGTTAATTTCTTAAGAAGGTTTGTACCTGATTTCACTGACAAAACCAAGGATATCCTTGGGATGATGAAAGGAAAAGTTCCATTTCGATGGAGTATAGAAGGGAAGCTTGCATTCGAAGAAATCAAAAGGGCAGTTGCTTGTGCTCCTATCCTAGTATGTCCAGACTTCAAGAAAGATTTCATCATGTACAGCTACGCCTCTGCTCACACAGTGTCAGCCATCCTGATGCAGGAGAACGGGGAAGGAATTGAAGCTCCCATCGCATTTATGAGCTGCCCATTGAAGGAGCATGAATTGAAGATGTCTCAAATTGAAAAGCATGCTTATGCGGTGGTACGAGCGGTGAAGCATTTCAGGTACTATGTGCTGAATTCCCATACTCTCGTTGTCATTCCCGACACTGCCGTTAAATCCATTTTGACTCAATAAGAGCTGGGGAGTCAACAAGGTACCTGGATAGCTAAGGTTTAGGAGTACGACTTGGACATTAGAACTACCAAGTTGGTACGAGGAAGGGGCCTGTGCCAATTGATTGCAGAAAATCATGTTGAAGCAGAATGTGAAAAGACTCAAGATGCTTCTTCAGAGCTTCCCATGGTGCTTTTCATGAGTACAACTGACGAATGGTACACGGATATTGCTTTCTTCCTAACTTATGGTGAATGCCCCCCGCATTTAAGCCATAAGGAGAAGAGGATAGTCAAGCTGAGATTTGCAAAATACCTTTTGTGGAATAACGGAATATACAAGAAAGGTATTGACGGTGTCTTCCTGCGTTGTGTTGATAAATCACAACAGGTAAAGTTGTTAGAGTCCTTCCATAGCCTAGCGTACGGAGGACATTTTTCATCTTCTGTAACAGCTTATAAGATCCTATGGGCTAGGTACTATTGGCCTACTCTCTTTCGGGATTCAGCAGAGTGGGTGTCTAAGTGTGAAGCTTGTCAACATTTCGTTGGTCGTCCCAAGTTAGCAGCTCTTCCCCTGAAGCCCGTAGTGATTGAAGAACCTTTTCACCAGTGGGGAATTGATTTCATTGGAACATTGAATCCTACCTCCAAAGGCTGCATACAAAATTATGTGCCGATCAAGCATGTACTATTTTACCAAGTGGGTAGAAGCTACACCAATCAAGCAAGCAACCTCTGAAGCTGTTTGCAAGTTCCTTAAAGAAAATACAATTGTCAGATTCAGTGTGCCTCATAAGATTGTAGCTGATAATGCTTCTAATTTCTCGTTGCATGAGTTGACAGAATTTTGCTATGGATTTGGCATCACCCTGGCTCACTCATCTGATTATTATCCCCAAGGCAATGGGCAAGCTGAATCCAGCAACAAGAACCTGGTTACCATAATTAGAAAACTAGTAGATGAAAACCAGAGGACATGGCACAAAGCATTGTATGATGCGTTGTGGGCTGATCGGATTACCCCAAAGCGGGCTATAGGAATGTCCCCTTTCCAAGTACTGTACGGGATTGATGCTGAGATCCCTATTTCAGTAGAATTGCCAGCCTTACAGTTGGCAAAAGTAGTTGAAGATACGGCCTTTCAAAATTCTATTGAGAAGAGGGTTATGTACCTAGCCAGGCTAGAAGAGGAACGAAGCAAGGTGGTTGATCACATCGCAGATCATCAGAGCAGAGTGAAGACAATTTTTGACAAGAAATCAAAGCAGCGTAATTTCTAGATTGGAGACCTGGTGTTGCTTTGGGATAAGAGGAGGGAGCAAAAAGGAATGCACGGAAAGTTCGATTCTTTGTGGAAAGGGCCTTTCAAGATCCATGAGCTGAATGGTGAAAATAGTTTCCTTCTATCATATCTGGATGGAGGGTTATTCCTTTGCCTTTCAAATGACAACATCTAAAGTTGTTCAATCACTAATGCAAGATGTTCTCTTGCATTGTACATACTTTACTTTTTGTTGTGTGTTTGATTTTGGTTTTATTTCTTTCTTCGTTTTGTTTTGTTTTGGTTTTCTTCTTTTCAGACTCCGTAGCCCAATGGATAAGACCAGAGATTCTGAGTTCTCTTCCTTTGGTATTACAAAGGAAGTCCCCAGCTGGAGCCAGCTGTTATCTTAGTTTTGAGTTTACTCCAAACTATCAGATAACCCCTACGAAATTTTTAAAGCTGGTTTTGTAAAATTACCTTTATTAGAGAAAATCGGGTTTTCGGGTTTCACCAACAGGTCAACATGTGTTTTGAATGCTTTATGTCTTGTGTTTCCCGAAACCCGAAACCCACTTCAAGTGAGTTGAGTCGGGTTTTCGACCTTCGGTGCATCGGGACATGCCTTATCCAGAACATGTCTTGTGTCACCTGTATTCCAATACCAAGTCCGATTTAGTCCTTTGTGTCAGGTTTTCATAACTTTGAAGCATTTAAACATCTCATGCTTTTTTCAATTGTTTCCCACGACCCCAAACCCGAATTACTCTATGCACCTTTGTGTCGGGTTTTCGGACCTCCCGAGCATGCTGACATGGCGTTAATGTCGAGTTTTTGGGTGAGTTAGCACGTGCCAGCCAAGGTGTATTAATTGTAAATTCTCTTATAAATATGCGGATTTACACGTCATTTTTACCGGACATGTTTTTAACTCGTGGATTTTTACGCATGCTTCTCCAACCTTGAAACCCGAAACTCACCTGTGCCCGATTGAATCACCCGTTTTCGATCTTTTCTTGCTCTGGTTGAAGGTATTTCTCTCTCCATTCTTTGTTCTTGGTTTTTATGGATTGATTATGGATGGACTTCTTCCCATTCCCTTACCAGGTTTGTGGGGTTTTTATTCTTTTTCCTTTTGGGGGTTGTTTTCCAAACAGGGTTTATGTTTTAGGGTTTATTTCTTTGGAATTACCACTTTGTGATTTTTCCCCAGAATTTTGTTGTTGGAATTAAGATATGTTTGGTATATGAATGGTAAAAAGAATTTACATGTTTTAAATTCAACCAAAACCCTGTTCCTCCTTTTCGGGTTTTGAAAGGTGTTGTGTAGTATTAAAGACCCGAAGTATATCAAAAGATTTGGCGTGTCAGGCTTTCTCAAGTTTCCGACATCTTTCAGCGTGTCGAGCTTTCTCAAGTTTCTGAGATCTTTCAGCGTGTCGGGCTTTCTCAAGTTTCCGACATCCTCAGCGCATCGGGTTTTTTGGATTCCCCGACATCCTCCTCAATGTGTCAGACTCTTCTATTCTTCTGACATCTCCAATAGGTCGAGATTTCCACAGTGTCCAACATCTCCTGATCTCTTAAACTCTCTTCCTTCAACATCCTTCATGTCAGATCCTAGTCCATCACCAGAAAAGGCTGAGAAATCAGGAAAGATGAAATACAAGTTTAGAAAGGTGGAGTCTCCATCATATATCGATTGCAATTATGACATCCGAGATACAGAGCTCGGGAATATAGATATTGAAGATTTTTGGAGTAGGGTAAGGAGTTCCTCCCAAACTTCGTGGATGAAAGCAATAGCCAATAGTGGCTTACCTCTTGTAGCGGGTTTTCCCATGTCTGCTCAGTGCCCTGAATTCATCTTATCCTGCGCTTCCAGTTATGACTGCTTTCTCTTCGTGAGAAATCATGCAGAGAAGTAGTGATCAAATTGCTGAGATTCAAACACTTGAGCTTGCTGATTTACCAGAAGGTACTAGTGATAATGAAAGTGTTTTGGATCTTTCCTATGATGGACTAAATGAAGATCAATATGTTTTCCCACCTATTGATTGGTCAATCAGTGAAAAAGCCTCCATCACAGATAGGTCGGCTCAGATTCTTGCATGCACCAAAGCATGGCTCTCCTCTTGGGGAATGAGTTTTAAAGATGATAAGTTTTCAGAGTTGGCTGCTTCAGAGGCGGGGCCCTCCAAAAAGGAAAAGGACAGAAAATCTTCTAGGGGGCCTATAAAGGTCAAGATTGTCAAAAAGAGGAAAGAAAGAGAAATCTCTTCAATTGTTTCTCCAGTTGAAATGGTGAATGTGCCAGAATCACCAACACCACCAGAAATAGGAGAAATTACTTTGGAAGGAGGAGGAAACCAGCCTCTAGTTTCACCATTTGCTGATTGCTCAACTGAAGAGACCTTATCTCTTGCATCCAAGGCTTTGGAGTCTGAATCTGTGCCTCTTTCCTCACAACCACTCCTACCTCCTTATTCTCCATCAACTTCTTCAGTAATGGCCAGTATTTTCTCTGGACTTTGATCCCTCTCTGCTGGGACACAAGTGATCACTAACACGCCCCCTCCTGTGCCTCTTTTTATTGGATCTACTACCACGTTGGTAACTATTCCCCCTCCACTGGTAGAATCTTCTCCCCTTGAGAGTATGATACCAGCTTCTACAACCATGGAAAATCCTCTCGATACTCGCAATGGCTACTTGAGCAAACTTCGAGGAAGAGCAAGGTGATTGTGCCCCTACCAGCCTTTGATTTCAGCTCACTCAAGGCCCCTACCGCTAAATCAATCAAGAAACCCAAAACAGCTTTCAAGGGTTTTGGTGGACGTTTCAGAGATAAGTTGATGAGATCGCTACTCCCACGACTGACAAAACTAAAGAGGACATAATAGCCTATGATTATCAGAAAACTAGGGTGGCTCTAGGAAGAGTGACAGCAGAAGGGGCACAACAAGATACGTGGGATGCCACAAACGTGTCAAATGCTTAAGTTGAAAGAAACAAAAGACAACAGAGATGAGCTTAAAGGAAAATTGGAGCAGTTGACAGAGGTTTTGCTTAAACTCTCAAAACCCCTTGAATCCATACCATCTTCTTCTGTCCCTGTCGGATTCAATTTCTCATCAGTACCTACAATTGAGAAGATTGCTAAGAAAGGAAGAGTGGTCGATGAATGGATCCAAAGGTTACTCCAACAGGGGAAGGAGGTGATACAAGACGTTGTGAAAGTTCATCAATCTTGTGGGGATATTCAGAAGGATGGAGAGAAGATGGATGATGAGTTTTCTCAAGAAATTGGACATCTTGATTTAACTTATGAAGCTCTCCAAGTATTAAAGAAAATACCAGCACATCTCTTGGTAGAAGAAGGTGTTATCCCACATACGGATAAGCATTTTCAGCTGACTAAAGCCATCAGGTTCAGGGTGAGGATTCTCAACGAAGCCTACGCTAAGTTGAGAGAATCAAGGGATAAATTGATTGATGGAAAAAGTGATTTGGAAGAAGAGTTGCTGAAGATTTTTCCAAAGGTGTCAGTTGGAAACTCGGGTGTCCTATCGGTAGATTATCTTTTCAAACAAGTCCAAGAGTCTCTGCTCAAAGATGAACCAACGCACGGATTTGGTATTGAGATCATTGATCGATTCGTAAGAATTGAAAATTATTTTGAGGCCTTGAGAAAGCTCAAAAAAAGATTGAAAAAGCTTCCCGGTGGTGCTAGTGATGTCCATGAAACCTGTGAAATTTGGAATGATCATTCTACTACACCTGACAAAAATGAAATGCAAGGCATAATTCGAAGGTTCCAAGAATTTCGGAACAAACAGGTGCAGCTGGAGGAAGAGAAAGATGAAGGAGCGAAAGATGATGATTCAGATTAATTCTTGATGTTTCATGTCATTTCAATCTTGAAATCGACATGTCTTTTTCATTTCTGTTTCGTCATATAGGAAGAAAATTTTGACTTGGTCTCCTGCGTGAGAGTCAAGCAAAATAGAACTCTTTTTAAAGAACACTATTTTCTAGGATTTATCCTATTTTCTCTCGTTTCCTTTTATTATAAATAAGGGATGCTTATGCATTCCAAAGGGTCGAGATTTTTGTAATATTCGGAGCTATTGGAAAGAAGAAAAACTTTGTGTTTTCATTCAATCATTTCAAAGAATAGGAGTTGATATTATTTCGCAAACTTTGTGTTGTGGGATATATCTTTCTTAAGACATTGTTCTTACGTTCATGATCTTAAGCTATTCTTTTCATAGTATCTTATTGTTTCTAATCATCTCAGACATTATATTTATGATCTAAAGCTCGTATGATTATTTCGTGCTCTGTGTTTACTCGAAAGAAAATACGTTTCTCTCATTTCCTTTCCATTGTGCTTCTTTCATTGTAATAGTTTCTAACCCCATTCATTTGCGAAAGCAATACCTTTGAATCGTGTGAATGTAGATTTCGGGATTCTATCCCAACCCCCAATGGTTAGATTAGTGTGAATACTGTATATATTGTTTCCGCTGTGTTTTAGATTAGTAGCAAACAGGCAGCCTCACCTGTCTTTGAGGAGGGATTTAATCCCTTATACTGTGGTTGAAACTCATAATTTGGGTTGACAAAATATCCAACCAACACATTCTCGTGGCATGGAGCCCTTGGAGGTTAGCCCACCACTCTCTACCCTAAAAAATTCATCTTTCATTTTCCCCAATTACATTTTACCCTACTTAGTTTCCTTTTTATATCAAAAATTGGAAATTATACCAAACAAACAAGAAATTGCTTCACATTTTTATCATCAGCAAAACATACATTTGTTATGACTACCATTTCTTTACCATCATCATGCATATATTATGAAACATATTAAACATGACCGATATCATCATTCATTACACAAATTAATGAATTACAACCTCAACCAATTTAAACTCCACCATGCCTATGACCTAACTTCACCATGCCTAAAACCTAACTCAATCCATGCCTAGACCACAACATAACTCGATCCATGCCTGTAACCTAACTCCACCATGCCTAAAACCTAACTCGATCCATACCTAGACCAAAACCTAACTCAATTCATGCCTAGACCAAAACCTAACTCAACCAAGCCTAATACCTAACTCAATCCATGCCTAGACCAAGACCTAACTCAATCCATGCCTAGAACCTAACTCAATCCATACCTAGACCAAAACCTAACTCAATCCATGCCTAACACACCTATCATGAATCCATCTATGCATAATAATAAAATGTTATCAACACAAATACATAATGCCCATAATCATTATAATCCCTATAAATAGAATACCCATATCCATAAATATCCAATGTCTTCAGCACGCAGGCTGGTGTATATAATCTAGTCTCTCAAAACTCTTGTACATCCTCACCATATTCGGCACACAGACGATAGATATCAAAAAATGACTAAAATACATCAAAATATAGGGATGGGCATCGGGCCTCATGCGCTGTCGACATCCTCTATGTCGCCTCTCTAGTCTCCTCCTTGGCTCTGTCCGACACTTGATATCATCTCGCTACTCGCCATAGGTCATGGTTGGCCCCCTACTAGTACATCACCTAGAGCTAGCCTCCATGAGCTGGTGGCATCACCACGACCATGTTTTGGGGCTTGATGGCCCCTTGTGCTCTCTACACCGTGAGTCCGGGATCTAGCCCTCTCACTTGAGGCCTGATTGTGCCCTGTACTCTCCATATGATAGAAAATATATCTCGGTCGCCATCAAATGATCCTGGTAGTATCTGGCCTCACCTAGGGAATCTCATAACCTAGAAATGGGTATGGTCTATGGTGGCCTTATAGGCCTCACTTCGTACTCCTATCTTGCGAGACCCTATCCCCCTACCTATGAACCGGGACCCGGTCCCAAAGTGCCTCAAAGGTAACATCACCTCACACCTTGTGCCTGTACCTATGCCTATAATGCCTAAATCTACACCTGTGTAGTGGCTATCTTCCCCTGTAACCCTATAACATGTGCCTATAGGGTAGCCACCTGACCATCATCACCATCTCCATCTCCACCCTGGGCCATCTGGGCCTAAAGACTGGCCACATGTGCATGTAACTTGGCCATCTACACCTCTAAACTAGCTAACTACCCCTGCACCATCCCCAACTAGGTAATTAGGGTCACCACCTACCCCTGTAAGGTATCTCTCTATACCGTGATGGTGGCTAAATCTAACTGTCCCAATCTGGGTGGTATTGCTCATCAATGATCCACCCACCACTGTATCTATATCTATTTGTCACTCTAGCATCATCGATCCACCGGTCTATCACTTGCTCCTCTTACCTTGTCAGCACTATTGGCTATGGTAGAGGCAATGGCCTCTCCACATCATCTCTCTTGTACTGTGGGAAGGGTGGAGGTATATCCTGTCGCAGCCCAAACTACCGTCTGACCCTATCAATGGGGATCATCTTGTGCTCTCCTACATGGTGCCCCTCTATCCATCTGAGTAGCTAAAGGCCAACTAACTCCTTAGCCATCTATCTATATGAGGGATAACCCACATATGGTCTCCATATAATATCTACCCCAGACAATCCCTCCAATAGCCACCGGTAATATGCTACATCATGTGTAGCCCTGTTTGATCACCACTCTCCAATAACATGCACCCATCATACCCCACCTACACAAAACCTAGATCAAAAGCATCTACCTGGGGCATACCCACTGGATGCACATAGACAATGTGCTCATAGGCCCAGTAGTGTAGAATGAAAGTGCAACACAAAATGAACCTGCGTAGCTTCCCATACGCCCATAACTCTCTATATAGTTATACTAGGAATGTTGGTGCCTAGGAAAATCAGGTCCTCTCCATCATCATGTCATGTAGCACACCCATCAAGGATCATGGGAATCTCCCACCTTCTACATCCAACAATGATAAAACAACAGACTACCTCCATCAGTAATATTACTAGCCTTGTCTCCTCTGGATGAACTAGGTACATCTCTCCATAGCTAAGGCTAGCACTGTAGAATGTTAGCTCCACCATCCCCTCCCCAAACACAAGTCGATCAACTCCTCGAAACCTCTCGAGGAGATCAAATATAACTACATCCCCAATATGGGTAATCGTAGGATCTTGAACACATCCTCTAGGGTGACTATCATCTCACCCATCGTAGGTGGAACATGTTGGTCACAACATCCCATCTATCGATGAGAGTGACCATCGAATTAGTTGTCAAACCGCATGCCGATAGTGTCGGACCCCACTCAGGCCCACCTCCTCCATATGCCACAACTCCTCGGGTGTCACCATGTTGCGAACTATCACAAGCAAGGGTGGCACCCTGTCTCACATCCTAAGCTGATCTCTCACCTGCATCCAACAAATCAATCACATTATTTAAATAAGACCATAGATACATTCATCCATATTCATACCCATTACCCTACCTCTTTTACTTCGCTACTCACCTATTTATCCCCTGGCCTACCCTCCACCCCAAACCAACCATCACCAACCGACCCCAACCCAACCCTAACCAACCGACTTACCTACCCTACACCTACCCAACCCAATATCACCTTACCTATTTACACACACCCCGATCCCTCACTTACTTCCATTTTTGACCCACTCCCTGACCTTACCTATTTTCCCACACATCTATATTTTTTTCCCTAACAACTCCACCCTTACCTATTTTTACCCCTTACCTATATTATGATTTTCACCTAAACCACTTTCCTCACCTCTATCTACCTCACCCATCTAACCTTGAGCACCTTTTGGCCCCCTTTTTCTCCAAATCCAACTGGTAATCTTGGTTATCCCTAACTAACCCCGGTCCCCTTCAACCAACATCATTCACTTGCTTTGTGACCAATTCCGGCACACTAGCACCAATGTCGGCTACCCTCTAGCGATGCCACCACTTTTGCGTCAAAAACTTGTGATGCCCAACCCCCATTTTTCCTTTAAATTCCCTTTTCCTCCCTTCTACCTACCCAATCCTACCAAAATCCCTCCTACACCCTTCCCTACCCCTTCTTCACCTAATCCCCTCCCTCCCCACTCCTATTTTACTAGATTTCCCTCCCATAATTCAAAATTTATTTTCCCCCCAAAAAAAAAAACCATTTTTACCCACCTAACCTTTAAATTCAATCCAACAAATAAAACACAAGTGGGATTGAATCCTACTTGATTGCACCGACATCTATGTGGTGGTACCTTTGCCACTACACTGGTGGTCCCCCGATCCCTCTCCTACCTCTACCATCACCAAATGACCGCTCGCTCTCCAATCACTCAATCCAATCAAATCAATCCAACCTAGCCCGCAGATCCACCTATCAACCAACTATCACTTGCCATGTGGTCTGGCTAAATCAATCCTCGGTCTCACTCACACCTCCCACCTTTTATCTCTCTCTCTCTCTCTCTCTCTTATCATTTTCCCAATTCACTAAAAAACAAATGATTTACAAAATACGATAATTTTTCTTTTTATAACCTACCCGACCTGACCGGCAATGGTTTCACCTTAACCGACATTGGTCTTGTGCCCTAACTTACCATGTTCACCCATCTTGATCATCATTGGTCCCTATAAACCGTTATCGCTTTAGTTTCTTAGTCTTTTTCCTACCCCCTACCCCCAATTTTTGACCTAAATCCTTTTTACCTCACCCACACCTCACTTGGACACTTCATTATATCCTATTGTCCTTATCATTTACCCCACCAACTCCTTGGCCCTACCCGTGTCATGACCTAGATACTTGGACCTGGAACATCGCTAGTGACCTTTGACCCCATGTGTTCACTATACCTTATGGCACTGTTACCTATGTTGATTTCCATCCTGACCTTACCTTGCCTCTTGCCATGACCGTTTATCCTGACCCTACCCTTGGTGTACTAGAACATACCTAAATGTTCCTGCACCTGACCTATGTCATGTTTCCTGACCATATCCTATACCTTGGATATCGAATCACCTCAACCTTGTTTGGATAAACCTATCAACCTTAGAAAATGTAGAGTTTTCCTACTCTTCAACTTGGTACCGTGTTGCAGTTTATATGTGTGCATGCATTTGAATATTACTACCTTTGACCCTAACCCATTACCTAGATTACCTAAGTGGACCTTTTTCCCTTTTTACCCGTTACCCCACTTCTTCTTCATCACATTCACCTTTTATCAAACCACTTACCGATTCTACTTACTACCTCATTAGTTCCTTATTTGAGGGGAATCGCCTTCACCCACACATGGGGCTACCACATTTTATTTTGGTCAGTGTCGCTTAGCAATACAAGGTACGCAACAAAAAGGGGAAAAATGTAGACACTAAAATTAGGTCACACTCCCCTTGGTCCCTCATCAAATAAATACCTTGAACACATTCACCTAACCATGGCCCCTTTCATCCCACTCTAATATTAATTTAATTAAATTAATTCATTATCTCACCATATTTATTATTTAAATATCCTAATTAGGATAATTCCAGCATATCCACCTCACCTAGACACCTCATCTAGCCACCTCACCCTAAGACCTATTCTTAGTATGTTGCCATAACTAACTAAGACCTACCCAAACCCTAAAAATAAAAGTCTACATTCCCACATGTTAAAAGGAAGCTTCCATTCTAATCCACAAAGAAAACAAACGAGATCCCAAAAATTCAAGGGGATCTACCTAGTTTAGTAAACCTAGGAAATCCTACCCTAACTAATGTTGATTACCTAAACTACCGCTGGTTGCTTGAGCCACCATCGGTTACCATTTAACCCCTAAAACAACCTTATTTCAAGGTTGGCACATTTCTGAGAGATAATCACATCTTTTGAGAACAAGTGACAAAACCAGAGCTGCATGTAAGTAGAACCAGCATTAGTACACACATTAGAGCATCCATAGCCAACACTGAAGCAATCACACAACCATTTTTCCTTCATGGGAGCATCCAGGGAGGTGCCAAAACCACACCAAGTTCCTTCCATTTGATCACCCACCATTGCCAACTAGACATCAAGCTTGTACAAGTAGTAAGTTTTGTTAACCAATACTGGTTCATTAGCATTTTAGTAGATATTTTTACTTCTGTTGTTAGTTTCTTCTCCCATTCCCATTCCCCACCATTTTACCTCCATGAAAACTTGACCATCCCTTTACCCACACCATTCTGCCCACATCTATATTTTCATCATTACACGTGCATACCAGTGACCCACACGAACCTTTCCATTGCCCTATCATTCTCATCTAGCACCAGATCTATCACCTTGTCAAGTTTTATTGAGGTTTCTATACCCTAGCCATACCAAAATTGGTTACCTACAACCATCGCTACCAACCTAAACCGACACCGGTCATACTAGACCAATGACGGTCTCTTTGTCTTTTACCAAAAACCAATAACAGATCTTTCAAAACTCCACCAAATACCCAAAAACCACCTAGAATCTCACTCTAACCAATAACTACACTTTGATAGAGACCTTGACCTTTAGATTCAGTCATATCCTAGCCTATTGTGAATGAATTTACTTATTGTAGACGAATGAGATACCTAAATCATTTTAACTATAGTAGGATTTCCTTTATCTTGAGCATTAAGTTGTTTTAAAACAATGGATTGACAACCATCTAGGAAGTATTACACTTCCCGGATTTAGCAGACGCTAGGCAGTCCACTGCATATATTGTTTAATTGTTATTTTGTGGTCTTGTATTCCATTTTAGGTAGTTCCTCTAAGTAAAAAGGAATATCTCATGATCAGCTTTGTGGATTTAGAAGTCATACATGCGCAATAACCTACAACCAACATTTCAATGGGTATTCCTCCTAGCCCTTTACCCTTATTTATTTCATTGACATTTGAAGAACACACTCTAGAATCAGGTGAAATAGTAGGACTAAAATTGGAGAGATTTCCTATGGATAGATAAAACCCCACCATGCACAGGAGTAGGAGCAGGTGTGGAGAAGGATGGTAGGGATGACAATAGAAAGAAAGAGAGAGGAAAGATGGCTCAAGTTTAATGAAGTGCAAGAGAGGGACACAATGTGTGTGGGGGATATTGCAGCGTTGATGGAGTTGAGGAAATGATGGCTCATGAAGGTTTTGAATCTCTTATGGAAGATGAGGAGCCACAACATCAAGTCAACATTGAGAAAGCGTAGTAGAGAATCCCCTTCAGCTTTGGATGATATCTCGTCAGAGGAAAGAATGAGGACCACAGGTGCACATTTGATCCCACATATCCACCCATCCCTTGTGCATAGTGCTTCAAATCTAGAGGTAGTTATTGAGAAAAAGGCTAATGCAGGTAAGAAAATAGAGATGGGTAAATATAATTTTATGTTGAATTCAGTAGTGAATTAAGTTAGTAACGTGCTCATGGAAACTTAGTAGACAACGGGTATTTGGGATTTATATTATGGGGTTATTTCCAGCCATGTTAATGGGATAGAGTATTGACACGTAGACCATTAGGATTAATTTAGTAAGAGTTGTGACCATTTAAACTATTGGTCTCAAGTTTAGTACTTCCATTGGGACATAAGGAATTTCATCAACTAGACCATAACTTGTACCAGGAGGTGTGAGAGGATAAGGAGGATTGGGTCATCAGCCACCTAGAGGAAATACTTATGGAAGTTCAAGATTTGGATCTGGTGGGCAAGGGCCACAACCACAATAGCCACCACTGAATAAACTACCACCTCAAGAATTAACTAGCACAATTGAAACCTCAAGTTTTATTTGATATGTCTCTTCATTTACTTGAGTATATAAGAATAAAGTATGTATCTAAGCATGTACATAAGTGTGAACTACTATGGTACACAAACAATATTACCACTTTGGATAGGAAGGCAAGTTAGTTTGCCACTACACTATGAAGGCACTTGCATCTTTTGTATAGTAAGTATGACCCACATCATAATGTGGTGGATTATAGTGATTTGTGTACTTCATTTCTGGCTAAGTTTCACATCCTATATTTTGATCAATAGAGCATAAACACACTCAAAGATATCAAGAAAGGATTATCAAAATATGCTAAAGAATATGATGTATGTTTTGAGACTCTTTTGTCCAAATTGTCTTATAATATCCACCCAAGTCAACATGCATAGTGGTTTTTTGGGGATTACCAACCCCATTCTCAAGAGATTTATCTCATAATACATATGTGGACCCACACGAAGCTTTGGAAGCATCTTTATGCATAGAAGTAGTAGGGAGTGTTGATAATGGAGTAAGCCCATTCCATATTTTAGTTATGGAAACATAATTGAAGAAGCTCTCTACCAACTCAGCACACAAGATGCACAATGGTATATGATGCATTAATTTTGAGGTTGGGGGACATACTAAGGATAGTTTTCTATGTAAATTCATTTTTGCATTTTTACTAGATTGTGAAATTTTCCACTTCAATCATGATGTCTAGAACTATCCTCTTTTGTAGCAGATGATTATGAACAATGAATATGTGTATCATAATATTTGGAAGACACATACTCATGATACAAAGGATTTTCAGTTAATAGACCAAATTCACGAGGCATGTGAGACTAGGTTAAGACAGGACTACGGTGGTAAACATATCTTAGGGACATAACATGTAACCTTCTGAAGAGCATAACAATAGTGGAGGTGGATTCCATGAAGGATATAATAAAATAGGTTGCAGAAGAAGAAGTAGATTCCCATGCAATACTTGTTATACTTATGGATCCCTTGATCATTACAAGTGAGATTATTCACAAAATATAGTTTTCTCACGGTGTGGAAATAAGCTTAAGTTAGAAAATTTTCTAAATCTATATGAGCACATGAGAAAGAAAAATAAGGACAAGGGCACATGGACGATCAAGGTAGATTTCATGAAGGGACATCAATGGATACAAAATAATATAGTTGATCTTGAATCTGCAGCCTTTATTGGTTACCACTGTGTCAAGAAGCACACACTCATGAAAATTTTAAAGCTAGACTACTCATCACATGGCAAGAGGTAATGCATGTAAGGTATTTAGATGTTGCACACCAAAAGGAAGTGTATCAAGAAACCATGGGATTCATAAGAGAATTATAGGGAAAGATACAATGGTTGAAGGAATGGGTACGTGAGAGGGAACATGCGAAGCACGTTGAGATCCTGTAGAAGGATGTGAATGACTAGAAGGAGGTGTGTAAGATGTTACAGAAGGAGAATATCATTCCTTTGTTAGGATAATGGATCCATGAAAAGGTAACACATTTTTGGTTGGAAATATTATCTTTAGACACAAGAAACAATTTAGGGGACATTGGTCCCTCCTCTTTATGGGAGAGGTTCTCTTATTCACTAAAAATTTGGAAACTACTTATTTACAAATATAGAACTAATTATCTTTAAATGAGGATTTTTGTGTGCAAAATGTATCCATATTCTAATAATCTCAATACAGAAGATGAAAATAGAGAAGGATTTTAGAGGAGGAAAAACAACTTATATGAGTAAGACAAATGAAATAGGGACACCAAGTTCAAGCTAATCCATCAATCAAGAATACAATTATTCTTCTTGGTCATACAATATTACTCACTATTGTAAGGAAATAAGTGAGGAAGTATGAACTTTTGGATATGGAGATTGCAAAATAATATCCTATTGATGCATGCATGGAACTTTAAGAACATATGAATTGATATATTTGAGAATCCACAAAACATAAATACAACAAACAAAAATTTCTCCACACTACAAAAATAGATTGAACAAAAAGTTTCAATATTCAAATATACTTGATTCACATTTACAATGTTGAGAGATAGAAATAGATAGAAAATAGATAGGAGGGAAAATATTCTTCTGTATTTATTTCAAAAAAGTTGTATCATTACATTCTTATGACACCAAAATCCAACCCCTTTACAATGGAAAAAAACTTTATATAGCCGAGGGGTGGTTGTAACCAACTTCCTTAACTAATTGTCATTCAATTAAGTGCTAACACTTAATTATTCAATTACATAAGTTAGCTTTATTTACAACTTTATATTTTCAAAATGATAAAGCTAACTCTAAAACATAACAATTAGAGAGAAAAACTTAAGAGCTAGAAGAAGGAACATTTGTGAGAGATATAGCAAGGGTATTCACTTTGAGTATATGATGTCTAAATTTTGTTAAGGCACCAGTAATCTCCATGACATTGGGGATAGTTGTGTTTGAAATAGTATTCAACCGAATTTCCAAAGAGTCTTGCATTTTTTTTCCAATTCCTACATTTTGTAGAAAACCTTTGGTGGCCTCTATGACAACAATGTGCAACAATGTAATCTCCTGCATCTTTTCCTTGGTAATAGTCTCAGTCTTGAATAAATATTCTTTGATGAGTGCACTAAAATTTTCCTTGACCTCATCTAAAAGATACCTTTATTTTGAATTATCCTTATAAACTTGGCACTTAAGAGCTTACAAATAAGTCAAAATCCTAGATTTGAAATCTTCTCCCTTTTAGAACATGCTCTTAAGTTCAATGATTTCCTACTTGAGTACCTTAATCTTCCCTTCAACAACTAGAGAACAAAATTCCTTCCACCAATGCCTCAATATATTTACCATATGCAACATGTATGTGAATCTCCTCGATGGCTTTGACATCTTCATCAAAAAAATAGTGGGAGGGGGCATTGAGGACAAAGGAGTTGGGTCAAGAAAAATTCACATGAGAGAAGACTTAATAAAACTGGAAATAACTTGAACCTATTATTCCAATTTCTCCTATGTTTGTTTATATTTTTCCACTCTCTCAATTACCTTGGAAACTGTCTCCTTCAAGTTATGAACCTCTCCTTCAGGAGTAGATTCACCAAGTGGGATCCTAGTCAATTCCAAGTCTACAATAGTTATGTATTTTTCATCTTTTTCTCCTCTTGGCTTTGCAATCTCCAAGAATTGTTGTCCTTTTGAATTATAGACTAGCCTTGAAGTCATTTTGGCCCTTTTTGGGGGAGGATTTGGTGTTTTACCAAGAAAGGAAACTACAACATCAAAACCAAGAGCCACTATCTTGGAAGTAAATTTTATCTTTTTGTTATCAATCATGGGCTGGACCCATGTGAAAGAATCATTGATGGATGGAAGAGGAGGTGGCACCAATGCAAAACTAGGAGAACCAAGAGATGGAGTAGAGGGAATATAAGGGGCAAACACCTCAAAAGTAGAAGAAGAGACTTCCTTTTTGGTGATTGAAGCTTGGGAACACTCACTTTCCTAGTTTTTGGTTCTATGATATTTACTTCATCTTATTCCTCTTCACTTTCTTCACTCTCTTATTCATCGTCATTTTTATCTAGCACATCTTTTTGTTTCTCTGTGGTGGCTTTCTCTATATAATTTTTTCTTCTTAAACTACTTTCATTTCTTGTTCTATAGGTCGTGTCACTTCTTTAGGATTAGAGACAACTTCTCTTGATAAACTTTGAACATCCTCCTCCTCCTCTCTTTTCCAAGAGTCTTTTTAAATTCTTCTATCTCATTGATTTAATCCTTTTTTGTATAAAATTTAGTTGTAGATTCCAAAAGTGAGGAGGAAGGAGTTCATTGAGTCTATACCTTTGAAGGAGAAATGGAAACCCCTTTTTGTGATCAATAAGTCTCATGAGAAGAGGATAATGTAACATTTGTATTGTATGCCCTCATTTCCCAGTTGAACTGGACTTTAGTCCTTACTAACACAGGGTTAATTATCTCAATGAGATCATCTCTCTCCTTTTATGACCAATTAATAGTAAGAAGGGGCATGTGATGAATGGTTTTAATATTTTCTATAGAGTAAAAATATTCATTGTCATCCCATAGGTCCTTTGAAACCTTATGCACTTTGAAATCTCTGACAAGTTTTAAAGAAATTCTACCAAAGTATCTTCTTCTCACTTCATACTCATCTAAGCAATCTTCTCAGTAATCTTGCAGAGAAGGTACATGATAATAGAACATTTTGAGATGATTAGAGATAAAACCTTTAATAACAAAGTAAGATATTTTATGATAGGAATATAATTTGAAATCAGTAATAATCCTCTTCACATTTTGGGCATCCAAAGTAGTGTTATAGATGTAGTTCCCCATGGAGATAGGGAGCTGAATGCTAGTGATATTTTTATCTCTACATGCTCTATGCAACATGTCTAGTAGCATATAGAATTTTAACAAAAATATTGTGTCATTACAATACATAGGTATATTGTTTGGTGAACCCTCACACCTAAATAACCTAATGTAGGAGCATATTTTGAATTGGATAAATAGGATTCCACATGTGGAGATCAATTTTTTTGCCTCTGCAAACACCATCTCGCTTGTTTTTTCCTCCAAAAATCTCACTATGTACTTGGTAAAAACATCATTCACCATTCTAAAATGATTTTTTCTATTTTCCAAGACGACTTGAGGGTAATAATTGTAAACTAATTGATTCTTCTTATCTTCTTGAGGAGACAATCCTACCCATACCCTATAAGTTACAATTATGTACATTAGGTAGGAGGTCATATAGAATGTCTTGTTTTTTTGCACATTGACCAATTGTCCACTGATATTTTCACAAATGATATCACCCCTATTTAGAATTTGCTTTGCATCACATATGATATTGATATAAGGACACATCCAAAATTGAAATTCATTGGTGCAAGGAAGCCCATTAATCTAGCTAGTAGGGTGATTATATCCAATAATTCTTCAGAAAATATGATCTCGTACATAACCTTTGGAAGCTTAGAACCTCTTTTATTTAGGACCTTAAGCCATGAATTGGATATCATAGCCTTATATATTTCCTTTTCTTTCTCGAAGAGGCTCTAAGATTGAATCCTAGTTAGAGTATTGGAATATTTAGTAATGAAAATTATCAAGGCACTATTTATGTGGTTGACATCAAGTTTGTTAATGACCTGGCCTTGGGGATCTCTAATTTCTCTGGTATCATAATGAAATTAAGAGGCACTAGATAATAAAATGTCTTAATACTAGGTAGAGAAAGGAAACCTACAACATGGGAAATTCTACTATCCTTGATACATAGATCTATGGGAGTAGGAGTAGCTTAAAAGATATGGGATTAAAGACCATTAAGGTCAATGTGGACAATATCACTATCCTCGATATTAAGTATAAATGTTTCTAAAGAATAAATGTGTTCATACATCCCATACTTTGGAACTTCATAGTGGCAATATGGGAAAACAGACACTAATAAGGATAAGGCTCTAACAATGGCTTCGAGGGATAACGAGAAGAATAGGGCACTAAACTCAATTTGACATTAAATAAACTAGAAGTGTAATGAATGACTTAAAGTTATCACAGAAGAATGGTGTCTCTTCAGGATCACAATGTAACTCAAATTTTTGAAAATGTCTAGAAAATGCATGAGCTACAAACTTGAAACATCCTTGAGGGCATGGGAATGGAAGGGACACAATGCACAGTTGAAATCCTTGACTTGCAATGGTAAAAATGAGTTACTTTTCCTCCTTTTATGATTTTCCATTTGACAAATGATTGGGTAAATGATCAATTACGTGTTTACAAAGTGTTTTGCAGAGAACATAAATGTTTATCTAAAATTTACTCATTTTCCCTTTACACTATGAATATAATAGATATGTGGGGAAACGAGGGCCCAAGGGGACACAAGACACAAGGGCTCAAACTTTTTAAATACCCACGATACATACAAAGGCTCACAAATGTAGAAAAAGTGGGTTTGTGGGGAATAAAGTGCCAAGAGGAACATGGGTCACAAGTTCGTCAAACATTTGAAAATTCCATAATATAAAGGGACTAAAGATGTGTGGGTAAACTAGGCCTTGTTGTTACGAGACTCATAGCACCCCCGGATGCGAGATCAGGCTTCTAGGTTGATCACTCTAGCATCCAGTGTGATTGCACAACATGGAAACCTCTCTCCAAGTGTGGGGACTTGTGAAACTGAGAGAGGAATCTCCAGATTAGAGGTGGTTCCTCAAACTCCTCTGATTTAGATCTATATTTTGCAAAACTACAGAGGTTCAGATCCTAATCCTACTCTAAACTGCAAGGAGACAGGGATAGAAATGCAAAAATATGAAACTAACTAAAGGTGGTGATGCACCAAAAGGAGTGGTGAAACATTTCTGTCAAGAAAATAGACACAGACCAAAGTTTACAACATAAAACATACACAGACTGATAAGATATAATTTAGGATTTGAAATGAAGCAAATAATACAAACAAAGGACTGAAAACCATTCACAGAGCTTGCATTATCATTTCTAGTGTCAAAATCACTGCATTACAACCTCAGAGAGGTAAAAACTGTTACAATCCTTTGGAGAGGTCTGATTCTTGTATCAATCACTTGCTGGAGGTGAAAGAAGAACTCTGCTATGTCAAAATTGTTCCCCCTTTTAGAAATGAGCCAAATCTAGCTTTTACAGTGCAAGGGTCGAGCCCAGGGGACAGAAAACGTACAAAAACATGAGAGCCCATCCCTCCTCGACTGCAAATGCATTAAAATAGCATGGGGGACCTTACAAACCCATACCCTATCACTTTGACTGAATTACAGGAGAATGCGACCCATTCTGCATTAAATTTGGTCGTTGAAATGTCACTTCTGGCCATGAACATGCGTTAGATCCATTTCTCAATTTTCTCTCTCTAGACTACACCAAAATTCAAGATTAACCCCAGAATCACGTAGAGAATTTCATAAGCTTTCCGTTGATATAAATAACGTGCAAATCTGAGCTCTGAATCGAAAGATATGTCGATCTGAAGATTTAGGGCACAAAACAAGTGAAAACATGTTTTGAAAATCTTTCCCGCGCTCTACCACCTGGATGACACGTGTCAAGTGCTGATTGGATGCGTAATTCTCTCTCCTTCCCTACTTCATTGGACATGTGTCCTCTTTTTATTGGCTCGTCAGTGCTTGAAACCTCACCCTTTGACTTTTGGACTTTCTCCCTTGTGACACGTGTCGTGATTTGATTGGTCCACGGGTCTGCCGGCTTTTCGTGCCCTTCGCGTCCCTCTGTCCCGGATGTCCCAAACTGTTTGGGACAAAACTCCCGATCCACCCAAAATGGGCTTCCTTGTCCCTCATTCGGCTAATGACACGTGGCATTGCTTGATTGGCTTTCGGCTCCTTCGGCTATCCGCGTCCCACGCGTCCCTTTGTCCCAACTGTCCCAGTGCTGAAGTTCCTCGTTTTGGCCGAACCGGCCAGTTCGCGTCCTTCACGTCCATTTGTTCCAACTGTCCCGGACTGTCTAGGAAAAATTCTTCCGAACCACCCAAAATGGGCTTCCTTTGCTCTCGGCCGCTTCGCCTTTTCGCGTCTTTCACGTCCTCGCGGCCCAGATGTCCCAACTGCTTAGTGCAAAAGTTCTCCTTTTCGGCCAAACCAAGTGGTTCCCGCCATTCGCGTCTTCATGTCCCAAATGTCCTAGAGCAGTTAGTCGATTTTCTTCTCCTTCAGCAACCGACTTTCCGCGTCCCACGCATCTCGACGGCCCAGATGTTCCTTTGCCCTGTAGACTGCCTGGCGGCCTTTCGGCCGATTCGCGCCCAGACGTCCCTCATGTCCCGACTGCTGCGAGGACTAGGACTTAGCCAATTTTCACAATTTTTTCTGGCCCAAGCTTATTTTCTGCAACTTTTTCACATTTTCTCAGAGCTTGCTCTTTCCTTCTTTGGCCAGGGGAGTTAGAAAAAATTTGAGGGGACCCTAGAAACATGATTTTTCCCTGAATCAATCCATTTGCCTGGGACTTGAGAATTCTGATGCATGTTATCAAATTAACCTTGGGGGTGAATTTGGATAACATGCCTATGAAGAATACAATTCCCATGGGAACAAAGGGTTATGAAGTCACAAGGTATCCGCATCTCCGTAATGTAAAGAAACTCTTATTAAACTAAGGGAAAAGACTTGTGGGTCAAGAACAAATTTGGGGAATAAGAGGATGCGGGGAAATGAGGCCTAAGAGGAACAAGGTTCATGAGTTCCTAAAATATATAAAACCTATGCAATGCAAAGGATCATTGAGTAATGTCGGTAAATTAGGAATTTGGGGAACAAAAGTCCCGTGGGAATAAGGGTCATGAGGGAAAAAAACACTTAATAATGCAAAAATATAAAGAATTTAAAAGTATTTGTGTGAAACATAAAACTATTCCCACAAATAATAATTAGATCATTATGGGTAGAGAAATAATGTAGGAAATAAGATATCCATAGGAAAATGTTCCATTTGTTCCTTGAAAAGATGAGATTACCAAAATACAAAGGATTCTAATCCAAAACATTTAAAATTACAA
The DNA here is from genome assembly GCA_018340775.1 of Taxus wallichiana var. yunnanensis. Taxonomy (NCBI): domain Eukaryota; kingdom Viridiplantae; phylum Streptophyta; class Pinopsida; order Cupressales; family Taxaceae; genus Taxus; species Taxus wallichiana. The sequence continues at coordinate 16,789,798 of CM031239.1, read as the reverse complement.
ACTACTTGAAATGTTTTCACTCCTTAGAACTTCACAAAGTTAAAAAAATTGACAAAAGAGGTCACTTGACCAAATATTTTTAAAATTTCAAAAAATTACACATTTGAGTTCAATGGATACCAAAGAATATAGTTGATCCTTAATCGCATTCTTTATTGGTCACCACTTGTGCTAAAGTAACACATGCACATGAACCTCTTAAAGAAAGACCACTCATCACATGGAAAGAATTCTTTCATGCAAGGTATCTAGATGCTACACACTATTAGGAAGTGTATCAAGAAACAAAGAGATTCATTAGATAATTGTAGGGAAAGATTCAACACTTGAAGAAATGGGAGATTGAGAGGGAACATGTGAAGCATGTTGAGATCATGCAGAAGGATGTGGATGAATTGAAAGAGTTGTGTAAGATGTTGCACAAAGAGAATATCATTCCTCTATTTGGATAATGGATGTGTGACAAGGTACACCATTTTTGGTTGGAAATTCTATCTTTACACACAAGCAACAATTTAGGGGACAACAGACCCTCCTCTTTATGGGAGAGGTTCCCTTATTTTCCAAATATTAGGAATCTACATATTTACAAATATACAAATAATTATCATTAAATGAGGATTTTGGCGTACAGAATGTATCCATATTCTAATAATCTCAATATAAAATATGAATATAGAGGAGGAAAACAACAACTTATATGAGTAAGACAAATGATATAAGGACACTAAGTTAAGGCTAATCCATTAATCAAGAATACAAGTATTCTTCTTGGTCGTATAAGATTACTTGCTATTGAAAGGAAAAAGGTGAGGAAGGAAGAAATTTTCGATATAGAGATTGCAAAATAATATCCTACTGATGCATGCATGGAACTTTAAGAACATATGAATTTATATATTTCAAAATCCACAAAAACATTGATGCAACAGACATAAATTTCTTCACACTACACAAATATATTGAACACAAAGTTTCAATATTAAAATATATTCAATTCACATTTGCAATGTCAAGAGATAGAAATAGAAAGAACAAAAAGAGTAGGAGGGAAAATCTTCTTCTATATTGATTTCAAAATTTCTGTATCATTACATTCTTATGGCACCAAAATCCAACCCCTTTATAATGGAAAAGAAACTTTATATAGCTGAGGGGTGGTTGTAACCAAATTCCTTAACTAATTTTCATTCAATTAAGTTCTAACACTTAATTATTCAATTACATAAGTTAGATTTATTTACAAATTTATATTTTCAAAATGATTAAGCTAACTCCAAAACATCAAAATTAGAGAGAAAAACATAAGTACTAGAAGTAGGAACATTTGTACAAGATGTCGTAGGGTCTTCACTTTGTGTATATGATGCATAATTTTTTCTAAGGCACCAACAATCTCCATGGCCTTTGAGATAGTTACATTTGTCATATCATTCATCTAGTTTCCCAAATATTCTTCCATTTCCTTTCTAATTTCTACATTTTCTAGAAACCCATTGGTGGCCTCTATGATAACATTGTGTAACTCTGTAATCTCCCCATATTTTCCTTGGTAACAATCTCAGTCTTGAATAAATCTTATTTGGTGAGTGCAATGAACTTTTCCTTGAAATCATCTAGAAGATACCTCTATGTTGAATTATCCTTATAAAATTAGAACTTAAGAGCTTCCAAATCAGCCAAAATATTCGATTTGAAAGCTTCTCCCTTTTTAAACATGTTATTAGGTTCATTGATTACCTCCTCGAGTACCTTAATCTTCCATTCAACACCAAATACCCACTTCCTAGAAATATTATTCTTTGAATCATAAAAAATTTTAGAGAGAAGGATTTTATCATCTATTATATTCATGATCCTTAGGTCCTAAATACATTATAGCCAAATTTTGAACTCATTCTCAGATCCTATAATCACTATATAAAATTGAATTTGGGCCAAGAAAAGGTTATCATAAAATTTGTAGGTCTCATATATGATATTCAAACTAGATACACACATTCCTTCGACCAATTCCTCAATAGATTTATCATATGTAGCATGTCTATGAATATATCCTTGATGCTTTTGACATATTCATCGAAAAATTAGTTGGAGGGGGAATTTAGGATAGAGGAGTTGGGTCAAGAAATTTTTCACATGAGAGAAAAGACTTAATAAAATTGGAAAGAAATTAAATCTTTTCCTTCAATTTCTCATGTGTTTGTTAAGTCTTTTCCACTCTTTTAATTACCGTGGAAATTATCTCCTTCAAGTTATAAACCTCTCCTTCAGGGGTAGATTCACCAAGTGGGATCCTAGTCAATTCTAGGTCCAGTAATAGTTATGTATTTTTTTTTTATCTTTTTCTCCTGTTAGATTTGCAATCTCCAAGAATTATGGACCTTTTGAGTCAAAGATTTCCTTTAAGTCATCTTGGAACTTTTTGGTGGAGGATTTGGAGTTGTACCAAACAAGGTAGCCATAACATCAAAACCAGGAGCCACTACCTTGGGAGTAAATTTTCTCTTTCTATTATCAATAATGGGTTGGACCCATGTGAAAGAATAAATGGTGGATGGAAGAGGAGGTAACATCAATGCCAAACTAGGAGAACCAACATAATGAGTAGAGAGAATATCAAGGGAAAAAAACTCAACAGTAGAATAAGAAACTTATTTGATTGGTGATTGGAGCTTGGGAATACTCAATTTCCTAGTGTTTGGTTTTATGATCTTTACTTCATATTTTTATCTTCACTTTCTTCACTCTCTTCTTCATCATATTTCTTCTCTTGCTCACCTTTTTGTTGCTTTGTGGTGGCTTTCTCTATATCATATTTTTCTTCTTTAACTATTTTCATTTATTGTTCTAGAGGCTGTGTCACTTGTTCAAGAGTGGAGAAAGCTTCTCCTGATAAAATTTGAACATTCTCCTCTCCTACCTATTTTCCAAGATTCTTTTCAAATTTTTCTATCTCGTTGATTTTATCCTTTTTATATGAAATTTAGTTCCAAAGTCCAAAATTTAGGAGGAACGAGTTGATTGTGTCTCAGAAATTTGAAGGATAAATGGAAACCCATTTCTATGATGAAGAAGTCTCCTGAGAAGAGGATTGTGCCACATTTGGATTGTATGCCCTCATTTTCCGATTGAACTAAAATTTAGTCCTTACTAACACATGGTTAATTATCTCAGTGAGATCATCTCTCTCCTTCTATTTGTAATAAAGTAAGAAGGGGCATGTGACGAATGATTTTAATATATTCTATAGAGTACAAATATTCATTTTCATCCTATAGGTCCTCTAGAACCTTATGCACTTTGAAATCTCTAACCTGTTGTAAATAAATTCTACCAAAGTATCTTCTTCTCACTTCATACTCATATGAGAAATCTTCCCAATAATCTTCCAGAGTAGGTACATGATAATAGGACATTCTAAGATGATTAGAGATAAAAAATTTGATATAAAATCAATATATTTTATGATAGGAATAGAATTTGAAATCAGTAATAGTCCTCTCCACATTCTAGGCATCCAAAGTAGTCCTATAGATGTAGTTCCCCAAGGAGATAGGGAACTGAATGTCAATGATATTTTTATCTCTACATTCTCTATGCAACATGTCTAGTTTCCTACAAACTTATACCAAAACCAATTTTTCATTGCAATACATAGGTAGCTTGTTTGGTGAACCTTCAAACCCAACTAACCTAATGTAAGAGAATCTTCTGAATTGGATAAAGAGGCTTCCATATGTGGAGATCAATTGTTTTACATCTGCAGACACCATCTCATCTATAACAAAAATTCCATTGATAACATAATAGTAAGGCACTAAAATCAATTTGACACTAAATTAACTATAAGGATCTTGAATGGCTTACCTTTATCAAAGGAAGAATGACAATCTCTTCAGGATCACAATGTAACTCAAATGATTGAAAATGGTTGGAAAATGCGTGAGCTATGGCTAGAAATGTCCTTGTGGGAACAAGAATAGAAGGGACACAAATAATAATTTAAATCCTCAACTTGTAATGGTAAAAATGAGTTACTCTACCCCCTTTTATGCCTTTTTTTTCAACAAATAATTGGGTAAAGGATCAATTAAGGGTTTATTGTGTTTTGCAGAGAATGAAAATATTTATGGATAAAATTACTAATTTTCCCTTTACATTGCAAATATGATGGAGATGTGGGGAAACGAGGGCCCAAGGGAACAAGGGACATGAGGGGCACAGAGACTTCCAAAATACCTACAATATATACAGAGGCTCACAAGTGCGAGAAAAATTGGGTTTTCGAGGAACAAATTGCTAAGAGGAACATGAGTCAAAAGTTCCTCAAACATTCGAAAATCCCATAATACAAAGGAACTAAGGATGTGTGGGTAAATTGGGCCTATGGAGAACACAAGTCCCATGAGAACAAAGGGTTATGGGGTTTCAAGATATCCACATCTCCGTAATATAAAGAAACACTTATTAAACTTAGGAAAATACTTTTGGGTTGGGAAAAAAGTGGGCAACATTAGGATTTAGGGAAATGAGGCCTAGGAGGAACAAGGGTCATGAGTTCTTGAAATATCCGAAACCAAAGCAATACAAAGGATCACTGAGTAATGCAGTAAATTGGGAATTTAGGGAACATAAGTCCTATGGGAATAAGGGTCATGAGGGAAAAAAACACCCGATAATGTCGCAATAAACATAATATAAAAGTATTTCTTAGTAACATAAAAACTCCCCATAAAGAATAATTAGAGCATTGTGGGTAGAATAGCGATGAAGGAAACAATAGATCTAAAGGAAAATGTCCCATTTGTTCCTTGAAAAGATGAGATTACCGAAATACAAAGGATTATAACCCAAAACATTGAAAATGATGAACTGCTTGAAATGTTTTCACTCCTTAGAACTTTAGAAACATAATTTTTTTGAAAACAGGGTTACTTGACCTAAAATTTCAAAAAATTGCACATTTTTGGGCAACATTTAGTTCATTTCCCTCTAGAATGTTGCACCTATGTTAATGAGACCAAATGACATCCTTCTATAGGAAAATGTGCCTAAGGGAGTTGTAAAAGTAGTTTTATGCTAGTATTGTACATCCAAATCAATTTAGTTGTAGCTCGAGAAACCATTGAGCATGGAAAACATCTTTGAACTAGAGACAAGATGCCAATTTTTTTCCATCACATGGAGTGGATAGCTATCCTTGAGAGAGGCCTGATTCAAGTTTTGAAAATCAACAAAAATACATATTTCTCCATTTTTTATTTCTCACCATAATAATGTTGGAAACCTAGGTTGAAATATGAATGGGAAAAAGTATTCTGCCATTCAACAATTTTTATATCTCTGGTGAATTGTGTTTATGATCTTTGGATTGTATCATCTCTATTTCTAGTGAAATGGTTGAATACCTAGCTTTAAGGGAATGTAATGCTGCATCTCCCTTGGTTTAAATTTTTTTAAATCATCATATGAGTAAGCCAGAACGTCTATGTACTTCTTCAATAATTCAACCATTTTATTTCTCTCTTCACTAGAACAACATTTTCCAATATTGACAAATTTGGGCTCCTCGTCACTTCATATGTTAACCTTTTCAAATTTAGTTGATTGGAAAACTTATTGTGATACCTTTTCTTTGATATACTTATCATGTTTGTAAAATAAATGTTAGGAAATAAGGAATAAAATATGTAGAATAATCCCTCGAGAATCACAACAAAGTAAAAACTAATATGTAGAAAATATTACGATCTCAAATAAAAGTGCAAAATAAAATAACGAGAACACAAAGAGACAAAAGATTTAACGTGGTTCACCCAATTTGGGTTGTTAGCATAATTTAGCATAGGCATATTTATTATATTTTATTGCATTGTCTTTTATTTAATAATGTGCAACATGTGCACTCTAGTCTAGTGACTTGCATTCAATATTGGTATTAGTAGTAATTACATGTGCATGTGAGATGGGTCTTATCATCTCATAGTTGGTGCCTGATAGGGTGTCATGTCTATCCATATGAGGTTGTCTAATATCTATAAATATTACAGCTCTTGCATTGTTATGTAATCTGATTTCATGATCAATAATATTTGTGAGGCTTTCATCCCTCTTTGGTCATTGCAATCTAATTATATTCTATCATTTGGTATCAGAGCTATACCATTGTTATCATTTGGTATCAGAGCAGGTTCTATCCAAGCAAGGTTGAAGAGGAGCACTATTGGAGAGGATCCATTGGAGAAGAAGATCTGCATCAAAGGAGAGCCATTGAAGCATCCCGCAGCCTCCATTCCTTCCAAGCATCCCTCAACTAAAATTTGACCTATCCACTTATTTGGAAGGTAAATTTTTTTTTATTAGTCATTGGCATAGCCAATTGATCCAACATATTGGCGGAATATTTCAGATTTGGAGATCTTAAAAAAAAATCTTGAAAAAAAAATATATTTGTGAAAAAAAGAGATCTTAAAAAAAAGGAGAAAGATCTTGAAAAAAATTGCAGATCTAAAAAAGAGTGAAAAATTAAAAAGATCAGATCTAAAAAAAAAAAATCATATCTGAAAGTGGAGGTGTGAAGAATTCGAGAGCAAAGGTTGAAGCAGTCCCGTTAACAAAATTCCAGCAGATAGCTCTTAGAAAAAATGACATAACTTTTTCATACAATGTCAGATTAATGTGCCATTTTTTTTTTGGAAAGATAAGAAGGAGGCGCACAAATTTGCAGGTTACATCATTTTCATATTCAAAGATCTAAATGTAACGAAAAAGTCTCATACAAGTTAGATCATTTTTCTAAAAATATCGATCTAGCCGTGTAAATTGGTAAGATCTCAAAAATCAAGATTATAATTCTTCTAAAATTTTGTGGGTTTCAACAAAAATATTGTATGATTCTCATTGTCAAAATTTTAAAAAACATAGATCACAGTTTGTGAGAAAAGGTGAAAACAATATTCAGATTGTTTGTTTGGATCTTGGGAACAAACAGTTAGTGGTTCAATTCCCACTCTCTCCATATTTTTTATTAAATTATTTTTTTTTGGAAAATTTGGAGAAATTACTAAATTTTGGGAGATTTCCAAATTTAGAAGCTCACCAAACACATTTAGAGCTACTACTAAATTTAGCGGAAAAACACCTATTGGGGGTTAAAAAAAATTTTGGCCTAAATTGTGTATTTTGTGATTCTAGACCTTTTTTTCTAAAGAGGGGGGACACAAAAACTTCATTTTAATGTACTTTTGGAGAATTTTGTACTAATCTTGGTGCATAAAGTGCAAAAAAAAAGGTACATTCTTTTAATTTTATGTTTGGTTCTATCACACGAGATCTTTGATCTCACAAAGGTAGTATTCGGTATATACGGTGCCTCAGGGAAGTGCTTACGGGTGATGCCATCACAACTGCTATTGACTTAACACCTAACACAGCTACCTAAATATCATCTAGGCATTGACCCTATAAAATCGATGGGGAGTAATAAGGATACAATACATACACATTTGAGCCCTCCCATCCGTTTTTTCTTGCACAAACCCCTCTCCGTCACCTCTACATACCACATACTAAATTCTTTCACGTGCATTAACACCTCTTTCTGTACTGATGGGTATATTGAAAGGGTGATCTTCTTCCACATATCAATGGGTATATCGGAAGGGAGCATATATAGAAAGGTTTGGTATATCGGCCTGACAATATATTGAGAGGGAGACCATAAACCTGGAGTGATAAGAGCCTTACCCTTTGTCAGAAATTCAAAGTTTCAAAAATTCAGATTACAGAAATGGGTGCACAAGCACCAAATTTCTTCTTTCTAGATTCACAACTACTTAGAGGAGATAACTATGTTGCATGGAAACCGAAGATCAAGATGTTACTTGAGTTTGAAGACCTATGGACAGTTGTAGATGGAACAACAACAAGATCACTTGATGATGGAAGACAACAAGTTCAATTTGATAGGGCCAATCAAAAGGCCAAGTTGATCATCTTGTTTGGCATAATGGATGATGTGCAACCCCACATTAGAGATGCCACATCAGCTAAGGATGCATGGGATAAGTTGAGCACAGTCTATGAGGTAAAGAACAAGAATGTCATCCTCAACCTACTATCACAACTGCATACTCTCAAGTTCAAGCACAATGAGAAGGTTGAAGTTTTTTTGAGACGAGTTGCTACTTTGAGGGCATCTCTATTGGCATTGGGAAAACAGATAAGTGATGAAGACCTCATACGAATTGTGTTGCGAGCACTTCCTCCTTCCTACAGAATCTTTGTGAAAACTATCAATATGAGTGAACACACAATCACCTTTGAGAAGTTGGTCAATCTAATCTAACAAGTAGAGGAAATGAACAACAAAGATCATGAAGATGAGCAAGCACTATCTTCCAATCATAAAGGAAAGGGGAAATTTCAGTCCAATCACAAGAAGTCCCAACAAAATCAAAGTCAACAAAGGGACCAAAGTCAATGAGACAACACCAAGAAGTGTCCCATTTGCAATAGAGGGGGACATGACATCAAATATTGTTGGTACAATTCCTACAAAAATGGTTCATCAAGCAATTCAAAACCCAATAACCAACAGGGTAACAACAATTCAAATCAAGGGAAGTCCAACAACAACAACAATCAAGGGAAAAATAATGGTAAATGGAAAAGAAAAACCAAACAACAAGGGTACATTTCCGAACATGAGGATAATTTAGATGAAGGACACCACATGTATTTTTCTCGATTTGATGAAGAAACCAAGTCCACACAAGATATCTGGTATGTTGACTCGGGTGCAACTCGACACATGACTGGATGCAAGGATTGGTTCTACACACTACGTGACTCACCTAACAAGAACCATGTGTCATTAGGTGATGACTCATCATACCGTGTCAAGGGCATTGGAAACATTTCACTACCTCTCGGAAGGCATAACTGTAAAATCACGGATGTATTGTATGTACAGGTTGACCAAGAATTTTCTATCGCTTAGTCAACTCCTTGATCACAACTTGAAGTTGGATTTTGACAAAATAATGGACAAAAATGTGCTTGATAAGATATAATTTAAGAGGTTCCAAGATTGTAGCAAGATCCTCTAATGTGGGATGCATGTTCCAACTTGATTTTGTCCACAAGGATGATCAAGCTCTAGTGGCCAAAGACACACAATCTGTAAAACTATGGCATCATAGATATGGTCACATCAGTTTTGGCTATCTCCAAACACTTTAAAAGGGAAAAATGATGAAAGGATTGCCTACACTTAAGCACAACACTGAAAAGTGTCACAATTGCCTAGCTGGAAAGCAACACAGAGTACCCTTCTAGAAGAACACATATAGAGCTAAGGGAAAGCTTGATTTGGTGCACACCGATTTTTGCGGGCCCATGCAACTAAGTCATTCGGATGTCAATACTTCATGCTTTTTGTTGATGACTAGTCAAGAAATATGTGGATATGTTGTTTAAGAAACAAGAGTCAAGCCTTTGAGACATTTTAGAAGTTCAAAGCACTTGTTGAGAATGAATTTGGTCATAAGATCAAAAATATCTACTCATATTGAGGGGGGAATTCACAAGTAATGAGTTCAAAACTTACCTAGAAGCTCATGGGATTTGTTGACAAATGCCTCCTACTCACACACCACAACAAAATAGTATAGTTGAGAGAAGGAATTGTACTATCATGGAAATGGTGCGATGTATGATTGACGACTCAGGTTTAACAAAGACATTTTGGGTAGAAGCTACAGGAACTGCAGTCTATTTTTTGATTAGAGTGCCCACAGTAGCTCTTGAAGGAGTGACACCTCAAGAAGTATAGTCAAATAAGAAACCATCAATTTCACACCTAAGAGTATTTGGGTACAAATCTAGCATGCGATACCCAAGAAGAATAGGAACAAGTTGGATATGAAAGATGAGAATCGATATTCATTGGATATAGTGAAGAAGCACTTGGGTAGAGATTATGGGATCCGAAAGTAAAGAAATTATACACAAGTAGGGATATTGAGTTCTTTGAGAAGAAACAAGAAGATGCTCCACTCAACGACTTAAAAACATGCGAGAATACACCTCTTGTGAATACAAAATTTGATGTTAGTGATGAATTGGATGATGGTGAAAACTTGGATCCACCACAAGCCAATGGAATAGCTAAGAAGTTACCTAAATGGTATACTCAATTAATAAGAGATGAAAATTTGGATGAAGCACCTAGCACATCATCCAATCCTGGACCTAGAACTCACAGTCAAGCTTGTGAAGAGGTCAATTATGCCCTAATGAGTAGATTTGTTGAAACAGTTGAGCCATCTACAGTTCAGGAAGCCCTATAATAAAAATCTTGGAAAGATGCCAATGGATTCGAGTATCGATCGGTGATGAAGAACAACACATGACAAATTGTCATCCTTCTACCAGGGAAGAAACCCATTAGATGCAGATGGATTTTCAAGAATAAGTACAAATCAGATGTGACTATTGACAAGTATAAAGTAAGGCTTGTAACAAAGGGGTATGCACAACAAGAAGGCATTGATTATGAGGAGAAATTTTATCCCACAGCCAAGATCAAGACAATCGGGATGATCTTTTCTCTAGCTGCATAATTTGGTTGGAAATTCCACCAAATGGATATGAAAAGTGCCTTTCTTAGTGGAGATTTGCAAGAAGAAGTCTATATGACTCACCAGAGGGTTATGTAATAATAGGAAAAGAGATGATGGTATGCATACTCATAAAATCTCTATATGGCTTAAAACAGACACCCTGCATGTTACATCAAAATTGATGAGCATCTCATAAGTCATGGATTCAAAGGAATCCTTATGACCCCAATCTCTACCTCAAAATGTAAGGGGGAGATTGTCATTGTGGTTGTTTATGTCGATGATCTAGTCATTATAGGTAGTTTTGTGAAGCTGATCAATGCAACAAAGAAGGATTTTAATCGATCATTCGACATGACAGATCTTGGGCTCATGCATTCTCAGTATTGGGTTGGAAGTATGGAAAAAGAGAATCATATCTTTGTTTCACAGCTTGAAATACACAAATACAACACTCAATAAATTCAATATGATGGATTGCACTCCTATTGCTACACCTATGGAAGTGAGACTTCAGTTATCTCATTCCGATCCATCACCATTGGTGAATGCAACTCTCTATCGGCAGTTGATCGGGAGTCTCATTTACCTGACATATACTAGACCAGATATCAACTTTGCAGTCAGCTATTTATCATGCTTCATGCAAGAACTGAAAATATGTCATTGGAAAGTAGCAAAGAGAATACTGAGATATCTAAAGGGTACAATTGACCTTGGTCTAGAGTACAAGAAGAACGACAACTTCTTCTTGATAGGATATTCAGATTCAGATCATGCAGGAAACATGGATGATAGGAAGTCAACATTAGGATTCATCTTCTTTATGGGATCTGGACCGATATCATGGGGAAGCAAGAAACAAAACTTTGTTTCTCACTCTTCTATAGAAGCACAGTATCGAGCTGTAGGTGAAGCTGTTTGTGAAGCAATATATGGCTACGCTCAATCTTTGGAAGGAATTGGTTTACAAAACAAAAATCTACTCCAGTATATGTTGATAATGAAGGAGTTCTTAAGCTTGTTTGCAATCCAATATTTCATGAGAGAACCAAGCATATTGAAGTACAGGTTCATTTCATATGTGAGCATGTCCTGAAGCACAACATACAAATCACTCCGTTCTATCCTACAGCTGAATAGAAGGTAGATGTTTTCACTAAGTCACTTGCACGTGAAAAATTCACCTTTGTTCGAGAGTTCCTCTCCACTTCATTAGAAACTATGCAAAATTAAGGGGGGGAATGTTAGCATAATTTAGCATAGGCATATTTATTGCATTTTATTGCATTGGCTTTTATTTAATAATGTGCAACATGTGCACTCTAGTCTAGTGACTTGCATTCAATATTGTTATGTTGGATAACATTCAATATTGGTATAAGTAATAATTACATGTGCATGTGAGATGGGTCTTATCATATTGCAGTTGGTACTTTGATAAGGTGTCATGTCTATCCATATGAGGTCATCTAATATCTATAAATATTACAACTCTTGCATTGTTATGTAATTTGATTTCATGATCAATAATATTTGTGAGGCTTCCATCCCTCTTTGGTCATTGTAATTTAATTCTATTATATCATTTGGTATCAAATCTATACCATTGTTATCATGGGCTACGTCCACCAAGAATCACTTGCTCAAATTTTATTACAAGCCACCACTCTCTCAATACAATAATTAGATCTGTTTGGAGCTATGCTCAAAAAAATCTCTGAAATTCACACCCGAATTCAAAACACATTTGTAATGTTACGATGTTACCTACCATATGCACAAAACCATATAAATAGACAACTACTTAAGCAGTTTTACAAAACTGTGGGTATCAAAACCATGGGCCAAAACCATCCCATAAACATATGGGTCAAAATCTTGCCCATATGAGAAAAAAATGTTTCCCGGTATATCAGGCACGTTTTTAGGCCAAAAAATTTTCTCATGGGATACGCCCCGAACTCCTTCTAAGGGCCTCGGGCCTACCACGAACCCTGACAAGACAACATGAAAAGTGTATAGTACTCTTAGTGTACAATCTTCAACAATTTCACACATGAAAACAGGATCCACAACCTAACAATCTCCCACTTAGAGACTAGTTTTCCTCTGAGCAAGCTTCTCAACCCTTCACTAGTTTCCGTGAAGACCAACCAAAGTTGAACACAGACTTCAATTTTTCCCTTGTGACCACCTTGGTCATCATATCTACAGGATTTTGACTAGTATGAATCTTCTCTAGCTTCAACTTCTCTTCCTCCAAAGCTATCTTGATGAAATGGTACCTTAACTATATATGCTTTGTCCTAGAGTGGAAAGCAGAGTTCTTAGCTAGGTGTATAACACTCTGACTATCACTATGTAGCTTTCCTTCCTCTTGCTTATGCCCCAAATCCTCAAGAAATTACTATAACCAAATATTTTCTTTGCTTTGCTTTGTGGAAGTAACATACTCAGCCTCTGTGGTTGATAAAGCCACCACTTTCTCGTAGTTGTGAAATCCAAATTATTGGTGTCCCACCTATAGTGTAAACATAACTGTTGTGCTCCTCCCACTGTCTACATCTCTAGCCATATCTAGAATCTACATAACCACACAAAGTGGTGTTTGATCCATTGTAGCACAAAACTATCCCCATGATCCCTGTTAAATCAAGGATCCATTTCTTTGCTGTCGCTGATCTCTACATGGATCACTCATAAATCTACTCACCAATCCCACTGCATGGGAAATATCGGGCTGGTGCACACCATGGCATAGATAAAACTACCAACTTGAAATGGCCTACCAAAGGAGTCCCAACCGGTTTAGCATCCTACATATTAAACCTCTCCAAGACTTTCTTAATGTAATCTTCCTAAGATAAAGTCATCTTTCATTCCTTCCTATCCTGAGATATCCTCATACCAAGGATTTGTTTGGCTACCCCCAAATCCTTCATAGAAAAGGATTAACTTAGATGCTTCTTGAGTACTTTTATTTCCTACATGTTTTTACCTACAACCAACATGTCATCCATATACAGACAAAGGATAATATAACTGCCATACTCAAATTTCTTTATAAACACACAATGGTCAGAATAACATCTAATAAAACCTTGCTCCATCATGAAGCTATCAAATTTATTATACCATTTTTTTGGAGCTTGTTTCAATCCATACAAGCTCTTCTTCAGTTTGCACACCATCTCCTCTTTACCTTTGACCTCATAGCCCTCTGGTTACTACATATAAATCTCCTCCTCCAAATCACCATGGAGAAATACAAGATTTACATCATGTTGTTCTAATTGCAAGTCTTCTGCTGTGACTATTCCTAGAACAGCTTCTAATAGAAGTCATTTTTACTACAGGAGAAAAATTCTCATCAAAATCTATACCTTTTTTCTATGCAAACCCCTTGACCACCAACTAGGCCTTGTATCTTTTCTTGCCTCCTTCTTCCTCTTTGACTTTGAACACCCACTTGTCCTGTAATGCTCTTTTTCCTTCAAGTAGCTTCACAAATCCCATGTCTGGTTCTCCATGAGAGCTTGATGCTCCTCATCCATGGCTTGTTCCCACTTCTTCCTGGCATCTACCTACATTGCTTCATCAAAACTCTTTGTCTCTCCACTATCAGTGAGTAATAAACAATAAAGAGAAGGAGAAAAATGTTCAGGTTCTCTTATTACCCTAGAAAACCTCCTCAATATAGGAGTTTGGGGTTCCTGTTGAGGGGGTTCCTGAATTGATTCATGTGTCACATTCCCATACGGAAGATCCTCTACCATTGCATATTCTTTCTTGGATTCTTCCTTGTTTTCCTACAACTGCTTCTTATACATGACTTTCTCATTAAAGACCACATCCCTAGATCGAATGATTTTCTTGTCCTTAATACTCCAACATTTATAGCTAAAGTCATCACCACCATAACCAATGAAAGTAATTTTTCTTATTTAGCCTCTAGCTTGGTCCTATCATCCTTGTCTATATGGAAAAACACCTCACATCCAAAGACTCTAAGAAATTAATAATCAACTTTCATACCATACCAAGCCTCCTCAGGTATTCCTCCATCTAAGGCACTTGAGGGTCCTCTATTTATCAAGTACACAACAGGCTTACCACTTCCGACCAAAAAAAAGAGGCAATCCTACATGTAACCTCATGCTCCTAGCATGTTCCATTATTGTTTTGTTCATCCTTTCTAACACCCCATTCTACTACAGAGTTCCTAGAACCATCTTTTGCCTACGATTCCATTCTTAGAACAATAATCATCAAATTCATTGCTGCAATACTCCCCTCCATTATCTAACCTAAGACATTTTAGCTTAAGACCTGTTTCATTCTCTACCAAGGCTTTCCATTTTAAAAAAGTTTCAAATACATCAGATTTGTTTCTAATACAATAAACCCAAACTTTCCTTGTTGCATCATCAATAAAAGTAACATAATAACTTGAACCCCAAGAGATGATACCTAAGCTATCCCCCACACATCGAATGCACCAGCTCTAACTTACTCTCTTTCTTTTTAGGTCCAACCTTGAGAAACCTTACTCACTTTTGTTTCCCATATATACAGTCCTCATAGAACTCCAAACCCTATTTCTATATATCCAAGAAAATCCTTCTTTATGATATTCATGCCTTTATGGCTCATATGACCAAGCCTATAGTGCCATAATGTTGTATCTACTTCAAGAAGCCACAAGATTACAAACATTAGTGCTATAAGTGGATAAATACAAGGTTCCAACCTTCTTACCTCTTTCCACCACAAGAGAACCCTTGGTAACCTTCTAAGATCCACTGTAAATATCACAGTATAACCATCACTTCCCAACTACCCTATCGATATCAAATTTCATCTTAATGTAGGCACATGTCGACATCCTTCAATAGCCAAGTATTTCTATTCTCGCATCTTAACCTCAGAATGAACCTTTTCCAACTATGCTACAAGGCTCATCATCACCAAGAAAAACATGCCCAAAATCTCCTTGAACATAATCAAAAAAATAATTCCCATGTGGAGAAGCATGGAAAGAAGCCCCTGAAACCCAAGATTCAATAATATTGTGTAAAGAGAGAATCAAAGCATCCCGACATATATTACCCATTGCCACATTCACCTCCTTGTTTTCTTCTGTTGTTTCTTCATGTACCATAGCTCTCAAAAATTCTTTTTACATGCCCTTACTTTCCATAGTTCCAACATACTATCTTCGGTTTGAATTTTGACCTTGCTTCGATCCTTTGATTTTCCACGGCTTCCTCTATTCTTCTGTCTCCCTCTAGTTTCCACTTTGTCAAAGCATTCCTCGAAGTAGAAGATTCACAAGATATTTTTCTTCACATTTCCTCGCTTAGAATCACCCTTACAACATACTCAAACTTCAACTTCAAGTTAGTTAGAACCGATTTTCTTACTTCCATTACCAGTGCTATTCCAACTCTCAAGTAAAGAGCACAAAAATAATAAAGACCTAACTTCTTCATCAAATTATATTGTAACCAAAGCTAGCATATTTACAACCGTATTTAAATCATTTAGATGATCGATCTTGAACCATTCTCGACATCTTCATATTAAAAAACTTTTTCATTAAAAATATCTTATTAGAGGCAGAGGATTTTTCATACAACTTCCTAATGTATCCATTAGTTCTTTTATAGTCTTTTCCTTTGAAACATTAAATAATCTTGAAGATGTAAGACACATTGATTGTTTCAAGTGCCTTCCTATCCAAAGAAATCCCATTCCACATCTGTCATGCTCAAGGGTTTGTTCACCTTCTCAGAAAACAAAGTATAAAGATCCTTTTGATAAAGGTAATCTTCCATATGCATCTTCCAAAGACTGAAATTCTACCCGTTGAATTTATCAACCCTAGATCTTCCATCATATTCCATAGCTCCCACTTAAGATAAAAATTTCCCTACGATTCAACACTTCAGCAAACCAAACCAAGCTCTGATACCAATTGTTAGGAAATAAGGAATAAAATATGTGGAATAATCACTCACGAGAATCGCAACAGTAGAAACTAATATGCGAAAAATATTACAGAGATATCAAATAAAAGTGCACAATAAAATAACAGAAAAAAAAGAGACAATATTTAATGTGGTTCACCCAATTTGGGCTACGTCCACCAAGAATCACTTTCTCAGATTTTATTACAAGTCACCGCTCTCTCAATACATTACCTAGATCTGTTTGGAGCTATGCTCAACAAACTCTACATAATTCACACCCAAATTTAAAACACATTTGTAATGTTACTATGTTACCTACCATATGCATAAAACCATATAAATAGACAACTACTTAAGTAGTTTTACAAAACTGTGGGTATCAAAACCATGGTCCAAAACCGTCCCATAAACCTATGGGTCAAAATATCACCCATATGAGAAAAGCATGTTTCTCGGTATATCGGGCATGTTTTAAGGCCAAAAAATCCCAACAAGAAAACATGGAAAGTGTACAATACTCTTAGTGTACAGTGTTAAACACTTTCACACATGAAAACAGGCTCTATAGCCTAAAAATAAATCCTCCATAATTTAAAGGTGCTTAGGTATCTCATTTCCCTTGAGCTTAATACAACCATCTTGGTCAGATTCTTGGTCAAACCCTTCTTCGAGACAAAAGATAATTTGGATTCATGATAACTAACTTCAATTCCCTCAAAAAATAATTAGTTGAAGTTATATTTTAATTAAACGAAGGAAGTCAAGTGCTGATCATTGTTGAACACTTTCCAATTATCTACATTGTCTAGGATGTTGGGTTTGAAAATAATCTCCAATGTAAATTTAACTTGTGTAAAATATGGATGTGGAATGAGAAAGGACCTAGAAATTGCTAGAGCATCTGCCCTGGTGTTATTTTCCCTTGGAAAAACATTAATCGAAAATGCATCCAACAACTCAACAAATCCCATACCAAATTCCTATATTGTTTCAGCCTTTGGTTCTTTACCTAAAAAAATCCTTGAGTTTGTTTAACAATCAGTTTGCATCTCCTTGAGCACAAAGGTTCTTTATTCCCATTTCTCTTGCTACTACTATGCCAAGGAGAAGAGCCTCATACTCAACAATATTATTAGTGTTAGAAAATTGAATCTTATAAGAGAAAGGATGGATTTTACCATCAGGTGAAACCAATACAACTACTACTCCGAGCGAGTCGTGGAAAAGCTTATGGAAAAATCAAGAATCCAAATACCATTAGGATAATCCTAAACCACCTTAGGAACTTTGGCCTCAGTGTCAGACATTACCATGTAATTTCCATGACCAATATCTTCATAAATAATCTAAGCCTTAGGGTCATATGTCTTTTGAACAATATATTCACCTGTCTCTCTGGAAACAACTTTTTCATTTGTCCATTGACTAGAATAAGAGCATGAGATTATTCCATTTGTATTTCACCTCCAACTTCCTTAAAAAATTCTTACTTAATAGCATACCATAAGATAGAGGTATGTTTGTGACCAAAATTGTGGCCTTGAATATTTTCTCTAAGAATGCAACAAAAGTTACTTGAGCATATTTTATTCTCCCAACTAGGGGAACATCTTTAGACTCCATGGAATAACATGAGCCAAAGGTTTAGGTTAAGGTGAGGCCAAGGGCATGGGAAAATTTTACTAGCATTACATTTTTGATGCTTCGAGTTAATGAAACAATTGCTGAGCTTATGGCCAGCTATTAATAACGTAACATAAAAGGGTTCAATCTTCTCAGAAATAGAGGGTGTGGATTTCATCAAATTCTATGGGGAAGGAGAGATGGGGGTAGGAAAAGTCATTTAGAAGTTTTAGGGGATTGAATCGTCTTAGATTTGACAAATTTCATCACTTGAGCAAAGGATTCTGGGTGAGTTTGGTAAAATTCAGCTTCCAAAATCTGAATTTTGGTCTTCTTGATGTGATCAATGATATCAAAATACCCTGAGGTAGATGGGGTTTCTTGACTAGAAGCATCGAGGATTTAAGTTTATCAACCTTTTGGATTGAGGGTGCTTTAGATGTAAAATTGGAAGGTGTAGTTGCATTAGGAAAAGGGGAAAAGAAGAATAATTAGATGTGGAAGCGGTACTTACTTTCTTAGTAGTAATAGTGGGAATAGGTTCCCCTCTTCTTACGCAACTACCGAATGGAAACCAAAACTTCATTGGAATTCTCATTATTTATAGGATGCACAAATTCCTTCTTCTTGTTTAATTTTTATCTACTCATGACAACATAGGACTCACTATTTATGTCTGAAACTACTTCATCGCAATCATCATCTTCATCATCAAATACTTCGGTAGTGAGAAAGTTGACTTGGGATACATCTGCATCCTCTTCTTGAACTTCTTCAAGTTCTTCTATCTCCTTTTCTTCTTCATCTTCATTAGGTTCCTATACTTCACACATTTCATTCATTGAAACTTTAATAGGAGGAGCTTCTATAGCCAACTTTGGTTGAGTATGAGGGAGATGATTCCTTGGCTGAAAATTCCTTCATGGAATATCCTTATATGGAATGTTTTGAGCATGTTGTTTCTTTATTTCAAACATATCATTTTCCAACTTTTGGACCAATTGTTCAAAAAAATTTGTACCTGAAGCATAGGCATTAGCCTCTGGAATTTCATTCCTTAACTTGCAGGACATTATCAAGTCATCCCCTACACTTATGGTCAACCTTTGATCATCATCTAGAGTAACACGAGTGACTCTTCTTAGTGCATAACTCACCACTAACAAATGAGCATTGAGGAAGAAACATTTCAAAATTTGATCAACAGGGTGAGTAGTAGCTATAATTTTACCAACCAATTTATTGAATTTAGAAACAAATTCTCACATAGGTTCATAAGGATCCTTATTTATCTGATAAATTTGTGCTAAGAGAGCATGAACATCCTTTGTTGTCTTGAACCTATTCTCAAACTGATTCTTCATGGTGATCAAACTGGTAATAGTACTAGTTGGAGATGGTAGAACCAATTTGTAGCAATATCATGCAGATTCTTGACAAAAAATTTGATTGAAACATCCTTGTGCTATGTTCTCACTCTGGTTCACTTTACCACCCCTCTAAATTTATAGAAATTATTCCTATTCTCTTTAGGTAGGTCATGTTAAGGTTATGTAAGGGCTACACCTCTAACTCATTGGCCCCAAGGAAAAGGTGCAGCCATTATAGGAAAGATAGTTTGTAAAGGAATGGAAATACCTACTAAAACCAAAGCTTGAGAACTAGGACTTACTTGTGGTTGGGTGTCAATGTCTTCCTAAGAGGATGAACCACCTCTTTATTTTTAGAGTTAATTAAAAACCTTATTGCTCCAACAAATAAAAATAAGGATCCTCAAAACCTTGGGATCTTTTTCCTTGAGTGTAAATTCTTTCTCTGCAAGTGTGTTACGATTGGGTTGTCATGTGAACATTCAACAACAAAATTGACAATTTCAAGCATGACAACTATACCCTTGTGTAAAAATATCAATTTTTATCCTCCTAAGACATCCCGGGTCTACCCAGTCAGTCTAGTGACCTCTAAATTGATGTTAAATCATTCCCCTAGGTGATTTAGGAGAGTCAATTCAAAACCCCTAGGTGATTTTAGGAGTTCATTGAAAAAACAAACTTTAAGCAGTTGTGGGAAGGGCTATCACTGACCTTCCTAGGAATGGAGCAACCCCATGGAGTGGAAAAGAGAAGAAAAATAGACATGTAAGTGAATAAAAGTCCTTGGAACATCATGGAAGTTATTTAGGAATATTCAAAAAGGATTCGAAGAAGTTGGGGTAGTTTCACTAAAATCAGGGTTCACAAGCCTAAGCAGTGCACATGCCAAAAAAGGTTGTTGAGATTTGGAAGGTGATTATGGGATCTCTAGATTGAGTTAAGATAAAAAAATTACATAGTCAAAAAAGGAATCTAAATCCCTACAAGATGGTGAAATCATATTTTCACAACACCTTGGCATAATAGGTTTATAACTAGTTTTTTCCATGCACAACTAGCAAGCTAGATCAAAAATCCAAATTTTTAGGGATCAAATGGAGGAATCAAGACTTGAGGCCCCCACCATTTTCTTCAAAATTCCATTTAAATTCAATAGAATATAAAATTTCATCAAAAATGTCCATCGGGAGCTCAAGTTATCACCGTTTCAAGTTGCCCTCTAGGAGTGAGTTCGGGAGTTAGTCAAATTTTGAACAAGACACATGTCATCTCTAGGATCCTAGAGAAATTTCATGTCCCTTACATCCCTCAAGAAAAGGTCCATCAAGGTTAAAATATTCACCCAGACCCTATAAGCCCTCTGGATCCTCATGCGACCTCTCGACCACCAGTTCAGCTCCCAAGAGCTAGTGAAGTCTTCATCCCATATCGTCGGATCAAGTGCCACGTGTCACAACCATGTGTGCTATGAAATTTTATGTCCCTCTTGTCCCTTTGTGATGAGGTAAAATAATGTTTTAAAAATGCACCTAGCCCCTCTAGGAAGCTTCATGGTTCCTCATGCGACCGCTTCTTAGCCCCCTAGTGCTTTAAATCTAGTTTTAGCCTTCATCCATTGCTTGTCGAATCTCCACCACATGTCCCAACCAGGGAACCATGTGTAATTTTATGTCCTTCATGTCTATTAATTATTAAGGGAAATCAAGGACATGAAATTGCACCTCATCCCATCTCAACTTATTTCAAATTTTTAAAACCCCTCCTACTTCCCACTTCTAACTTCTAACTTCTCCGTGCACAACTTACTCTATATATTCCTCTGTAACTTCTTTCCATCACTCCACCATTGATGAAATAAAAACCATATTTTATACAAAAATTAAATACTCTACCCCATCGTAATATGTAGGTCTCAAAAGGAAGTTTGATCAAATGAAGAAAAAATAAGAAGAAAAGCAGAGAGATCCTCCATGGCCGTGAAATAGAAGTTCAGAGAGTTCTTCCAAACCACTACATTTAAATGACAATTTTTTTGGATGCTTGTTCCTCTCGTAAAACCATAAAAAAATTCACCTTCAAACCTTCCTTTTACATGAAATAATTTTTGCAATTAAGAAATCCATCTATTTGCACAACAGGGGAAAAATCTTGATTTCCCATCAAACCAAAGAAAATAATAAAAAAACTTCAGCAGAGGAATAAGAAGAAAAAACCCACAAAAATATAAATTTTGTTGAAAAAAAAATAAAAAACCAGACCTATCATTTTGAGGTCCATTAATGGCTACCGCGTTCGGAAGCACTACCAAAGTTAAAATTTTTAAAACTTTAAAATATCCCAAACTATCAAGTAGATAGGTCCAAGATTTCAGAGGGGTGATATTGGGAAAAAAACCCATATCGGAAAAATTTGTTTCAAAGTTATACAACCATCGAAGGTTGTTCACTTTCCAAAAATAGTAGTTCTTCTACATGGAGGACTGCACATTTAGGAAAGTTTTTCAACTAAAGAAACTAAGAAAGATGCATTAAAAAAAGATGTATTACAAGGAGAGATTGTCAAAATGGTCATCTTGGTCCAAAATTGACACTTAATAAAAATAATAAGTGGTCCCACAAGCACTTGCCAAAAATAGAAAATTGATCTAGAAGGTGAGAGGAATGCAGGGAGAAAGGGAAATCTGAGTTGCAACATCCAGTTGAGGTTCGAGGCAACTGATTTTTCATACTTACTAAAAATAATAAGTTTTTTTTTTTGAAGAAATCATGAATCATAAGTGGATAAGCTAGAATCCGATGCAACATTTCACTTTCGAGTAAGAGATAGAAAAAAATTTAGTCTCTATCATCATACTATGTAGAGTTGGTAACAATGAGGATGTCAACAATTTATTTTGAAACTCATTTCATTCTTTAATTAGTATGTGGGAGGTGGAATTCGTATTCGACATCGTCAGATCCTTCATAATATGCTTCATCAGGATCATGTCCAAATAAGTCGAACAATGTGACAATGTTATAGGGAGTCAGGAAAGGATTCATTCTTAGGCTCTAGTCCCTTCAGAGGAGGATCTTCACAAGTGATACTCATGGCCACTGAATGATTCATTCGATAGTGTTTTTAAACACTTAGTTCATGGTGTTCACATGTCATCCAAAGGAAGTTTCTCAGTGTGTGCAAGAGTTCAGAGATTCAGAGTTCATCACATTAGAGCACTTCATTGAGTCATCTGGAAGGATCAACGGGCTTTATCAGAGGAAAAATATGTCATCATTAACATCATTCTTCCTTCTTCTCCTTTCTTCTCTCTCTCTCTCTTCTCTCCCCCAAATTTATCTCTCCTCAATATTCTAATCTTATGTTGGGGTTGCACTTTTTGTATGTCTTAATGTTTCTAATGTAATAAGTCACCTTTATGTTATAAAAAGGGACTTAATGTTTTCCTAGGAAGGAAAAGAGTCTTAAGTCATGTCGAGACATATGAAGAGTCATTGGGGAGTATGTGAAAAGTCATTTCTCTTCCTATAAATTATAAATCCATTCCCATTTCAAAGGGTTGGTGATTGATTTTGTATACTCAAGAGTGCATTGAGAGAACAAAGGAGATAGCCAAATTCTTCCATTCCCCCATTTCTCCACTATGTACAACATTTTTTTTATAAATTAATACAAGGAGTTTCTATCTTTCTTTGACTAAGGAATTTCTTGATACTTGGTGATCATGAATTCTATTTGGTCTTATTACTACTTGCAGAGTTATTTCCTCTTAATTTTAATACATGTGATGAAAATTATAACTAGTATGCGAATAATTTTTATTTTCTACCTATAACATTAGTTCTACATATTTTCTCACTCCCCTTTCCCGCTCTTCGGATGAATTATTCCCTAGCAAGATATTTCTAGCTTTGCTTTGTATGGTTAGTAGAGTGCCCCTATTGGATCCTCATCCACAAGGCCATGAGGAAAATACACCTTTTCACTTGTGCATGCATATATGGTAGCTGTATTGGTTAAGTAGAGGGACTTAGACTCACATATCCTTGGTAAGAAACCCACAAATTTGTAACACAAAAAAAAATTCACCAAAATTTTTGGCACCCACCGTGGGGTAGATTTAACAGCATTTACACCCAAAATATGACCGCAAGGTCCAAAAATTCATTAAAAAATATAGAAAATAGAAGAAAAAGATTTCATGAAAATCCAATGCCGAAAGATACACTGCAATTTTCTCGCATGTGACCTTTATACTCTGCAGAGTCCTTTTTTATTCCCACTGCAAGAATTTCTAGAAGCTAGATAAAGGACATACACCAGGTTAAATAAATCGAGAAGAATTATTGACCTCACTTTTAAGGCTTTATAAAATCAGCAAGAATGATTCGAGAGACAATCCCTACTACTTTTCTCAAGCCTCATCTCCATCTAGGTCATCAAGTAGTTCACCTAGCAATCCCATCCAAACTCCTATTGATACTTGTACGTACCCAAAATTGTAGGGTATTGTACCACCAAAACGATGTTACACATGCCCCAATGATGATACAGGTCACCTCGCAAGGTGTTCGGATCTAGAAAAGCTCGCAAAGTATATGTTAGCATCCCAAATGCTTTATTCATGTTCCTTGTGCTTTGTTTTATTCCTCTACCCTTCATTTCTTAGCTTTTTTCCCTTTAGTGATGAAACCGCCGCCTAGCAGGGCGGCGGTCATGTAACCACCACCCTGCTGCTCCAGGCGGTGGTCCTTCACGTGTTTTCTAGCATGTTCTTTTGATCATGACTTGCGTAATTTTCAACTTTCACCAGCTTTTCTCCACCGCCTTGGCTCGTATTAATGTTTTATGTCCCCTGGAATAGTGTTTCTCCATTGTTTAATGGTAAAAGAGTTCTAATGGGAATCACCTTTGGGTGAATGTGAAATCTATAAATAGCCAGCTTGTTTTCAAGCAAATGGCCCCTCAAAACTGCCTCTCAATTTCTCATTTTCCATTGTTTAGTCTCTCAATTCTTGCTTAGAGTTCATTTTGTTTTCATGTTTTGCATCCATGTTAGTTTTCCTTTGCTGTTAGAAGCCATTCAATCTTCTTGCTTCAGTCTTGTTCATTGTTGTTCATACAAATTAGTTTAGAGCAGAGTAGTGTCATTTGTAGATTGAATTCATTAGAGTTGCAGGTTGTGTTCTTCACAGAAGGTAGATTCTAGAATCTCTCGGTACACTTGTGTTGTATTCCCACAATAAATCCCACTAGGAATTACATACGCCAAGCTCTGTCACTTACGTTGTCTCTCTCCTACTCGCATTGTATTCGGTCTATATGTCCAAAGCTGCCATTGTTCAAAATACCTTTTTCTATTGATGCTAGCATATACACACTCTTTTGGATTCATGTGAACACAAAAGAACAAGGAGATCAGTCTGAGGGGACAAAGTCATACACTACTAGATTCACCACTATTCTGCAAATTCCAGGTTTTATCTGTCAAAGTTCTAGTTAAAATATATCAAATAGAGTAGTGAAATATTTCATTTCAGTTAAGTTTCATTCTCGATATTGCTAGGGAAGCTATGGGGATTGATAGTTTCTAAGAAACTATGATTCATTCCTCACTTATGAGGTAGGATCGAGAATCTTTCAATTAAGTTAATCAACTATCTAGTTATTTAGGATAAAACTCACAACTACACAGGCAAGTAGCTACACTAGGCTACCTTGTTTGTTTTAATTTTGTTATTAGATTAGTTTTCATTTTCTAAATATATTAGATTAGTTGCTCTTTCAATTCCATTTAAAATCTTATCAAAAATACAAAATAGAAGAGTATATATATATATATATATATATATATATATATATTGTAGATATATCTCACATAGTTAGTTTATTTCATTTCAGTTAGGCTTATATTGATCTTGTATGAAAATCACGGGACCTAGGGAGCCCAGGGAATATGTTTTTGAGCCAATCGTGCCTCAACAAAATATTGTTGCAGCAATAATTGACATAGACCAAAATCTCAGAATTCAGGTCTTCCGAATAACACCCATGACCTACAAGAAATCAGCTCACATTTAAGGGGATTAAACCTAGAAGATGACAAAGCACACAGTTAAGTTAAATCGAAAAATTATAGATTTCCTTGATAGATATCCGTATGACTGTAGAAGGACCTCAAAGAGGGAAAACATTTGGTTGTGATCCACTAGTCCCACAGCCAGATGCGGGAGACCTCCTTGTCAATATAGACACTAGCTTATGTATCCAAGTTTCCAAACACTGTTAGGTACTCTGACAAAATCGTGCAACTTCTAGTTCTAAACGTAGAGGCCAAAAGGCATATGAATATTAGATACTCGAAATTAGGAATTGATTCTTCACATGACCATAGGAGGTCCAAAATAACCACAAACTTATGGTTGTGATCCACAGGTCCCACAACCCAATGGGCCTACAAATCAATCGAACGTTGACACTAGTCTGTGAAAATTAGTGTTTAGATCCTCTCCACTCCCACCAGAAATTATCACACAATTACCATTATTAAACGTAGCAGCTAATCAAGCTAAAGATTTCTGGACTAGACTAGAGAATCATCTATAAAACACCAAAAGATCCACTACATATTTAGCCATTCCATTTTCATGACCTTATTAGAAGGTATATATGAAGCACCCATAGGTTATCTTCCACGTATTCCACAACCCATAGATCGAATAATGGTAGAGCTCGATATTGATTGGAGCCTTCGAGCAGCTATCCTCACCGAACGATCTATCACACCGGTTTAGGTTAGGAGGGACTTCTTTACTTTAGATTTGTAGATCCCGCCATTACGCGTTGAAGACATAAGATTACCTAACTAGCTTATATGCATCCCACATGTATTCCATACCACCGGCTATCTCGACATGACCTCGAGAGGTTAGGTATGGGGAAAGTCACTTGCCGATTATCATCCTCACATGTCACTTTTTTGTCATACAAAATTGGTGAACCCGACGTGAACTTCCTACTTTCTAGTTCGAAGTCATATTTCTACTTGTTCTTCCAATTAGTATACTTTTCATCTTTTCCACCTCATTAGCCTTCACATCAGCTTCACCAACAAAATTGGTGAACCCAATGTGAACAAACAACTGTTTCATCTTACCTACCTCATTAGCCTTCACATCAGCTTCACCCCCAAGATTAGTGAACTTGATATTGTGGAACAATTTCTTCACTTTCACACTCTTCTTTCAGTTTTATCCATCTTCACTTCTTCCCATTATTCTATGGGTATTCATATACCCCTTGAATATGTCGGGATTCGATGCATATGGTAGACCTCTCCTAGGTCTTGAAGCATACTACGATCAACTGAATAGATAACCATCACCCTCGCTCTCAGCATGGGGTGAAAACTATTCAACTAACTAATTTTCAACACAAACTCTATCTCAAAGGGCTATATACGTTCTTCTTTCCAAATATAGGAGTTGTATCAGCTCACTCAAACACAAAAACCAAAGCCTTCAAGCTCAAACAATATGACGCTCACTTTGGAGAATCTAGTTCATCTCCTCGGTGTTGCTTAGACCAGAAATTAGTAGTCGATTAGATCCATATATGTTGTTAGATGATGAATACTTAACACATTATGCTAGGAGTGAACAATGCTCTCAAAGTATGTACCCACCTATAGGAGGTTTGCAAACTCAACCCGAGGTCTCATTCCAAGAAAATACCCCTAGTCCTCCACCCGTAGGAAATGCCTAAGTGAAATTTGGCGGGGGCGATCAATTCATAGCTAGGTACCATATGCCTATACAATCTCAAGGTATACAACAAACAAAACTAAGGAAAAATACATGTCTTCACCAAATGAGGTCATCTCAGCCTTAGTCAAGAATGTTAGAGGGTTAGAACTTTCTCAAGCAAGTCAAAATTCACAATTCATGTAGGCAGGAACTTCTAATCCTCCACATCATCCTAGCCAAGTAGACCTCCTCACAGGAATAGGCACGTTGGGCATGCCTCCTTAGTATTCACAAAAATTCCAACTAGAACCGCATTTTCTAACACCGCTCCAGTGGAAAATATGATACCTCCCGGTTTAGTACAAAACAATCCATTCTTGAGCAATGCTCCTCCATACTTAAACATGTATTCCAAATCACCACAAGGAGATATGTTCTCTTCTCTTGGAATGTTCGCTCAACCACAGGGATTTCCTTATGCCCCTACAAATACATATGCTACGCCATATCAACAACCCATTCCACCTCCCCCCCAGCAAGCACCATCAATGGTCAAAACCTATGTAATAGGAACTTATTCAGAATATTTGAAAGAACCTTTAGAATTCACTATATGAAGTGTCGTCATGCTTCCAAGACCTCTCCCCAATTTATCCAAGTACAAAGGAGAGGGAGAACCAAATGCACATATTAAGGCCTATGCCACACCATTCAAGAACTTGCTCCTTGGGATGGAGTTGTTCTTAAAATATTCCCCAAAACTTTAGAGGTATTGCCCTCGATTGGTATTATGAGAATACACGAAGCCTCAATACATTAATTTAAACAACTCGTTTCGAGTTCATCAAAGCGTTTGACATGAACAAATTGTTGAGAACAATAATCGGAGAATTCTTGCATATTAAACAAGAACATAATGAATCTGTTTCTCATTTCATCCAAAGATGGTGTACGGTCCTCGATTCTTCAAGAAGCACTCCAAACATGGATCGAGATGGACTATGTGATTTATTCCTTCATTCTCTCGTGAGAGAGATAAAGGAAGAAGTCCATAAATTCCCACTAAGAACTTATGATGAAGCACTCGAGAGCTCTCTAAATAGATCAAGTTGCAATAGACAATGGTTGTAAGACATATGGAACAAATGGTAGGTTAATCATCCCCAACCAAAACACTACGACTTATTCTACCACAAACACCAATCAAGGACCTAAAATCCTTAACAAAAACCATGGGGTGACAACAGATGGAGTGACTGACCAAGCAAAAAAAGCAAATGTTGTAAATGTTCCACCACTAGTTAACAATAAACGAAACAAAAATTTTACCCCAACAATTAACGTGGTATATTTTAATCATCCTCAACAACAACAACAACATCAACAACAACGTTAGATCAAAACATAGGGTCCAAGTTAGAACTTGACTGGATATCAAAACTAAAGGCAATAAATGTAAAAATTTAATCCTAATAGTCAACAATTCAATCAGAGTTTTGGACCACAACATGCGCCAAACCAACAACCTAGGAGTTATAATCCTAACTCGTATTGTGGTTTCCACAAAATTCAAGGCCATGACACTAGGACTTGCTACGATTACAATAAGTTCATGCAACATCTGCTAGAATAACAAAGACAACTCTTCATAGATATGTTCTTAATAGATTCTGTGACACCTATCCCAAATACTTTCACAGGGGTAGTCTCCCCTCAAAACGCACCTCTTAAGATCTTCAATGATCCACTTCCAAATCACAATAAAAATAATAAATTAAATCCAAATGGGACGAACAAAGGTGTAATGATAGGAAATAACGATCATGAAGCCTCAACTTCACTAAATCCACCGATCGCACCACAATTAGGAAATCAGACACGAACCAAGATATTTGGTCTAGTGGAATTAGATACTGAGTTGCACGTAGAAGCCATAACAAGAACATGAGAATATTCTTCTCAACCAAATCCAATCTATCCACTAGAACTAGATAACATTCAACAAACATTGGTAAAACCCGGGTGCTTATGATTTAATTAATGACTTAACAAAGACCTTCTCTCACATCTCCTTTTTGGACTTGTTGAAAAACTCTCCTACCCATAGGGCTGCTCTATTAGAAGCACTAGGTCTAGGTCATTTAATTAACATCACTCCACCTCCCAAAACACAAGTAAACCATATAGACTTTGATATCCACCCTCCAGGGCAGCCAAATAGGGATACCGAGTTTATATTCAACATAAACAAAATGCCAACAGATGCTGAAATTGCACATAGAGGCGATCCGACCTTACATTTACAGGTGTGGGTTTATAATAATTACATTAAATGCACAATGGTGGATGATGGGGCAGCAGTTAACATTGTCCCCTTCTCTTTCCTTCAAAATCTAGGATATGGAGAAACAAACTATTCCACAACAAGAAATACGCTAAGAGGTTATGATAGCCTTAAAGATACTTCAATTGGGACTATAATATTACCAGTCACCTTAGGACCCAAGACAATCCTCACCAATTTTTATATCATAGATCAAGAAACCAACTATAATATGATCCTTGGTAGACCATGGATACATCGCATGAAATCAATCCCTTCTACGTTATTCCAAGAAATAATATTCTTACACCTAGGAAAGATATTCATAGCAAAAGGTGACCCAAAACCATTTAACATACACCTAGTAGACCTAAAGAAAAGACCAGGTGTTCACTTTGAGTTTGAACTCCCAACAAACCAACTTAACAAACCAATCGACTCAAAACCAGAAGAAAAATTAATACCTACAACAGAACTAGAAATTATGAACCTAGTCAAGGGCATCCCAACCCTCAAGGATGAAGCTAACATTGTAGAAACAGTGTCATTAGGAACTACTACAAAAATTGTTGAATTACTAGAACAAGATCTACCAATTTTCCTACCATTTGACTCTGCAGGTATGGGATGCACCCTAGGAGTTGGTTCGCTTCCAGGAGAAAATTTGCATGGTAGAAGTAACCAAAATGGAAGAAACATAAACAAATAATGTCCCAACATCCATTTTTCCTAGTAAATATTGGACTCTCCATTTTGATGGAGCTAGGTGTCGCTATGGAGCCGGGGTAGGTGTGATCTTTACTTCTCCTGAGGGAAAGATCCTACCTTTTGCTTTTAAGTTAAACTTTTATTGTACAAACAATGGTGCTGAGTATGAAGCCCTCCTCCTTGGCCTCATCATAGCCAAAAGGATTAGTGTTAATGACATCAGAGTGTTAGGAGACTTGTAGTTAGTTGCAAATCAAGTCTCTAAAGTATATGAGACTAAAGCTGAGCACTTACAGCTCTATAAAATAGATGTATTAGATCTAAGAAAAGATTCAACTTCATATCCATTGAGGAAATCCCACAAGAATAGAACCTTCTCACAGATTCAATAGCAACCTCAGCTTTGTGTTTTACCCCAAGTAATGAGTTGGAAGATACAAGTTTCAAAGTATCACTTTGTACTGAACCATTGGTGAAGAAAATGTCAACAAACCCTCTGCTAACACATACAGCTGAGAATGAATCTCCTATCTTACATCATGTTGATAGTGATAAAGTCACTCTCAAATATCTAAACACCTATGCGGAGCTACACCTTGCTCACAGTATAGTTGATCTTTCCTTAATACCACATTCCTCTTCCTACTTTGGAAATCCCACGGTAGAGTCTCCTCCACGAAATATCTCAATATCTACAAGATAGAAAATGGAGAAAGCCTGGAACTACCTCTAGCCCCACCTAAGTTTGAAGAAGGTAACGCTTCTTTGATAGAAGAAACCATTGATATAAACATTGGAATGGAGGAAGAACCAAGAATTTTGAAGTTGGGATCCTCATTAACTCCGGAAGAAATAGAAATACACACCCAAATCCTCAAATAAAATCAAAAGGATTTTGCATTTAATTATAAAGAAATGACAGGTATCGCACCACAAGTTGCGGTACATAATCTTGTCACTAAACCAGATGTGAAGCCAATTAAATAGAAGTCAAGACCAATGAAGCCAAAAATGGCTCTCATGGTAAAAGAGGAAGTAATAAAACTTCTCCAAGTAGGATTCATCAAACCAATCAATTATTCACAATGGGTGTCTAATATCGTCCCCATTCTCAAAAAGAATGGGAAGATATGCATTTGTATAGATTTTTGAGATATTAACAAAGCTTGTCCCAAGGATGATTTCCCATTACCATCCATTGACGTTATCATTGATGCAACAACTGGATTTGAACTATTGTCCCTCATGTATGGGTTCTTAGGATTACATCAGTTTAAAATATCTAAACAAGATCAAGCCAAAACCATGTTTATAACTCCTTGGGGAACTTATTTCTATGTTGTTATGCCATTTGGTCTTAAAAACGCTGGTGCTACGTATCAGCAAGAAATGACTTATATATTCCATGATCTTATCCATAAAATTGTGGAATCATATGTGGATGACTTGTTAGCCAAAGCCAAGAAATATTATGATCATCCGGAAGTATTCCATGTCATCCTCTCACAATTAATTGAGTATGGTGTCACATTAAACCCAAAGAAGTGCATTTTTGGTGTAACAGGAGGAAAAATTCTAGGATACATTATATCTTCACGAGGGATTGATGTTGATCCAGCCAAAATACGGGCTATTCTCGAAATGATCCCACCTTCAAATGAATCTGGAATCAGGAAATTTCTCAGAAACTCGGTGCAATCCAAAGGTTCATCCCAGATTTAAGCTTCGCCATTCATCCAATCAACAATCTACTCAAGAAATATTATAGTATCGATTGGACTGAAGACTGCAATGAGGATTTCAAAGCAGTTAAGCACTTCTTGTTGTCACCACCCACGCTAATGCCTCCCAAGCTAGACTGCCCTTTAATCCTATACTCACGAGCCACTCATGTCTCGTTGGCTTGCATGCTGGCTCAAGAAGACGATGACAAATGAGAACGCATGATCTATTTCATTAGCCGAACATTACTCGATTATGAAACACATTACACATAGGAAGAGAGAGAATGCCTTGCCATAATTTTTACAACAAAACGTTTAAGACATTACATGTTAAATCAAGAAACAAAGGTCATTGTGAAGATAAACCATTTACTGGACATTTCTCACGCAAGGGTCCTTGTCTAAAAAAGTTGGCCGTTTCATAACCCTAATGGGAGAATTTGAGTTAACATTCGTAAACCAAAAATTTGTTAAAGGACAAATCATTGTAGACTGGTTAGCTGACAATCCACTAGATGGAGGTGAACTGGTAGATCTAGACTTTCCTGATGAATGTGTATTCTTTGTCGAAACCAGACCCCCCATCTCTACATGTCCCTGGTATACTGATATCATCAATTTTATCATGGACCATACATACTTGGAAAGTGCCACACCACAACAAAGAAGGTGGTTATGCATTATTGCCGCTAAATATGTTGTTTTAGACCAAGTGCTCTATCGCAGAGCCTTTGACGGCATGCTTCTAAGATGCGTCGACACAGAAGAATCAAAGAAGATTCTTCATGAATCCCACAGTGGGATATGTGGGGGCCACTTTGGTGATCACGCAACCACTCACAAAATACATCGAATGGGCTATTTTTGGCCCACTCTCAAGCATGATGTAGTGGAATTTGTACGTAAGTGCCACAAATGTCAATAATTCTCTCACGAGATTCACATGCCAAAGATAATCCCCCGTAACCAATAGTGACTCATGCGCCCTTCTCCACTTGGGGTCTAGATTTAATAGGAAAATTATCTCCCTCACCAACTTATGGCCATAATTTTATAATTACAGCCATGGAATATTTTACCAAATGGGTGGAGATCATGCCTCTCACCATTGTACTAGGTTCGGTGGATTGCCAAATTCATTTCAAACCAAATTATTTGCAAGTATGATGTCCCAAAAGTCATTATCTCGATAATGACACGTCCTTTAAGAAAGACAAGGTTCGTGAGCTATGTAGCAAGTTCAAAATAAACCATCACAGAGCCTTTCTTTACTATCCTTAAGCCAATGGACAGCGGTGAAGCAAGCAGACAAGACGTTAAAAACTATTATCCTCAAAATGCAGTAAGGAAAACAAATGAGATTGGCATTTAAAACTATATCCGACCTTGTGGGCCCACTGAACCTCAATAAAAAAACCAACAGGAGCAACTCCTTTCTCATTGGTATTCAGAGTAGAAGTATTTCTCCCACTTGAGGTTGAAATACCCAGTCTCTGCATCTCACTACAAGGGATTCTGGATGAGGAAGCTTATAGAGAGGCATGCCTCTCCCAACTAGAAAGCCTAGATGAGGCCAGGTTAAACATTGAACAATGGCATAGAGTCTATGTTGACCGGATGTGCTGGCAGTATAACAAAAATGTCTATGAGTGAGAAATATATGAAGGAGATCTAGTTCTAAGACTAGACAGCCGGATCAATAAGAAAATCGGTGAAGGAAGAAAGTTCCAGCCCAAGTGGTTGGGCCCATATCGAGTCATGAAGGACTATGGAAATGGTGCGTATCTCTTGTGCACACTAGAAGGTGAGGAATTTGGTGAAACTATCAATTCCTTGCACCTTAAACAGTTTTACGCATGAAGCATCAGCACTATTTGTATAATTATATCTACATTACATATTCATTTAGATAGGTTCATTTTGTTCACTCACTTTGTAAAACTTGGTGATCAAGGGACTTATTCTTAAGCAATTCATTACAAAATTCTGATGGTATTGATAGGAGCATTCAAATCATACTTCTTCATTTTCATAACATCATCAACTGATTCAGAATCATTTCATCAATTAAAGCTAGATATGACAAAGTCTTAACGGTAGCCATACCAAGGCCTGCATGCTTGTTCTCACTTTTTGTTTCTTCCTAGGATAGGTGTCTTGCCTATGGTATGTTCTAGAAGCTTCATGGTGTCACATCTATCCCGTATATATATCTCTTTGGAAATAAGAACATACTGACATTTTTCTCAAGTAAGTCGAATATAGATCAAACAGAAAATTTTACTTTTACACATTTCCTTTCCCTACCAACCTTCGGTGATGAGCTTACGTCTCTTACTAGTGACGTAGGGTTGGGAAAGGATGGGAATGCCCTTACTCACCTGTGCCTTGTCCATGGTTATAAGTCCATACTTCCTACTAGTAGCATGAGGAAAGGTGTAGGGGGTCCTCTTGACAATAAACGTTGAAGGTCATAAGAAAATAGGTCAAATAAACCTTTGAAATCTTGAGTCAAAAACAAATGAATCAGATGTTCAAAATTCCAAGAGAGTTCAAAACCTTGAAAACCATATTTTGTCAACCAAGTGGCCATTTATGGATCTAAGTCTAGATAAACTGCAAAGCAAGTCACATTCTAAACTATGGAGTCACTTGAGTAGGGTAGGTTTGTAGCATCTTAATTTGGTGTCACAAACTCTTTGTCTATCTCCCATCATTAACATTTCAACACACCTCATAGCTTGTGCCATTTCTAGCTCTCGGTGGTGAGCCCTC
The DNA here is from genome assembly GCA_018340775.1 of Taxus wallichiana var. yunnanensis. Lineage (NCBI taxonomy): Eukaryota > Viridiplantae > Streptophyta > Pinopsida > Cupressales > Taxaceae > Taxus > Taxus wallichiana. The sequence goes on along the minus strand of CM031239.1, from coordinate 16,754,927 downwards.
GCATCTTACTAGTTGTGTGGAGTCAGGAGTGGGGCAAGTGCATTTGCTCATCATACCGCTTTTCATTACATTTTGTCAAAACAATATGAAGTACTGGAAAATTGCTTATGAAAGCTAAAGTTCAAGATCACAAGTTCATTTACATCATCATACATCAGCATCATGAAATACAAAAAGAAAACATTTGTGATATTTTTTCTCCATTGCATACATTCTGAAAAGCATATAAATTTTTTTATAAACATCTAGTATACATGTGAAAATGAATCACAAAACTCTAGGTACAAAGAGATCTAGATCCAAAAGAGATGTATATATATATAATCAGGTTTTATGTACAATGCCATCATGCACTAGGCATGGTCAAAATGCTCAATGAGCCCAAAAATACAAAATGATCGTATAAACAATCTAGCAAGAGTCACTACAAAAAGAGCCAAGTGGCCTCTCAACCCCTATGAGATCCCTCAGAAGGTGCATGACCACGTCTAGGACTCGACTACACCAACGCTCTGAGTGCACTGAGGGCTCATGGTCCTAAACAATAGTTGTAGCCTCACTATGAGAGTGGCTCCTCATCAAGCACTCTGCAGTCCTATACCCAGCTAACTTGGTATGGAGGGAAGTCACCATCTTGGCCACATGCCAGATAGGGAAAAGACATCACTATGCCTACTAGCTGTTGAAGGCTCCCTTGCATCCACGGATAGCTCGGTGTGAGTCTTCTCCATGGGGAGAATCGGGTATCGGTACATACCCGACGAATCCTCCATCATATTAATATCCGGTGTGATTGCATAACATTGAATCCTTTCTCCAAGTGTGGGACTTGAAGAGTGAGAAAGGAATCTCCGAGAAAGGCTGGTTCCTATTCCTCTGTTCGGGTGCACACGAAATATGCGAGAGGTTTTCTCAAAATCTAATCTAATCTGCGAGGAGACAAGGTAAGAAGATGCATAAAATAAATCTAAGCTAATAGAGGTGATGCAGGAATGAAGAACATATGCTTTGCCACATTAAACACGAGACCATGTAGATATAACACAACACCATGCCTGAGATAGCAAAAATGCAATGAAAGATCAAGAATGACAGATAATAAATATGTAAGAGGGTTTAGAAGCAACCACGAGACACATATATATTGCTCGAGGATCGATTGATACATTGCAATAGCCAGAAGGCAAAAAAATGGTGTTACAGTCTATATGGGAGGTTTGAAAACTCCACAAATCTTCTTATGAACAGGAGAGAAGGGAGGGTGCAAAGCAGAAAATGTCCAACTACAGAAAGAAACCCCTCCTTACAATTTATAGGAAGAATGGGAGAGAAAAAAGAGAGGAATTCGAAATCTGCCCCAACCACCTCTAGGTTGCATTTAATTCGTCCATCATGGCAGAAGCGGCGGGTTCTGGCAAAGCGGCGGTTTGCCTAACGAGCGGCGGGCCCTGCTGCTTTGCATTAAAGTGGTTGTTGAAGTATTACCTCTGCTTGTTATTTCGTGCCAGAGGCGTTTTCTCAATTTTCTCCCTCCGGACTATACCAAAATGCAAGATTGACCCTGGAAACGTGTAGAGAATTTCAACAGCTTTCCATTGATATCAAGAACGTGCAAATCCGAGCTCTGGATCGAAAGATATGTCGATCTGAAGATTTAGGACACGGAACAGGCGAAAACGGATTTTGAAATATTTTCCCGTGCACTGCCACTTGGACGCCACGTGGCATGCTCTGATTCACTGAATAATTCTCTCTCCTCTGCTTTTAGTAGGCTGTCTCTTGAATTTTGACTTTTGGTGCTCTTGGAATATTTTCCACATTTTTTTCCATGCCCCGCCACTAGGGATACGTGGCATGCATTGGTTGGTTCACGAACCTGCCGGGTCTTCCTTCACTTTTACCCCTTTTGGCTTAGATTTGGCCAAACCTTCCAACTCCTCCCCGAGCTCCGCACTTCTATGCTCCATTGGACACGTGTCCAATTTCTATTGGCTCGGGCCAGCGCTTCAAATCTTGCCCTTTGACCCTTCGGCTTTTCCTTGATGACACGTGGCAATTTCTCAATGGTTCTCGGGCTGCCGGGTCTTCCGCGTACTTCACGTCCATTCGTCCGGATGTCCCGGTCTTTGCTTGGACAAAAACCTCCGATCCGCCCGAAATGGGCTTCCTTGTCCCTCATTTGGCCAAAGACACGTGGCACCTTTTGATTGGCTTTCGGCTCCTTCGGCTTCTTCGCGTATTTCGGGTCTTTTTGTCCCGGACGTCCTATTTTGATTTTGGACCTTTTGGGACAATTTCGGCCGGTTCGGCCGGTTCGGGTATTTCTGGCCCGCTTGTCCCAATTGCTTTTGGGCTGACTGTCTCTTTTCTTCGGTTTCGGGTATTTACGGCCCGCTTGTCCCAATTGCTTTTGGGCTGACTTGTCTCTTTTCGGCCGGTTCGGCCGTTCGGGTTTCAGGCCCACTTGTCCCAGTGCTTTTGGGCTCCTTGTGCTGATTTTGGCGAACCGGCCGGTTCGGGCCCTTCGTCCCAAACGTCCCATGCTCCCTCTCAGAAGGACTTAGCCAATTTTTCACTTTTTCTGGATCATCCTATTTGCCTTTACTGCACTTTTCGCACTTTCTCAAAGCTTGCTCCTTCCTTCTTGGCACAGGGGAGTTTAGAAAGATTCTGAAGGGACCACTAGAAACCTGATTTTGCTCTGAATCGGTCATTTTCTTGGAATTTGGACATCTGATGCATGTTATCAAATTTACCACAGGGGGTGAATTTTGGATAACAATTTGGCGACTCAGCGGGATCATCTGCCTGCTAGATGAAAAGGCCGTTTCCTGAAGCCATCCATTGGGCATGGAGTTAAGCATTAACACGAAACAAGCACGATCTTTGCAACTTCCCCTCCAGCTGACACTCTGAAGCTGTAAAAAACAACACGAGAGCGTGCAAAACACATGCCCAAAGCACTTAGGGAAAACAAAACTAATCTACAACAAAACAATGTGCACAAGCACTTGGAGGAAAGAAAATCTAAACTAGTATTTACAGATGTAGTGAACCTCCCTCTAGAAGCAACGCTTGAGATAGATTCCATTTATTGGAATCTGCGGTTCTTCACCATCAGTGAGGCCAATTGGAAAGCATTGTTGTTCTTGCACTTTGTGACCATGTATGGGCCACTCCAAATGGCATCAAATTTTGAATGCCTTCCTGGTTTTGCTCTGTCCACATCCCATTTCAATACTAGATCTCCTATTTGAAAAGATCTATCTTTGGCCTTCTTATCAAAGGTCTTCTTGATCAAAGCTTTGATCCTTTTCCATTGCTTGGAATGCACGATCTCTGATTTCTTGCAGCTCCATCAATTCTGCATATCTCACCTCCATGGGCCCAAACTCTAGCAACTCCAGTGTTTCATGAGTTCCAGCGTTGGCAACTCAAGTGACATGGGCAAGGCTTGCCTCTCTTAGTAGAACAAGCCTAAATGGAGAGTTACTGTGGATCTTTTGGGAGTTATCCTATCTGCCCATAAGGCTGATTTCAGTTTGGTATGCCAAGCCTTCTGATTCTCATCAAGAGTCCTCCTAATGATCCTCAGCAAGTTTTTGTTTGTAGACTCGGCCTGGCCATTACCTTGAGGGTAATAGTTTGATGAAGTGCTCAGGTAGATTCCGTTCTTGACAGCCCACTCGGTAACTTTAGATCGATAAATGCCAATGCATTATCGGAGACTATTGTAGCGGTACACCAAATCGGTAGTTATTCCCTCGTAAAAGTCCAAGATCTTTAGACTCATTCGCCTCTTTGGTACTCACTTTATCTCCATCTGGTGAAGTAGTACGTGGCTTTGTCAAAATCCATTTGTGCCCTTGGCTCTCGGGTGGGATTGATGACTCGATGAAGTCAGACCCCATTGCATGAATGGCTGGTCAACTGAGATTGGATGTAATGGGAGGGCTGCAAGTTTCTCTTTTCCTGTGAAAAATGCACAATTCTTACACCTCTTGATCCATGCATAGCAATCACTGAATATTTTAGGCCAATAATAACCAGCCTTCATGATTTTCAGGTCTGTCACTCTTGGTGCAAAATGGCCACCGGCTGGTCCATCATGAAACTCTTTTAATACCCTCTGGATCTGACCTGTGTTAATGCATCTCAGCAGCACTCCATTCAGGTCCTTTTTGAACAAAACTCCATCAATGATGGTATATGGAATTACTGCAACTTTGAAGTGTCTTCTTTTTGCTTTGCTCATTTCTAGAGGCACATACCCGTCTTGTAGGAAATGTATCATATTACGAGTCAACGAGGGAGTGGACACATCATCATTTTCTGTTTTTATCATCTTGTAATAGCGGGACAGCGTCCTCTTCATCTTAGGCTGTCAGTCGTTTGGAAGCGAGTTGCTCGCCTGAGCCTTTGCCTCTTACCAGCTTGGTGATTTTGATCTCAATGTCATACTCCATGACACGGGTGATCCATCTGCCCTTTTCTCATTCAAATCCTTGTTGAGGAGGAAGTCCTTAACTTGACATGTGAGACCAGCAAGCTGGACCTTGTTGTTTGAGACCAAATGCTTGAATTTCTTCAAGCTCACGATTCTTTATGAAGCACATGTTTTTCAATAAAAGAGTACCTCGAATTCGAGATCATTTAGGCTTTGGCTGAAGAAAGCAATCGGCTGCTCATCATTATCTTTATTACATTTGCACCAAAATGGCGAAATAGTGTCATCACCTCCAAATGCATAGAGGATGAAATCCTTGGAAAAGTCCGGGTTGATGAGAGTGGGTGCCTGGGAGATGGCTTCTTTGATTGCTTCAAAACTCTCCTTGCCTTCTGCCATCCATTTGAAAGCCATGCTTTTCCTTAACATTTTGGTGATGGGCTTGACAAGGGCTGCAAAATTTGGGACAAACCTCTGAACAAAGTTTATCCTTCCCAGGAAACTCTGAAGAGCTTTCTTGTGACTTGGCAATGGTAGAGCTCTTATGGCTTCAACCCTCTCTGGATCAATTGCTAATCCTTCCTTGGAGACAATGTGGCCAGGAGTTTCCCTTCATGTGCGAAAGATGCACTTCTTAGGATTTAAAGACACTCCAAACTTTCTACATCTACGAAACACTTGCACGAGGTGAAAGAGATGGTGCTGCACATTTTTGAGAAGATAGTAATATCATCTAAGTATATCGATCTTGTCTTGTTGATCAAGCCTTTGAATGCCATATCCATAGCTCATTTGGAATGTTGCTCCGGCGTTTGGCAGTCAAATGGCATCTTCTTGTAAGCATCGTGCCCCATTTGGTTGTGAAGGCTTCTTGTCTTGAACTGGTCTTCCTCCTTCACCATAATTTGATTGAAGCACGAGTAACCATCAAGTAGCGAAAACCTTTACGACCCATTACGACCTGCAATATTTGCTCCATGGAAGGGAGTGGATAATGGTCCTTGAGAGATGCCCTATTGAGGTCTCGGAAGTCAACACATAGCTTTGATCTCTCCACTTTTCTTTCGGCCAGGAACCAAGTTCGACCCGGCTTGAGTGCTTGATAGGGAATATAATTGCTTGACTCAATCGGCTTGTCCGCTCCTTTCTCATGAGAGGCTCCATGTGTGGATTGGTGGTCTCTGTTTACTTTGCTGAGGGCTTAGTATTTGGATCCAACTCGATGGTATCTTTGAGCTAAGTTGGGATTGAAGCCCTTGAGTCTTCATAGCTCCAAGCAAACACGTCGGGAATTCTTGACAAAGGCTGTATGAACTCATATCTCTCTTGCTCGGTTGTCATTTTCCAATTTGCACGATGGCTTGTTCTCTTTTACCAAGATGGATACCGAATCTTCCCTCTTGACTGAATATTTGCTTTCTCTTTTCTAAAGCTGATCATTGGGGTTAAAAATGGACTCCAGGTGACAAGTCCCTTGGGCGGCTTGTCGGTTCTCGGTTTGTATCACTGGTCACCATATTGCTTTGTTCCACTTCTCTTGATTCTTAGGCGAGAACTCAGCTTCTTCTTCTGAAAGTGGATGATTTGCGGTCATTCTCAAATACTTGCCAATTGACATTGTTATCCGGCCTTTGAAGGCCTCACAATCACGTGGATGTTTGGCTGTACCTTATCTTGTTGAATGTTTTCTACAATGTCAAAGGCTGCCCCTACTGCTGCAAGCCTGTCAGCAGCTTGATTCTCTTTTCTGGGAATGGCCTTGATGCCGAAACCTTCAAAATCCTCCATGAGGTCCCACACCCTGTTCTTGTAGCATCTGAGTAGATCATTTTTGGCGCATCTTTGTCCCTTGACCTGATTTACAATCAGCTCACTGTCCCCAAAAACTTGCAAGTTATTTATTTTTCTTTTTATTGCCCAATGCATCCCCTGCACCAAGGCTTCATATTCAGCAGTGTTATTGGAGCATGCAAATTGAAATCTAAAAGCTGAATAATACTTTACTCCTTGCGGTGAAATAAGCATGGCTCCACCTCCTGCGCCTTGTCTACTCCTTGATCCATCAAAAAACAGTTGCCATACCTCGTTGTCATCCTTGTGGTTTGGCTTGGTGATGCTAGGAATAGGTTGACTTTCTTCGTGTATACAATAGACCCCCAGCTCAGATTCTTCTACTTCTTGATAAGGATCAAAAGCATGCACCTTGCTTGCCCATTCATCAAGAGTCAAATCTGGGATACTTCCAACCTTAGTGTCGGCTTCATCAGTGCCGAGGTGATCTTCTTGATCAAATGCTGAGCAATTGGTATTAATATGACTTGGAGTATAGGGTTCAATGTGGAAATCTGCAATAGGTTCTGACCTAATTGTAGCTTTAGTTCCATACCTCGTTCTGAACAGCATGTGTGACCAATCAGCGGACAAATATCCCCCAATCTTGGCAGTAAAGTCCCTTGACAAGCATAGGGCAAAGAGTGGTGGAAGGTCTATGGTGAGGGCGTCTTGCAAAACAACCACGTTGGGACATGCATGCGAGGTAAGACTCAAGTTTTTATAACTCCAAGCTGCTCTTCTCTTTTGCTGTCCCATCTAATTGCACTACTCCCTTAGTTGTTATTTCATCTTGGAGCCCTAGGCTGATCAGCTATCTCTGTTTAGGCATTCTTGAACTACTTGCCCCGAGTCAATCATGCGATTATGTACCAACTTGTCTCCTATGATCAATGAAACATAAAATGGAGGGGCTTGACATTTTACCTTGTTGTGCTCCATGATTTCCTTGAGTGGGCAGCATTTGTAAGCACTTTGTCTTGCCTCGAACTTGCTTGATTCGAAATTGGCGATCCTTCATAGCGACTTACAGCGAATCTCTTTGGCACAGGATGGATAGGGATTCCCACATAGATATATTGACGTTTGTTTTCTTCATCGATCAATGATCTTGAATGGTGATGAAGGATCTCTCTGCTGTCCCTTGATTTGCACATTTGCTCCTTGAATATGGGCAGCAGGCAGGCATTTGATTTGGCCAAGGGGCTGTTCTTGGCTGCCCTCGTGCATTTGAAGCCCAGGTTTTGCTTGCCAATCATTTGTGGAGCTGTGGAAGGTTGTGGATTGGCTGGGGCTAACGGCTGTTCCTCACCCAAATTTCTCCTTTTTGACCTTGTGTTGGCTGCTACACCTTGAGAAACTGCCTGATTCATACCACAGAAATCCTCTGCTGCCCGATTTACCAATGTGGTGTCATTTGGGGCGGAGTTCTTTGTTGGAATGTTTCTTGTTGTTGGCTGTTTTCTTGACTACTTTCACCCTCCACACCAGCACTTGTTACCATTAAAGCTTGGGTTAAAGCACCATTATAGCACATGGATTGATTATGGGGTTCATTACATGGAAAACACCATTCATACTCCTGGGCAATATTGTTTTGTGCTGGTACTAATGCCTTAGAGCGAGATATGGCATTTGGATTATAGAAATTTGGAATGGTCTATTGACAGGAGGCCTTGTTTGATTCATATTTGCAGCTGGATTAGGTGGCCTTTGAGGCTGATATGGCTGCCTATTAGGTTGAGCTTGAGGCTGATACGAAGGTCTAAAACCTTGAGTTTGCTGTCTCTTGAGTGTGACCAGCTCATTACCTAAATTTTGCAGTTGCTTCATGACTTCTTGAAGCTCATTTGGGGCACTTGGAGATGAAGTGGAAGCTTCATTTGAACTCTGATTTCTAGGAGTGGGAGAAGGAGCTAAGACAGGTGCCTGACTAGTACTTGGGCTCTCTAAACTTGGATATAATGGCATTGGAGGCCTAGGAGCTAGCTTGCCAGCTTGAATCAGACAATTTTCAGCTCTAATGGCAATATTATAAGCAGCAGGGATAGTTGTGCCTCCCATGGATTGAATCAATATAGAAATATCAGAATTTAAAGCTTTAAGGTAGTATAGAAAAGCACCTTACCTTCTTTGTTGAGTCATTTACTCTTTGAATTCTATCCCAAGATCTTTGAAATCTGAAGTTGAAGTCAGTTAGCTGCTCATTGGAAGCTCTCTTGATGGTTGTCAGCTGTTCCAAAAGAGACAAGTTGTCTCCCTTCTCTCCAAATTGATTATGAAGTGCAATACCACGTGATTCCGAGTTCGTGATAGAAGCGACTTCAAGGCTCCTAAACCATTGCAATGCTTTTCCCTTGAATGAAGGCGCCCGGCATTTGTGACTACTTGCATCTCATTAATCTCATGGATTGCACAAATGTTAGCAATGTCCTTGACATGATCACCGGGAGTGGTCTGGTTTTCTCGATAAAATATGGAATGTTCTTGAATCTTGCAGCTGGGATTGGATTTTGTGCATTGAGAGCAAGTGGGCTGCTTTCTTGCTGTGAAGTTGACATAGGGGTTTCTTGGTTGCGCCATTACAGTGGTCTTAAAACCCTTGTATATTGAAAGAAAGGCACATCGGTGGAGGAGTTGAGAGAGTTACTATTTGGTGGAGATGGAGACCTTTGAATCCTTCTTCCTCTTTGCCTTCTTCTTGGAGATAGTTGCGGGTATTCAAATGGCACTTCCTCTTCTCCGACTCTTGACCTTGTGATTCTTCTCATAAGCTTTTAGGCTTTGTTTTGAAACTTAGTTGATTCTTCCCTTTGGAGTCGCGGATATGCAAATAATAGCTCTTCTTAAGCAAGAAAATTGCAGCGAGATGCACATCAACCTTGCTGCTGATAAAAAATGAGACCTCTGTCCCACAGTCGTGCCAAAAGCTGTTAGTGCAAAATCACGGCACCCACGGATATTGATCGAGTTTTCTAGGTTGATCATATTAATATCCGGTGTGATTGCATAACATTGAATCCTTTCTCCAGTGTGGGACTTGAAGAGTGAGAAAGGAATCTCCGAGAGAAAAAGGCTGGTTCCTATTCCTCTGTTCGGTGCACACGAAATATGCGAGAGGTTTTCTCAAATCTAATCTAATCTGCCAGGAGACAAGGTAAGAAGATGCATAAAATAAATCTAAGCTAATAGAGGTGATGCACCGAGGAATGAAGAACATATGCTTTGCCACATTAAACACGAGACCATGTAGATATAACACAACACCATGCACTGAGATAGCAAAAATGCAATGAAAGATCAAGAATGACGGTAATAAATATGTAAGAGGGTTTAGAAGCAACCACGAGACACATATATATTGCTCGAGGATCGATTCAATACATTGCATAGCCAGAAAGGCAAAAAACGGTGTTACGGTCTATATGGGAGGTTTGAAAACTCCACAAATCTTCTTATGAACGGGAGAGAGAAGGGAGGGTGCAAAGCGAGAAAATGTCCAACTACGAGAAAAAACCCCTCCTTACAATTTATAGGAAGAATGGGAGAGAAAAAGAGAGAGAGAATTCGAAATCTGCCCCAACCACCTCTAGGTTGCATTTAATTCGTCCATCATGGCGAAGCGGCGGGTTACGGCACGGCGGTTTGCCTAACGAGCGCGCGGCTATCTGCTGCATTAAAGTGGTTGTTGAAGTATTACCTCTGCTTGTTATTTCGTGCGAGAGGCGTTTTCTCAATTTTCTCCCTCCGGACTATACCAAAATGCAAGATTGACCCTGGAAACGTGTAGAGAATTTCAACAGCTTTCCATTGATATCAAGAACGTGTAAATCCGAGCTCTGGATCGAAAGATATGTCGATCTGAAGATTTAGGACACGGAACAGGCGAAAACGGATTTTGAAATATTTTCCGCTTTTTGCCACTTGGACGCCCACGTGGCATGCTCTCGATTCATTGAATAATTCTCTCTCCTCTGCTTTTAGTAAATTTGTCTCTTGAATTTTGACTTTTGGTGCTCTTGGAATATTTTCCACATTTTTTTCCCATGCCCATGCCACTAGGGATACGTGGCATGCATTGGTTGTTCACGAACCTGCGGGTCTTCCTTCACTTTTACCCCTTTTGGCTTAGATTTGGCCAAACCTTCCAACTCCTCCCCAAGCTCCGCACTTCTATGCTCCATTGGACACGTGTCCAATTTCTATTGGCTCGGGCCAGCGCTTCAAATCTTGCCCTTTGACCCTTCGGCTTTTCCTTGATGACACGTGGCAATTTCTCAATGGTTCTCGGGCCTGCCGGGTCTTCCGCGTACTTCGCGTCCATTCGTCCCGGATGTCCCAGTGCTGCTTGGGACAAAAACCTCCGATCCGCCCGAAATGGGCTTCCTTGTCCCTCATTTGGCCAAAGACACGTGGCACCTTTTGATTGGCTTTCGGCTCCTTCGGCTTCTTCGCGTATTTCGGGTCTTTTTGTCCCGGACGTCCTATTTTGATTTTGGACCTTTTGGGACAATTTCGGCCGGTTCGGCCGGTTCGGGTATTTCTGGCCCGCTTGTCCCAATTGCTTTTGGGCTGACTTGTCTCTTTTCGGCCGGTTCGGCCGGTTCGGGTATTTCTGGCCCGCTTGTCCCAATTGCTTTTGGGCTGACTTGTCTCTTTTCGGCCGGTTCGGGTATTTCTGGCCCGCTTGTCCCAATTGCTTTTGGGCTCCTTGTGCTGATTTCGCGCGAACCGGCCGGTTCGGGCCCTTCTGTCCCAAACGTCCCGACTGCTCCCTCTAGAAGGACTTAGCCAATTTTTTCACTTTTTCCTGGATCAATCCTATTTGCCTTTCTGCAACTTTTCACACTTTCTCAAAGCTTGCTCCTTCCTTCTTCGGCCTGGGGAGTTTAGAAAGATTATAATGGCCTGACGGATCGGAGGGATGGGCAAGCCAGGAATAGAACGGACCTTCACCCCCTTCTTTGAACTAGTGGAGACAACTATGTCTCCCATATAAGTGGCCCACTAAGTCACCTGAGCTCTGGATATTGTTGTATCAAATGAAAGTCTCCTCCCAATAATTGGGATGCCCAAAATGCGGTAGACATCCTCTAAGGTGATAGTCCACTCACCCCTGACACCTGGAAATCAGAAAGTGTTCGATCTACATCCCAGTAAGAAAATAAGTCACACAGTATGTGACTAGTAGGGGTAACGTGGGGGACCCGTGCAATCCTCAATATACTCGCCCGTTTGAAGGGTATCCTACTCATCCTAAGATAGTACTCTTCTAGGCTCCATTACCACTCTCTCTCTCTCTCAGCTCCAAGCCAATCACTCTCTCTCTCTCCCAGCTTCATCTGATGTACTCTTCCTTCTTCTACAAAACACACAAAAACATGCAAAAAGGATCAAGTTAGTATCAAAATTACATTAAAAAAATCATTAAAGCAGGTAAGAATGCTAGAAATGCAAAAATAAACTCAAATTAATGTTATTTTAACATTAAAGAGAATCGCCACTTTGAGAAGGGCGGTAGTTACAGTAACCGCCACCTTACAAGGTGGCGATCTGTAACCACCGCCTACTCGGGGCGCAGTTTTTTCCTGCATTTAAAAATGGGTCACATGCCCTAAAATGCTCAAAAATGCTAAAAACAACCATTTCGACTAAAACAAAAGCCTACCCATTAGGTGCCCCCCTAAGAGATACATTTAAAACTAAAATTTCTAAAAATAACCCCCATGACAAAGTTTTCATCATTTTTACATATTGGGTGCAAAAACGTTAAATCAAGAAGAACTAACCTGAGATCTCACAGGTCGAGGATCTACTCGCGGTGGCATGATCACTATCTCGATATGAATGTTTTGACTATACTCTCATTGAAAACTATCATCGTGGGTCCCAGAGCTCAAAAACTATCAAATCAACACGTAAAAATGAATAGGAAAATGGTCCCATTATATATATAGTGTTTTGACGCATTTTCAGTGCCCCCTTTCATAGGTTTAGAGCACCAACGGAGGTAAGTTCTCATCCCCGCACAAATGGTAAGTCCTCATCTCATACTAATTTAGTATTTATTTTTTGATTTGTTTTGTCTATCTACACTTGAGTCTTCTTTCCATTTTACAGGTAGCGGGAACTTGGATGGTGACATTTCGACACATAGGCGTGTCAGGTATAATTTCTAACTTCCCATTTTGGGACCGCCATACTCGGACCCACCATTTTATGCCTCTTCATGACTAAAATGCTTCTCTGAGGAGAAATATGTACGTACCAAAATTATAGGGTACTGTACCACCAGAATGATGTTACACATGCCCTAATGATGATACAGGTCATCTTGCAGGTGTTCGAGATCTAGAAAATCTCTTTAAGTATATGTTAGCATCCCAAATGCTTTATTCATTATCCTTTTTCTTTGTTTTATTCCACTACCCTTCATTTATTAGATTTTTTCCCTTTAGCGATGAAACCGCCACCCTATCGGTGTTGCGGTCTGTAACCACCACCCCGATCGGGCGGCGGTCCTGTAACCACCACCCTGCTCAGGGTGGCAATCCTTCACACATTTTCCAGCACATTCTTTCAATCATGACTGCATAATTTTTAACTTTCACCATATTTTCTCCACCGCCTTGGCTCGTATTAATGTTTTTGTCCCCTGGAATAGTGTTTCTCCATTTTTAATGGTAAAGAGTTCTAATGGGAATCACCTTTGGGTGAATGTGAAATCCCTAAATAGCCAGCTTGTTTTCAAGAAAATGGCCCCTCAAAGCGCCTCTCAATTTCTCATTTCCCATTGTTTGTATGTTTTGCATCCATGTTAGTTTTCCTTTGCTGTAAGAAGCCATTCGATCTTTTTAGTTCAGTCTTGTTCATTGTTGTTCATACAAATTAGTTTAGAGTAGAGTAGTGTCATTTGTAGATTGAATTCATTAGAATTATAGGTTGTGTTCTTCACAGAAGGTAGATTCTAGAATCTCTTGGTACACTTGTGTTGTATTCCCATAATAAATCCCGCTAGGAATTACATACACCAAGCTCTATCACTTACGTTGTCTCTCTCCTACTCACATTGTATTCGGTCTATGTCCAAATCTGCCATTGTTCAAAATACCTTTTTCTGTTGATGCTAGCATATACATGCTCTTACGGACTCACGTGAACACAAAAGAACAAGGAGATCACTGCGAGGGGACAAATTCATACACTACTAGATTCACCACTATTCAGCAAATTCCGGTTTTATCTCACAAAGTTCTAGTTAAAATATATCAAATAGAGTAGTGAAATATTTCATTTCAGTTAAGTTTCATTATCGATATTGCCAGGGAAGCTGTGGGGATTGATAGTTTCTAAGAAACTATGATTAATTCCTCACTTCTAAGGTAGGATTGAGAATTTTTCAATTAAGTTAATAAGCTATCTAGTTATTTAGGATACAAGTCACAACTACATAGGCAAGTAGCTACACCAGGGCTACCTTGTTTGTTTTAATTTTGTTATTAGATTAGTTGCTCTTTCAATTCCATTCAAAATATTATCAAAAATACAAAATAGAAGAGTATATATATATATATATATATATATATATATATATATGTTGTAGATATATCTCGCATAGTTATTTTATTTCATTTTAGTTAGGCTTATATTGATCTTGTATGAAAATCACGGGACCTAAGGAGCCCGTGCAATATGTTTTTGAGCCAATCGTGCCTCAACCAAATACATTGTAGCAATGACTAACATAGACCAAAATCTCATAATTCAAGTCTTCCGAGAAACAATAGACCTACAAGAAATCAGCTCATAGTTAAGGGGATTAAACATAGAAGACGAAAAAGCACACACGTTCTTGTCAAATCAGACAAATTATAGATTGCCTTGATAGATATCCATATGAGCCGTAGAAGTACACAGAAAGAGGGAAAACATTCGGTTGTGATCCACTAGTCCCAAATCCATATGCGGGACCTCCTTGTTGATATAGACACTAGCTTATGTATCCAAGTTGCAACACACTGTTAGGTACTCAGAAAAAATCATGCAACTTCTAGTTCTAAACGTAGAGGCCAAAAATGCATATGACTACTGGATACTCGGAATTAGGAATTGATTCTTCACATGACCATAGGAGGTCCACAATAACCGCAAACTTATAGTTGTGATCCACAGGTCCCACAACCCAATGGGCCTACAAATCAATCCAACGTTGACGTTAGTTTATGAACATTAGTGTTTAAATCCTCTCCACTCCCACTAGAGATTATCACATAATTATCATTATTAAACATAACAACTAATCAAGCTAAAGATTTCGGACTAGACTAGAGAATCATCCATAAAACACCAAAAGATCCACTACATATTTATCCATTCCATTTTCATGACCTTGTCGGGAGGTATATATGAAGCACCCACAGTTATCTTCCACGTATTCCACAACCCATAGATCGGATAATGGTAGAGCTCAATATTGATTGGAGCCTTTGAGTAGCTATCCTCACCGAATGATCTATCACACCGGTTCAGGTTAGGAGGGCCTTCTTTTCTTTAGATTCACAGATCCCGCCATTACGTGTTGAAGACATAAGATTACCTAACTAGCTTATCTACATCCCATGTGTATTCAATCCCTACCGGCTATCTTGACATGACCTTGGGAGGTCGAGTATGGGGAAAGTCACTTACCGATTATCATCCTCGCATGTCACTTTTCTATCGTACAATACCCCCTTCAAATTATCCAATTTTTGAAATGCTTTTTAACATTGAGTTCTGGAGGAAGAATAATTTGAAGAAGAATTTGTAGAAGAAAGAGATGAAGCGAGAAAGACCCCAACCCATTGTTCCATGGGGAAGAAATACAGAGCCTGTTTCTCTTCAACCCCATTTTCATGATCTACCAATGAGTTTGTGCAAGAACTTTCCAAAGTTAAAAGGATATGTCACACAAATTCTTGAATAGCACATTGTTGCTTTCATGACATTATGCGAATCCTTGGTGTTGAACACCAAGATGTTGTTGGGATAAGGTTCATGGAGTCCCTCCAAAAAAAGTAGCAGAATTATTCTACCTCCTATCTGCCCAATTGATCACTTGTTGGAATGAAATCAAAAGCAATTTCAAAGGGAGATTAAAATTTACTGAGGAAATTCAGGACTTGTTGGTGAAGTTGGCTCAAATGAAGAAAGAAGAAAGTAAAAGTATGAGAAACTTTGTGGCTCTTTTGAAACAGTTTCTTCATAGGATACTAGAAGAAGATTCACCATCTAAAAAAATGTCAAAAGATTATTCATCAATGCTCAATCACTAGAGGTGGTATTTTTCCTATGAATATTTCAACCAAGGGATATTGTAGAAGCACAAAGATTAGCCATTGAACTGGATGACGATATCATCCTATCTAGAAAGATCAAGAATCCCTCAAAGGGTAAAGCTCAATGTTTGAGAGATGAAAGAACAGATCCGTTGCTATAAAAACTGGTGAATGAGATGGCATCATTAAAGAAGGAATTTTTGAATGAGCATATTCCTAAAGAAGCAACACAAATCAAATTATAGGAGCACCTTGAAGGCTTTCCTTAGAGGCCCCACCTATCAATGCAAGTTGTAGGAGTCAGGAAAATGAAGAAGATATTGAACAAGAAAGTGAAGGTGGTGATTTTCTAGAAGTTGATGAACTTGAGAATGATACACAAATCAGATTCTGTGAGTATTCTAGAGGTGATGAGGATGAAGAAGAAGATGCACCTAGTTTCTCATGTGTAATATTCACTCATTCTCAGTCTGAGAAAGGAGCATCTCCCTCCACTGTTGTAAAGAAAAAGAAGAATAAATATCCTCTTGTGGCGACTCCACAAAACAAAATAATTAGTCAAGTATCTCCACTCCCACTCTCATGAGTCTACATTATTGAAGCCTGATCCTGTAGCAAGTAAGAAGGATTATAAAATTCCAAGTAAGTCTTCTGATGCCTCTTCTAATTCTAAATCTAAATCTTCTCCTGTAAAAACTAGCATTTCAAAAGTTCCTAGTGTGCCATTCAAAATACCCTCCATTCCCCAAGAATCAAACCATGCTTCCAAACCTACCCCAACTCCAAAATCAGTCCCTTTATTTCCCTTGTCCACATATACTCCCTTTGACTTTTTAGAATATAAAAACAGAGCCAAGGTGCATATTACTAAAAGTGAATATCTCTAGACTCACCCCGAATAATTCAAGAGGTTTCTTTAATACATCAGGAGTGTTATTTTAACACCCAATGATGTAGCTCATAGTTCTAAAGGAATACTACCAAACCCACTTAAACCTCCCTCATAGAACATACTTTCTTTGAGTGCATCCAAGACTAATAAGGTTGAAGCTTTTTATGTCTCCCTTCTTGTTGAATAATATGTATTAAACAACTGCATAATTGATTCTGGTGCCTCCAAAAATGTAATGCCTATAAAGGTTTCCAAGGCTCTCAAAATCACCATGACTCCACCTAGAGGCTCTTGTTACCCCCTAGAGTCCAAAGAGGTCCCACTTGTAGGGAATTTCAAAGATGCACAGGTGGCTCTTGCAATATTTCCAGACAAGAAATTTTCAATGATGATTTTAGTAGCAGACATTCCGACTTCATTTGGAATGTTACTAAGTAGGGTTTGTGTCAATAGTTAGGAGGTAAAATTTAAATGAATTTGTATTTTTCAACCATACCAATGAAGGAGACATGGAGAAATTTCTTCCAGAGAAGAAGATGAGGTACATGGTGTGAAATTCTCGGAAGTCTAGGAACCAACATCTTGTATCAAGATAGCAGGAGGATGAATATTTTCATAACAACTGAAGAAGAATAAGATATCCCCATCTTGATAGGTCAATACATGTCTTCTTGGAGAGGTATGGACCTCAAAGAAGCATTGAGGATATTCAAGCTACAAGAGGGAAGGCTTGAATTTCTAGAAGATGGAAACCATGAAGAAGAGGAAATGGTTATTGGCGAATCTCAAATGGAGAAACCAGCTCATATGCTTACCCATGAAGAGGAAATGTTCTCATTCCCATTTGGAGATGAATATGATCTCAGCCATGCCATCCATGGAGGGAAATACCAGCTTGTGATGAGCCCATGAAGGGTTTAAAAAATTATCATCTGAAGAACTACTTAGAGCCACAAAAGAAACATAAGACCCTGAGCTAAGTCTTGAACACTTGATGCAAGGCATGAATCTACAATACAAACATGAATATGCTTTGGAATCCTCAACCATTGTGAAAATCAACCATGTTGAAATAAATCAAGATGAGAAATATGATTCCCTTCCTGAGTGAATGGTTGATGGATTCCATAATGGAATCAAGGTATTTTCTTTCCCATTTGAGGAGGAAGACTCTTTCCATGATGAATAAATTAAAGCAAGGAGTTTTGAGGCATTTGAAGCTGAAGCTCCTCTTGATGAAGGAGTGATAGAATGCAGAGATTCCCAAGATGATGAATTAATCCATCTAGATAGTTTCCTTGATCTACAAAATAAAGATTCTTCAAAGGCATACAAAGATGAGCGACAGGAAGTAACAAAGGAGATCTCCATGCAAGAACTATTAGATGTAATATAATTTGTGGAAGACCTCGAGCTGATTCTTGATCTCTTAACTCATGCCATGGCTATACTAGGATAAGTATGAGGTTACTTCTGATCCTCCATTCAATCTTCAAGCACCTCATAATGGAGTAGAGATAAAGGATGAATCTAAGGTTTCTCATGGAGAATATGTCAATGAGAATAGATATGGGAAAGAAAATAATCCAAAATATTCAATAAATTTGAATAAAAATCAGCTTCAAGGCAGCGATGAGATTCTCAATGAAGAATTATCTATCTGGATAAACACGAAATGCAACTAGCATTATGAAACCAATTTTAAAGAGCGTGAAGGTAATAAAATTTCTAAGCGAAGGCCTGAGCATCAAGAAGATCATGTAGACTCAAAAATTATCAAGCACACAAATAATCATGAAAGTACCGACTTTGATAAACATTTAAGGAGAGGAGGATACTTTCTCAAACCAGTCAATGGCTTTCTAGAACAAAATCACTCAATGTTTCCCACTCAGGGGTAAATTTTGAGGAATAAAAAGTACTTAAGTGAAAGTGAGTTGTCCCACTTGCCTTGTCATAGGTGATTGTTAGGTGCATTTCCATTTTTTTGTGTTCTTCCCTTCCTATTGTGTTTTTCATGTTTCTTTCCATGATTTTTGGTGTGTGTGTGTTTCCTTCTTCGTTATCTCTCTCTCTTGAAAATTATACATGACTCCACAGGGCCCAATGGATAAGGAACTTTTCAATGAATTATATGGTCTAAAGTTGAGATTTTGGATTCTCCATGTCATGTCCCTAAGCTAGATTCATTTGTTTTCATGGGAACATCTGCAACAAGGAAATTGATGATTTCCAAGCATGACAACTATACCCTGTGTCAAAATTTTCAAGTTTTACCCTCCCAAGACATGCCGGGTCTACCTAGTTAGTCTAGTAACCTCCCAATTGATGTTAAATCATACCCCTATGTGATTTAGGAGATTCAATTCAAAATCCCTAGGTGATTTTAGGA
Organism: Taxus wallichiana var. yunnanensis; assembly: GCA_018340775.1. Lineage (NCBI taxonomy): Eukaryota > Viridiplantae > Streptophyta > Pinopsida > Cupressales > Taxaceae > Taxus > Taxus wallichiana. The sequence goes on along the minus strand of CM031239.1, from coordinate 16,736,049 downwards.
GTTCATTGAAAAAAAAAAACTTCAAGCAATTGTGGGAAGGGCTATGACTGGCCTTCCTACGATTGGAGCAACCCCATGGAGCGAAAAAGAGAAGAAAAACTAGACATGAAAGTGAATCAAAGGCCTTGGAACATTATGGAATTTATTTAGGAAGATTCAAGAAGGATTCAAAGAAGTTGGGGTAGTTTCACTAAAATTAGGGTTCACAAACCTAGGTAGTGCACAGACCAAAAATCCTGCTTGAGCTTGAAAAGGTGATTACGGATCTATGGATTGAGTTAGGAGGAAAAAAATACATCTTCGGAAAGGGAATTCCAATACCTACAAGATGGTGAAATCATATTTTTCACAACACCTTAGTGCAATAGGTTTATAACTAGTTTTTAATGCACAACAAACAATCCAAATCAAAAATCCACTTGTTCAGGGATCAAATGGAGGAATCAATACATGATACCCACACCATTGGCTTTAGAAGGCCATTTAAAGTCAAGATAATATAAAATTTCATCAAAAGAGTCTATTAAGAGCTTAATTTATCACATTTTCAAGTTGTCCTCTAGGAGCGAGTTTGGGAGTTAGTCAAATTTTGAATAGGACACATGTCAGCTCCAAGAGCCTGGTGTAATTTTATGTACCTTACGTCCCTTAATAAAAGGGACGTTCGTGTCAAAAAATGTTCCCATTTGCTACAAGCCTTCTATATCCTCATGCGACCTCTCGGACCATCAGTTAAGCTCCTGGGAGCTAATGAAGCCTTCATCCCCTGCCATTGGATCAAGTGCCATGTGTTAACACCAGACGCACTATTTAATTTGATATCCCTCTTATTCATTTTTTTAGACATAAAGGTTTGAAAAATGCACCTAGCTCCTCCAGGAAGATTCATGGTTCCTCATGTGACCACTTCTTAGCCCCCAATGCATTAAAGTTATTTTTAGCCTTCATCCCCTACCATCGGATCTCCACCATGTGTCGAAACCAAGATCTGCATGTAATTTGATATACCTCACATCCATTAATGCTTAAGGGAAATCAAAGACATGAAATTATGCATCATCCTACTCAATTTTATTTCAAATTTTTAAAACCCCTCCTGCTTCCCACTTTTAACTTCTCCGAGCACAACTTGCTCTACAACTTCCTCTGTAACTTCTTTTCATCACTCCACCATTGATGAAATCCAAACCAGATTCAATACAGAAATTAAATCCTCTACCCCATGGTAATACACAGTCTCATAAGGAATATTGATCAAACGAAGAAAAAATGAAGAATGAAGAAGAAGAAACAGAGAAATCCTCCATGGTTGTGAAATAGAAATTTGGAGAGATCTTGCAAACCACTACACGAAATAAAAAAGAAATTATGCTCTTTCCTCTTGCAAAAACAATCAAAACCTCACCTTCAAACCCTCCTTTTGTAGCATAGAATATTCATAGCAAAGAAATCCATCTCTTTACACAACGGGGAAAAAACTTGATTTCCCATCAAGTGACAAACGAAATCAAATCAAAATTTCATTGGCGGAATAAAAGTAAAAACCCACTTTGTAGACACCTAAAATTGGTTACCCAATTTAGTGTCCCCCACATGTGTTTACCTTCTCGGATAACCAGGGCATGTTTATATCACCACTTCTCCCTTAGGTTATTATTTAATATTTGATTTAAACATCTATCCTAAGTTTATTTCACCCCATTATGTTTTACCCATAGATAATTAAATATTAACTATTTAATTACACTTTTTACATATATCTTAACCGCTTATCTACCCCATATCAATTCCTAACCTCCCATATCAATTTTATCCATCTATCCCCCCTATTTATCCTCCCCACGCAAACCATGCAGTGGGATATTTCCCATATTTGAGTTAGAGGGATCACTTGCATCCTTCCAAAATCATCCTTTTTGGCCATTTCGGGAGTCTGTTCCCTGATCGGTGCCGAATGGTACTCGGTCGATGATGATTTTTTGGAGTGGCACCGATTACATCTCAGTAAGCGCCGATTACAAATATAAGGCTAGAATTTAGTTCTCGGTTAGAGAGAGATAGAAAGAATGACAGAGAATTCGAATATCACGCTTGAGCATTATCTATCGAGTGAAAGCTAATTCTATCCAAATCAATACCCGAGACTATCTGACATTACTACTCTACTCTACCACATCAACATCACAAGGTTCCATTTATCTCTTGGTGACTCTACTCCCGTGTCTAGCAAAGGTGGAGCTTTTCCAAAGCATCCCAAAGGCTCCTACGAGCTGATCTACAACGGACATTGATGATCCAAATTTCACTATCTCTGTTTCTCAATCTTCATGTAACTTTTCCCCTAGTCGACGCCTACCATTCCCAATCAATGCTGATTTTATCTAGTTGACGCCGACCTATCTCAGTCGATGTCAATTTTCCTAATCGCGCTGATCAACCTACACACAAGTAAAAGAATTGGGTAACACAAATCCAACATTGTTTTCCACGATTTCTTGTTTTACATTACTTTACATCTCTATTTATATTCTATTTATCACTTTTGATCAGAAAATATAGACATTTATTTACATTCTTTTATCATGTATGCTTCTTCTTCTAATTGAAAACGTGGACTGACATCCACCGAGGGAGCTTATCACTTCCTAGACCCACTTTTTAGGCAGTCCACCCAAATATCTTTTAACATTGTCTTTTTCTGTCAAGTATCTGTGTCTTGTAGGTTTCTTGGATCTTCCTTACAGGATCGTTGGTGTGCGCCCATCTTGTCTACATCATCTTTCTTTTCCATCTACATCTTTGCATCTTTTCTTATCTATCGTATCGATTTCCTTTGAGTTTTTCAAAGTTTTTGTACTTATTTTGGTACATTAACTTGGACGAGAACAAGCGCAGAAATTATTGATCTACATTCTGGCACACCTGGTGGGACCCAACCAAAGTCCCTTATTGGTAAGTTCATTTCTTTTCCAATTTTGAGATTTTGTTCTATTTCTTCACTGCTTGTCATCAGTTCTCTGTAGCATTTCCTTCCTTCATTTTGGTCGTGCTTCTTTCATTTATAATTTGCAAAGTTAAAGTTTCTTCTTTCTTGCAAAACTAAATTCCAATTCCTATTTCAAAGATTAATAAATATTTCATTTGATTTCAAGATTGCATTTTTGATCCATCTCTTTATGCAAAATTGTTATTTTCTTGGAAGTTTTTTTAGTTCCTTGAAATAGAAATTTTCATTCTACTATTATATGGATATATCTTTGGATTTGTTTGTGTTTTGCTTAACTTTGCTTGTTCACGGGATTGTTTGAGGGAAGATCTCAACAACGTACTTTTGAAGTCCACACACCTTGGAGAGCTAAATCTATAGGTATTCCTCTTTTATGGTGTTTTATCCTTTTAAAGAACTTAAAAGGAACTTGTTTATTTGTTTTATATCACATTCAAACATTTCGATTTTAGATACTTAAAAGGAATTTAATCACATTTGGGAAAGAACTTTTCTTTGTCATTTCTACTTGTATGTTCTCCATCTAGTTTTCTAAATAGGCTAGAAATTTGATCAAAATTGGTAGTGACACTATTTGATTTTTATTTTTCACCCTTGCACACAAAGCCAAAATCACTAGGTATTAAGCATTTAAACAAAAATTCCTTCCCCTGCCTCACCTACTTGGAAGTGACATCCAAGAGGAAGAGCCTACATGGTACTCAAGCCGCACTACAAATTCATAGAAGTTACGGTATATATTGCAAAGCACCACTCCTTATCGCGGGGTGTGTGAAGTACGGGGTAGGCCTATGTCAAGCCACGTAATGGTATTTTCTTGAAGTGACTTCGGGAATCCTCACCAAAACATTCCCAAACCATCCTTAGTTTGGCTATCCGAGTAGTTCTGTTCTAAAAATACTTCCCTAATATTTTCTTTAAAGAGATAATCACCTACGATACTTGAATTATCATGTGCATTAGTTATGTCAATCTTCTTTTCTATATTTTTGCTTGTTTATGATGGTCATCACCCGGTTACAATCTAGAAAAATGGCTCAACTGCCCCTTCTTCATCTGAGACCACCACTAATGTGGATGTTTTGGTACCCCTTGGGTCTTCCTCGGGACCACATTGTTAGTTGGATCCCCATCTTGGTCATATAATCCTTTTTATCATCCTAAAGCGATCTCATCACGTCCGACTTCCCAGGTCCTTCGGAGGTATCATCTCGCTTCCGATATAGAGTATGTTCCTCGTAGAGATCCTAAATTTCAGGCCCTCCTTGATTGCAATTTGGTAGCCCTTATGGACTATCTAGTACATAATTATGTTCTAATATCTGATCAGGGACCACCAATCCAACAAGTTTATGATTACTCTCACGAGCCATCTCAGGATTTTATAGAACAGTTAGCATACTTTTTCTCACCTCAAACCATGGAAGAGGGTGGCACATATGTGCCTCCTTTTTCTCTTCCACCGACCATGTCAACTGGTTCTCAAATGACCTTTCCTATTCCTAGTGCTGCGGCTACCTCGGCTACTCCACAACCTACCTTCGAGAGGCCCTCTTCTTTAGCTATGATGGGTGCATCTGCGCTCTCATGGATTGCTGTTAATTCTTCTATGTTGTCTATTACATCTCAGGGTCAGTACCTCTCTATGAATCAACCCCCTTCTATGAGTCAGTTGGTTTCTTCTTCTCGTCCTCTAGCTGGCCTTTCTTCTAGTGCTCCAGCGATAGTGACCTTTACACATCCTCTGGCGTCAGCACCATTAATAACCAATCTGGCAGTCAAAAGCCTCATTCAAACTTTGTTCCCCACCATGTCCAATCAAATCAACACCCATATTCCTCGGCCATTCGATTCAATCGACAAGTGTAGGAGCCTACCAATCACAGGCTCCATCTTTCATTCAACCACCTTTTTCTCAACCACTTATCATCTCACAACCTATTCATACGTAGGCTCCTTCACAACAAGTACCTCATCAGGCATCACCCAGAATGCCTGGTTATTCGTCTTATCATCATGTTAATCAGTAGATGAATCCCCCGTTAACTCCTCAACAACATCTACCATTCACTTCTTATACAAGACATACTAACATACCTCCTCCTCAATTTGACATTGTCCAAGTTCTCTTCAAGAAAATCACGGACCTAAAGCCTCCACCAAAGGGAATCACCCTTCATACTCTTTTGAAGAAGTGTGTAATGAGCCCATTCATCCATTATTAGCTTTAAAGCCTTATCCTCCCCAATGGGAACTTCCTAAGTTCTCAAAATTTCATAAAATGAGAGGATCCTCAATAGCACCTATGAGAATTCAAACACGCTTGCTACCTTATAGTCCGGGATCGGGAGCTTATGCTCCATACTTTCCTATGTCTCTAGTAGGTCCTGCTTTAGACTGGTATAATAACATCCCTCAACACTCCCTATTTTCTTTCTCTTAATTAGCTTAGATGTTTGTTGAAAACTTTTCAATAAATATCACACATAAGATCTCAATTAAATATCTTTATAACATGCATCAATTCGATGATGAGTCTATTACAAACATTTTCGCTCATTAGAGAGGTATAATAAATCAATTATCTTTCTCCCTCCCTCAATCTCAACATATCGAGTTGTTTACTCGATCTTGTGCTAATCATATTTCTTCCACTTTAAGGATCCAAACCTTTCACACATTTGAAGAATCTTTTATGATGGCACACAAACTTGAATCCCACACCATTGACAAGGGAAGTTAAAACTTTTCTCTAAATCTAAACTAGATTTTTATCAGTTTACAAAACAAACCCTTCCGCTTCTAACAAAGACAAGAATTAGGGGTCTACCAACGCTATCATATTAAAAACATCACAAGTTGATAACACTTCTAATCAAACACCTCGGAGAGACCCCTCATCTTCTTGAAATGGACCCTCGTAAACTCGGTCTTTCATTTCGTTGGGGGAATCATATGCATCCATCTTAGAAAAATTTTGGAAGTTCCAATGATCAAACTTGCCCCTATTAGACATTTTGATGAAACCCAAGAAAGACCATTAGGAAATATGAATTTTGTTGTTATCATAGAACTAAAGGCCATGAAATTGAATGATGTTAGACCTTGAAAATCTTGTCCAAAAATTCATTGATAAAGATTAGCTCATTACTGGATAACCCAAATGTTCCCCAAATCGGGCACTTGATTTCTTTAAACAACCTTTTCCCAATCATTCCCCAAACAATGACTCTTCGAGTCTCAAAACCAAACAATTATACTATCAAACTTCATTTATAATGAAGAATATTCTTCTAAACCAAATCCATCTACAAAAATGTCGACCGAATAAGAAAATCCTCCCACTCCGTTAATCTCTGAGATTCCATCATCTTCAGACAATTCATCTTTGAATATTCCTCCATTGTTGGAAATGGATTCATCTCTCTCTGCCTCTTTATCTAATCTTCCATGCATGCCAGAGACAGTGTCATCCTCATCTGCCTTGTTGTCAGACATTATTTCAATGCTTGAGGCATTCACATCTCTTCAAGTTTCCACCATGAATACATCTACTTTTGTTTCTCCCATTTTCCCCACGACTATGCCATTGGTAAATATACCTATAGTCGTACCAGCTCCTCTACCAATGGAAGTGCCTTCAATTTTAACCCTTCCTATTTCTTTTCCTACAGTAGTTACACCCACAATTACTATACCAGAAGTATCTCCATCATAGGGAACCTCTTCTTCATCATCCACCACCGACTCTGCTGGCCTATTGAGGGAAAAGCTAAATAAATAACACTAGCACCAACACTTTGGATTCTGAACTTAAACCTAGACAACTAAAGTCTAATGTTGCATCTTTAGTGCCTCACCATCTCCTTCCCCTAAAAGGTTACAATCACCTTATGTGGTTGAAGTTTTCACCATCCCTAAAAAAGGAAAACCAATATTTCGGACTATTAAGACTCTTGGTGCTTTCCCTCAAAAATCTCTCTCTGTGCCTCATAAAAGATTTGATTTATTGGTTGGGAAGGCATCTTATTCTCTGATAACATCGAGAACCAACATCTTATTCTTCTATAACACCTTCTTCACTGGTGCCTCGTAAATTGAATTTACCCACTAGAAAGGCATCACCTCTTTTATCAGGACCATCATCTTCGTCACCAAAAGCCAAGGCACCCTTTGTTTCTCCTATCAGACCTATTTCGGGAGATCCTCCCTCATCTAAATTGGCATTATCTAAATCATCATCTATTTTGAACAAGTAGCCTCCTTCATCTCTGAAGACCACAACACTTGTCACATCTTCGTTTTTTTCAAAATCTATCTTAGGAGCTCCTCCTCCACCAAAATCAATCTTGCCTCACTTACTCCCATCTTAGGAGCCCAAGGCCACTTTTCTGATTTCCTAGAAAAGCAAAATGATCCCTAAGAAGACTATTAAACCAAATATGTGGATTCTTTTACCTCGGTAGTTTGTTAGGGAGAAAGAGGTTCCTTCGTCATCTCTGTCCTCATCATTGTCTATGGGATTCTATACTAAAATTATTCACCAACTTATCCAATCTTCATCCATATCTCTTCCTTCAATCAAACCCTATAATCCTAAAGGAGTAAAACCTTCCTATTTTAACTCTGATTTGATTTTTGCTTACCACCACACCCCAGGACATGATACCGCGGGATGTAAATTCCTCTAATCTATCTTGAGAAGTCTTTTGGAAGAGAGTGATCTTACTGCTGGAAGAAGAGGAGGAATAAGTATCTCGGTCATCTCAACCACATCTGAGCCTCAACGATCTACTCATTTCTCTAGTTCTATTAATTCCACTCCGGATGGTCTTCCACCTTCTCAAATAAACACGATTCATATCGCCACTAGAACACAACAAGATGATAATCTATCATCATCTACATCTCGGCCATGGGTTGTCATTTCTCAGACTCCTAAAGGAATTCCTCCTTCCACATCGACTCGAGACCACAGGTCTCTATTTGTGCTTCACCTTAGAAATGATTCCCATGTCGGTAGAGAGAGAGTGTTATGAAACAACTTACCCATGCTCCGATCAAAATGTCTCTTTTTGACCTCATTCAATCATCTCCACAACATTGCTTTAGGCTCACGATTGATAATTTGTCTTTGTATCAATGAATTCAGATGAGCCCCAACATTTTGAGATGATTGTTAGATTGAATAGATCATCAACCACCATTTCATTTGAAGATTCATAAATTCCTTCCCTTTCTTCTGAGGATTTGGAGGCTCCCCTCTTTATCACAGTTCAAATCAACAACACTATGTTAAAATGCAGTATGATTGATAGTGGTGCTGCACTCAACGTCATTTCCTCACACACGTTCAAGCAACTTAAGTTTCCAAAACGTGAGTGTCACCACCGCCTTTCGCCCTTCGATCATTTAACGATCGGTTAGCGGTAACTTTAGGAACTATGGTCCTACCCATTTGAGTAGGTAAGAAGATGTTTCATGAGCTCTTTTACATGGTTGAAGGAAAATTCCACTACAACATGATCCTCGAGACATTCCTGGATTCATGCGATGCATTGTGTCCCATCGATCCTCCATCAATTCTTAAAATATCGGCATGAGCACAAAATCTATACTCATCCAAGAGATCCTTTTCCTTCCATACGGTCAACATGACCACAAGATTAGCCCCTCTAAAGGAGAATGTTGGTTCTCTGAGGAGGCCTCATCCTCTTTCATACCTACAACAAAACTACCCAGTTACAAAATCTGGAAGAAACATTCTGAGCATTTTTGCTAGGAGAGCTTCCTCTTCTCTCTTTTGATGCTCATCTCAAACCTAATGAGTATGGTAGACCGGACAAAAAAACCTAAATATCGGTTAGGTATTGGTCACATTGTCACCATTGGTCTACCAAATCAACAAACTAACTTCATTTACGATGGTCTTGATACACCTCACTATCACCCAGATTCTCCCCTAGGGCTAAACACTATTTAACGGACGTTTGATTGTTTACTGAGAATCTGTATTTGCAAAAAATATTTATATCGATGCGCATGGAAGGGCTTTGGCTTGGGAAAATATGAGCAGGGTATACATGACCTTGCGTCCATTCCAACTCTTAAACCACATTAAAAATTTGGTTTAGGATTTAAACCTCTCTCGAGATGCCATCACCTTTCTCGATGAGCCTCTTTCATTAAGGAATCATCTTCTCTCGTCAAGTCGAAGCATCATTTGATGTGGATGACACCATTTACATCCCACCTAACTTTTTTTTTAGTCAATACCATTTCCTTAGGTCCACTGACTTATGAAACTAATGGCGAATCCACTTCCATACCATTAGTCTTCCTTGAAATAGTTAGGAACGACTCTCCCACTATCAACGCTAACCACTGTGTAGATGATGATTCTATCCTCACCTATCTAGGGTAGAGGACTCTTATCTTCCTAAAACCATTCCTTCTAACATGTCTACACTTCTCAATGAAGCCACTGTCGACCTTAATATAGGGACTTCTGAAGACCCTCGCATTATTAAGGTCGGCCAATCTCTTAATCCACAGGAGTTAGGAGACTTCACCACCTTTCTTTCCCACCATCGCCAAGATTTTGCTTGGTCATACGAAGATATGCCAGGACTCGATCCTAATATCGTGGTCCACAATATCGTTACTTTTCTAGACATCAAACCGGTTAAGCAAAAATTACGTAAAATGCATCCTCGTATAGCCCTTCTTGTTAAAGAAGAGTTGCAGCACTTGCTTTCCTGCTAACTTTATCCAACCTATTAACTATCCACAATGGGTTTCAAATGTCATACCAATAACCAAAGCTACTGGGAAAATTTGGATTTGCACCGACTTTTGGGATCTTAATCTTGCATGTCCAAAAGATGATTTCCCTCTACCTAATATCGATCAACTCGTGGATTTAACCGCGGGTCACGAGATGCTTTCTCTTATGGATGGTTTCTCTAGATATAATCAAATTCTTATCGCACTAGAGGACCAGCATAAGACTTCCTTCATAACCCCTTGGGGGACTTTTTGTTATCGTGTCATGCCTTTCGGTCTTAAGAATGCGGGAGCAACCTATCAACGAGCCATGACCTACATCTTCCATGATCTTTTACACAAAATGGTGGAGGATTATGTTGATGATCTCCTCGGTAAATCCAAATGCCGTCAGGATCATCTTTTCATTCTTGCACCTCTCTTTGAGAGGCTCATTCATTTTTTCTTCACCTAAATCCATCTAAATGTGTGTTTGGCATTCTCACTGGTAAACTCCTAGGCTTTATCATTTCTATTAGGGGCATTGAAGTTGATCCCACAAAAATAAAGGCTATCCTCAAGATGCCTCCCCCTTCTAACTTAAAGTAGCTCTATGGTCTTTAAGGATGCCTTCAATCAGTGTGTCATTTTATCTCGTAAATGTCATACCGTTGTCAACCTTTTCATCATATCCTCCGTAAGAATGTTCATTTTGAATGGGATGAGCATTGCCAAAAGGCCTTTGATGATGTCAAAGCTTATCTTCTTTCTCCATCTGTGCTTACACCTCCACGGGAGGGGGAGCCATTCTATCTTTATATTTTTGTGATTGACCATGCTCCGGGAGCCATGATCTCGCATCGGGACACTAATAGTAAAGAACAAGCCATATATTACATCAGTTGCACTCTTCATGAGTATGAAACACGCTATTACTCAAGATAATTTTTTTGTGCTCTCTTCTTCGAACTTCTAAGCTTTGTCACTACCTCCTTAATCACAGGAATTACATTGTTCACGAGTGTTAATCCACTCAAGACAATGCATGAAAAACCATTTCACAATGATTGTATCACTCGTTGGCTCATGCTCATGAAAGAGTTTGATCTCAAGTTTGTCTCACATAAATCTATCAAGGGTCGGGTCATTGCGGATCAATTAGGTGATAATCCTCTTCTAGACACTTGAATTCCCCTTGCTCAATTCCTAGATGAGTGCATTCAAAAATCAATTTTGGTCTTTCTCCATTTAAAGTAAAACTCTTCTTTGATGGGTCCAAATGCCAGCAGGGGTGCGGGTTTCATCTTGATTCCTTCGTGGGGTGTACCTATCCTGTCGCACACAAACTTAACTTTGAGTGTACCAACAATATGACCAAATATGAAGCTCTTGTTTTAGGTCTTCAAAATGCCATTAAACTTGGCACTTGTCGTATCGACATCTTCAGTGATTCTGAGCTCATCATTAATCAAGTCACCGGTGTCTATCAATGCAAGAATGACATCCTTCAAAAAACATCACGATATCGTTCTCTTTCAACTTCAATATTTTGATAAATTTACTATCCAAGCTATTCCTCATGCTGCGAACTGATTCATAGATACAATGGCTTCTTTAGCCTCACTTATTCTACCTTTTACCGAAGACTCATGGCTTTCTATGGTTGTGCAACGTTTAGACCAACCATCTCATCTCAAGTAGTTGACTTCAACTAACATCGTCATGCAACCAACGCTCAAGATGAGTGGTATCATCACATTTTTTATTATCTATCCCATTCAGTGCTTCCTCCAAATATGACTTCCAATGGTAGAAGATATTTTATCCTATGCACTAATCGCTATGTTTTTCTAGGTGAAATCCTCTACAAACGTGGTTTTGATGGTATTTTGCTTCGGTGCCTTAAAACTCCTAAATAATCCAAAGCTATCCGAGAAGTCCACAACGGTATCTGTGGTGGAAATTTTAATGGCTTGGCCATAGCTAAACGCATCTTACGTTTAGGTTACTATTGGCCTTCTCTTAATTGAGATTGTTGCAAATACACTAAGAAATGTGTCAAGTGTCAGAAACACTCCAATCTTACACATATCCCTAGTCAGGCTTTGTAACCTGTAGTAGATTTGTGGCCTTTTTCACAATGAGGTCTTGATCTCATTAGTCTCATCAATCCTCGCTCTTCACGGTGTCATCACTCTATCATTACTTTTGCCACATAATACTTCACTAAGTGGGTGGAAGCTATTCCTCTTTCATCGGTAAAACTAAACCCATTGTTCATTTTGTCTATCAACACATCATTTATCACTTTGGTGTCCCACACAAACTCATCACAGACAATGGTAAATATTTCAAAAACATTGATTTATAGAACCTCTGTGACACTTTCAATATCAAACTCATCTTTTCTTCTCCATACTATCCCCAAGTTAATGGCCACACCGAGGCTTCCAATAAAACTTTGCATAATATCCTCATGGTGGTGACTAGTCGAGCTGGTAGGGATTGGCATCTACATATCCCTAAAGCTCTCTGGGCTTATCGGACTAGCATTCGTACTCTTACGATGCTACTCCCTTCTCTCTAGTCTATGGGTGGAGGCTGTCCTCCTTTGGAGGTCCAGTTTTTGTTTCTTCGTGTTTCTCTCGGAGAATTAGTCTCTAATGAGGACTATTGTCAAAATCGTCTAATGCTTGAGTTTGAGTTGCTAGATGAGTAGCATCTCAATGCTCTTGAGCATCATCAAGTCTATCTTGAGTGTGTAAAACATGCTTATAACAAGCACTTGTAGCACCGTGACTTTAAAGTTGGTGATCTTGTTCTTAAATAAAACCAAAATGTTACTACACTAGAATGAAGTCAACGTGGTAAGTTTTCTTCTAGCTGGATGGGTCCGTACGTAATCACTCGTAAATATGGAGTGCAGGACTTATCATCTATCTTCCATGGATGGTGTACCTGAAATAAAACCTCTTAATGCTTTGCATCTAAGGCCCTTCTACTGTTAAAATCTATCTTACACGATCTTAGTCGCTAAATGGATCTTTCATCCACCTACAACCAGTCATGTATTTTTGTAAGTGATTTGGAACTATGTGGTTCACCGCGTTATTTTCTTCTATACCTTAAAAATGAGTACCACGGCTCTACTCATGGCATTTTCCTTATGGATATGTTCCTCCTCATAGTAGGAACACCTTAATCACTACTTCATCTGTCCTAAGTATTTACCTTAATCGAATCTACTTGGGGCATGAGTACGTGTTTGTATACATTTTCTCCCCCTCTATCTAATCTATTTGGTCTAAACTCAGCTTCTTTCAAAGCTCAAAAAAATAAAAAAAAGATGCCATCCTAAAATTCCAAAAGATAGACTGATCCCTTGAAGGACAACTATTCATGCCTTATCAAAAATTAAAAAGTATAGACCATTCCCTTGAAGGATGGCTATCATCAAATTCAAAATACAGACCGCTCCCTTGAAGGATAGCTATTTATTTCATGGAATTTTCAAGGCTTCTCACTTCCATCAGCCTTTGCAATAACAGACTTCCTCTTCAGCCAGTTTGTTCACTTTTTAGCATCATTGAAAGACTTCCCGTATCGATCAGTCTTTCTCTAGCAAACTTCCCGCATTGATCAGTTTGCTCTCTTATCAAAAGAAATCATGAAGCTGAGATATTAGACCTTTTTTGATCATATGGAGACCTTATTTTCCCAATATGAGCACGTATTATGTCCTTCGTATATTTCGATGAGATACATATTTACTTCTCATTCCATTTACCTCCTCGATCTGGTTGGCGACTCGCTAGTGTCAGGTTTATTTTAACCTCATACATGGCCTTGTATGCATCGTCTGTTGGTGTTCTATCAAAGTCTCTATGTATGGTCGGTTAGGAGCCTAACTTATCATTCTTTTTATATCTAAGTGTATTTATTTTTATCTTCTAAACTAAGATAATATCATTACATCCTTTCTTTGTCACAAAAATCATTTACACTTAACATGTTAGTTTAGTCAAAACCTACCATCTATCTATACTCATCTTATTTACTTTATCTAAAAACACATCCATCTATATCTATTTCATCAAAATTAAGTTAGCTTCCTAAACATATCAAATCTAATCAATCACATCTATCTATCCTCTATTAGCACATGTCTATGACCATAAAACTTACACTACATCTATCTATATCTATTTTCATCAAAATTAAATTAACATCTTAAACATATCAATCACATCAAATCACATCACATCTATCTATCCTCTATGTCTATGCCCATCAAATCACATCTATTTATCCTCTATCAGCATATGTCTGTATCCATCATAATTACGCTACATCTATCCATATCTATCAAAATTAAATGCATGAGTACAATCACATAACACAGAAAATGATGAATCTATATATATACATCAGTTTCTGTACAACAAAAAATGGATGACTTTCAATCAAGACATCTATATCATACATCAAAAATGCCTTCAAATCGAGGCTACATCAATATATCGATACAAAAGAAAAAATAAATAACATATCTATATCGTAAAATCGATAGGTGGAAGACACTATCTCCTCCACCCTCCTCTGGTCCAGGCTGTCTCTCTTGGCCACCGCCTATCGAGCTAGAAGCACCTACTACTGGGGCCTACCGCCACCTCGATCTCTCCCGGTGCTCCCTCCCTCTGATGCACCACTAGCTATGGCTGTCGTTGATCTCCTCCTCACCTGTAACAAGGCACATCAGGGGCATGCTATGCTAAGGGCATCCTCATAGTATCTCACCTTAGCGAGGAGAGACTGATAAGTGCTCAAAATCACCATACCAGGTGCTCATAATGGCACTACTACTACTGCTAGTGGTGGCCCTCCTAATGTCACACCTTGTGACCTGGACTCTGAAATAGTGTATGAATCACCGTATTTGGCCCTGAGGGCCTCTCTGTGTCAATGGTAGTGATCCCTCTATTGGATTGTTGTATCTCACTCCTGACATGATGTGTCTCTCTCTAGTATCAGTGCATCCCTCTCCTCCGTCAGAGCTCTAATATCCTCGAGGGAATCCTGGTGTGTCTGCACCAGGGGTAGCATGCTCTCCCTCCAACCTCTCCAACACTGTGGCTATGTCCTCCTCATCTGCGTTTATAGATGTTGGCAGGTGTCATGGTAGCTTTGTAGAATACCATGCCACATAGCCATCATCTACTCAGCATCATCATCACTATCTGTGGAAGGTGGGGCCTCCTTTAATGGATCTACCGGGATCAAAATTGATAGATTGGTCTCTCTGTTATCCCACCTATATGGCCTATAAGTGGTCAGAACTATCTGAACTAGGATGAACTACCTCAATACCCATATAAATGGGACGCGCTCCCACATATCTGGCATATGGCCCCTAACCACCCTGCTCCATCATAGCTCCACCAGGTGAGCCTCTTGGTAGCCCATGTCGGGTGGACTGATATGGTCTCCAAATGACTTGCTCTGGTGTCAGTGTCTTGAAGCGCTCGCATACCACTCCGTAGATCTCCTGTATCTCCTAGGGCCGGAGTCAGCCCACCATTGCCGAATCCATAATCAAGGGCCCCCTCTATTATTGGCATCCATGGAAGCCTGGATGGCCTGATCACTACTATGTGCTCATATGCCCAGTAATGGAGCACAAAGCTAATGTCGATACCTATCCGCCTACCGGTGGTGTACATCCATAACTCATAGTATATCTGAGATATAAGAGCATTGAAAAACACGAACACCTATCTAAACTGTAGGATGTCACAAACATAGTCTAGTAACAACAATGGAAATCTCCCACCTCCTGAATCTGGCATAGCAAAATAGGAGATCGCCATTTGAATCAGTGTTATCCATCTACTCCTAGCATCATCCTGTCTATAATGTGAGGTTGTCCTCACCACCACAGAAACTATCTCGAATCATCTACCCTATCTCCATACAATCATCTTAGGTCCCCCTCTGCTTTGCTCTCATGGAGTAATCTCAATTGGGTCCCTAGTGATCGGCGGCCTCGGGATCTATATATATCCTCGGGGTGATGGTCATCTCACTGTCCTAAACCAAAAGTGCATGTCCTACTATCCCATTGCTGTACTAATGCTTGCATCAGCTCTACATCTCAAGGCACTGTTAGTAGTCTTTGAAAGCCCCGAGCCCTGCTAGCTCTAGGTGATGCCAATCCACATTATTTACATCGGGGAGAATGGTCTCTAGAAGCTCGGGAATAACATCCTGCATATGTGAAGCCTCTCATGCCTACATCACACAACATCATGGACGGTGTTAGCTACTTATTTATCCAAATCCAAACATAAAAAAAAATACTTTCTATCACTTTCTTAAGTCAAAACACTCCAATTGGCATTGATTGAGTCAAATCGATGTCAATCCATTTTAGTCGATGATGATTGAAACCAATCGGTGCCGATTGAAAGGCCAAACGCCCCAAAATGCTCTGACCTCTCATTTATCTAGTTTTTTTCCTAAAATCTAGCATCCTAATACACTATTTCATGATAAAACTATATAGGAAGTTTGGGTAGATCCTCTTACCTAGGTCGTGTCCTCTTACCTTACACTTTACTCCCGAGAGGCTTCCATGTTGCTCAAAACCAATTTTTGACTCTCTCTAAATCAATCATCACGGTCTAAATAAATCATTCACATTTTCCTTTCTCATATTTATATGGGCTCGGTACGATTGGCGATTTGTATGGTCAGTGCCGATTTATTTAGTCAATGTTGACTTTAGCTTGATCGACGCCGATTTAGGCCCATCATTGCTGATTGGTTGTAGTTTTGCTTCTCCACATCACTTTCTTCCATCTCCTGATCTTTTTGCCATAGTGTTGATGCTTGGCTTATTTATCTGGTCATTATTATGACCTAAGTGTTTCCTTTTTGGCACATACTTTCGATATTCTCACCCATTTCAAGTTTGTTCCCTGTACATGGGGCACTCACATTTTTGGCAGCTTGAGGATAACGGGTCTGTAGGCACTAACATCTTCTACTTTGTAGATCATCTGGTTGTCCCCACCAATGTATCATTCTTTAAGTGCCACTATTTTGCATCCTTCTTTACACTCACGGAGTCTAGTAGGTATTAACGTCATCTCATGCGAAGACCATCTAATCTACCCTACCAATGTGAGTTCCTTAGGTTGCTACTTTTTTATTATTTTTATGTGTCGTTAATGATCAGATCTACTCCAGGCATCTAGCGGGGGCATCCTACATTTTCAACTACCTTTTTCAAACTTGGGATCGGTTTCTCTTTGGGGCCCATCCCATCCTTAGTTTGAGGGGATCACATCATCACTTTTTCTTCCTTTCTTCCAACTCCTTGTTTTTGTCTTGTAGCTTTGCTTATAGCAAGTTACTCGACAAAAAGGGGCAAAATGTAGACACCTAAAATTGGTTACCCAATTTAGTGTCCCCCACATGTGTTTACCTTCTCGGGTAACCTAGGGCATGTTTATATCACCACTTCTCCCTTAGGGTATTATTTAATATTTGATTTAAACATCTATCCTAAGTTTATTTCACCCCATTATGTTTTACCCATAGATAATTAAATATTAACTATTTAATTACACTTTTTACATATATCTTAACCGCTTATCTACCCCATATCAATTCCTAACCTCCCATATCAATTTTATCCATCTATCCCCCCTATTTCTCCTCCCTCCAAACCATGTAGTGGGATATTTCCCATATTTGAGTCAGAGGGATCACTTGCATCCTTCCAAAATTGTCCTTTTTGGCCATTTTGGGAGTCATTCCTGATCGGCGCGCCGACCAGGTGCTCGGTCGACACTGATTTTTGAGTGGAGCCAATTACATCTTGGCCAGTGCTGATTACAAATACAGGGCCAAAATTTAGTTCTGGTTAGAGAGAGATAGAAAGAGCGGCCAGATAATTACGAATATCACGCTTGAGCTTTATCTATCGAGTAAAAGCTAATTCTGTCCAAATCAATCCCTAAGAGGAGTACTATTACTCTTCTCCTACCACATTGACATCACAAGCCTCCATTGATCTCTTGGTGACTTTGCGGTGTGTCCAGCAAAGGTGGAGCTTTGTCGACATCCCAAAGGCTCTTGCAGATCCAGCGAGACATTGATGATCCAGGCTTTCACTTCCATTTCTCAATCTTCTTACAAATTTTCCCCTAGTCGACGCCGATCATCATGCCAATGCTGATTTTCTCTAGTCGACGCCGACCTATCTCAATCGATGCTGATTTTCCTAATCAATGCCGATCACCTACCCATAGGTAAGAGAATTCGAGTAACACAAATTTAGCATTGTTTTCACAGTTTCCTATTTTTTGTTGCTTTCTATCCACTGTTTACATTACATTTTGATCGGAAAATATAGACATTTATTTACATTATTTTATCATGTATGCTTCTTCTTCTAATTGAAAATATGGTGACATCATCAGCCAGGAGCTTATTGCTTCTCGGACACGATTTTCGGGTAGTCCACCCAAATATCTTTTAACGTTTTCTTTTTACTGTCAAAGTATCTGTGTCTCACGGTTTCTTAGATCTACCTTACATGATTTCTCATGTGCACCCGTCTTGTCTACATCATATTTCTTTTCCATCTACATCTTCACATCTTGTCTTATCTATCGTGTATCGATTTCATTTGAGTTTTCGGGGTTTTTGTGCTTAGTTTGGTACATTAACTTGGATAGGTAACAAGTGTGGAAATTCTTGATCTACACCCACAACAAAAATGTAAATTTAGTTGCAAAAAAAAAAAAAAACTAGGCCTAGAATTTTTGAGGTCCATTAATGGCTACCACATTCAAAAGCATTACCCAGTCAAAATTTTAAAACTTTAAAATCTCCCAAACTATTGAGCGGATAGGTCCAAGATTTTAGAGGGTGATATTGGGAAAAATCCCATATTGGAAACCTTTTTTACAATTATCCAACCATCAAAGGTTCAATTTTTAAAAAATAAGGTCTTTTACATGGAGGACTACCATTTCAAGAAAGTTGTTAATTAAAGAAACTGTGAAAGAGGCATTAAACACGAAGAGTTTTTGTAAGGAGAGATCATCCAAATGGTCATCTTGGTCCAAAATTGACACTTACTAAAAATAGTAAGAGGTCCCACGAGGACCTGCAAAAATTAAGAAATTGATCCAAAGGTGAGAGGAACACATGGAGAAAGGGAAATCTGAGTTGCAACATCCAGTTGAGGTTCGAGGAAGCTGTTTTTCATACTTACTAAAAATAGTAAGTTTTTTTAAGAAATCATAAAGCATAAATAGACGGATGAGAAGATGACCTAACCTTTCATTTCCAAGTAAGAGATAGAAAAAAGTGCAATCTCCATCTTCAAACTATGCAAATTATGTGACAATGAGGATGTCAACAATGTCTTTCACACTCATTTCATACTTCAATTGGTATGCGGGAGGTGGAATTCATATTCGACACTGTCAGATCATTCATAATATGCTTCATCAAGATCATGCTAAAATCAAGCGAGCAATGTGACAATGTTATAAGGATTCAGGGTAAAATTCGTTCCAAGGCTCTAGTCACTTCAGAGGAGGATCTTCACAAGTAATACTCATGGCCATTGAATGAGTCATTTGACAATTTTTTTAAATACTTATTTCACATGTCATCTAAAGGAAGTTTCTTAGTGTATGGAAGAGTTCAAATATTTATAGTTCATCAGATTGGATCGCTTCATTGATTCATCTGGAAGGATCAACGGGCTTTATCAGAGGAAAAATCTATCATCATCAACGTCATTCTTCCTTCTTCTCCTTTCTATTATGTCTCTCTCTCTCTCTCTCTCTCTCTCTCTCTCCTCAATATTCTAATCTTGCATTGGGGTTTCACTTTTTCATATGTCTTAATGTTTGTAATGTAATAAGTAACCTTTATGTTATAAAAAGGGACTTAATGTTTTCCTAGGAAGGTGAAGAGTCTTAAGTCATGTCGAGACATATGAAGATTGATTGGGGAGTATGTGAAAATTCATTTCTCTTCCTATAAATTGTAAAACAATTCCCATTTCAAAGGGTTGGTGATCTATTTTGTGTACTGAAGAGTGCATTGAGAGAATAAAGGAGATAGCCAAACTCTTCCATTCTCCTATTCTCAATTTCCTCCATTTCTCCACTATGTATGACTTCTATTTGAGCCATTAATATAAGAATAAGGAGTTTCTAGATTTCTTTTACTAAGGGATTTCTTGATACTTGGTGATCACAAATTCTATTTAGTCTTATTGCTACTTGTAGAGTTATTTCCTCTTAATTTTAGTGCATGTGATGAAACTTCTAACTAGTGCGTTCGAAATATGATTTTATACCTATAACATTATTTATCCTACATATTTTCTCACTCCCCTTTCCCTCTCTTTAGACGAATTCTTCCCTAGCAAGATATTTCTAGCTTTTCCGCAGCGTCATGAGAGTTCCCCTATTTGATCCTTGTCTACAAGGCCACTAGGAAAACATACCTTTTCACTCGTGCATGCATATACGACAGCTATACCAGTTAAGTAGAGGGACTTATACTCCCAGAGCATTGGCAAGAAACCCACAAATTTGTACCTCAACAAATTTTCTCACCAACAGATTGCTGATTTACTTTGAATATTTTCTAATGGGTAATCGGACTACGTACCCCACCATGTGCGTCAAAAATGGTTGGTTGGAACTTTGGTATTTAGAAAAAATCAATGGTTCAGGGACAATAGTCCCTCATCTTTATGGGAGAGGTTCCCTTATTCACCAAAACTTTGGAATCTACTTATTTAGAAATATACAACTAATTATCATTAAATGAGTATTTTGGCATGCGAGAATGTCTCCATATTCTAATAATCTCAATACAAAAGATGAAAATAGAGAAGGAATTTAGAGGAGGAAAACAACAACTTATATGAGTAAGATAGATGAAATAAGGACACTAAGTTCAAGATAATTCATCTATCAAGAATACAATTATTCTTCTTGGTCATACAAGATTACTCACTATTGGAAGGAAAAAAGTGAGGAAGGAAACAATTTTAGATATAGATATTATAGAATAATATCCTACTAAGGCATGCATGGAAATTTAATAACACATGAATTTATAATTTTGAGATTCCACAAAAATAGATGCAACATACAAAAATTTCTCCAAACTACACAAATAGATTGAACAAAAAGTTTCAATATTAAAATATACTCGATTCACATTTGCAATTTTGAGAGATAGAAATAGATAGAACACAAAGAGTAGGAGGGAAGAATATTTTTCTATATTGATTTCAAAAGTTATGTATCATTAAATTCTTATGGCAGAAAAATGCAACCCCTTTATAGTGGAAAATAAAATTTATATAGCCTAGGGTGGTGGTTGTAACCCACTTCCTTACCTAATTATCATTCGGTTAAGTGATAACACTTAGTTTTTAATTACATAATTTATCTTTCTTAACAACTTTATATTTTCAAAATGATAAAGCTAACTCCAAAATATAACAATTAGAGAGAAAAAAATTAGGTGCTATAAGGAAGATTTGTGAGAGATGTAGCAAGGGTATTCAATTTGAGTATATGATGCCTAATTTTTGCTAAGGTGTCAATAATCTCCATGACCTTTGGGATAGTTGTGTTTTCCATAGCATTCAACTAGCTTCCCAAAGAGTCTTCCATTTCCTTTCCAATGCCTGCATTTTGTAACAAACCTTTGGTGGCCTCTATGAAAAACATTTTGCAACTCTGTAATCTCCTCCATCTTTTCCTTGGTAATGAGCTCGGACACGAATAAATATTCTTTGATGAGTGCACTGAAATTTTCCTTGACGTCATCCACATGATACCTTTATGTTGAATTATCCTTATAAACTTGGCACTTAAGAGCTTGCAAATCAGCCAAAATATCATATTTAAAAGCTTATCCCTTTTGGAACATGCTCTTAATGTACCTTAATCTTCCATTCAACACCAAATACCCACTTCCTAGAAAGATTATTCTTTGAATCATCAAAAAAATTTGAGAGAGAAGGATTTTCTCATCTATTGTATTCATGATCCTCAGGTCCTGAATACATTCTAGCCAAAGTTTGAGCTCCTTCTTAGATCCTGTAATCACTATATCAAATTGAATTTGGGCCAAGGAAATGTTTTCATACACTTTGTAGGCCTCATCTATGAAATTCAAACTAGAGACCAACATTCCTTCCACCAATTCCTCAATAGCTTTACCATATGCAACATGTCTATGAATCTCCTTGATGGCTTTGACATATTCATCAGAAAAAATAGTGGGAGGGGAAATTAAGGATAGAGGAGTTGGGTCAAAAAAAAAATTCCTGAGAGAAAGACTTAATAAAAAAGGAAAGAACTTGAACTGTTCTTCTAATTGCTCATGTGTTTGTTTATCTTTTTCCACTCTTCAATTGCCCTTGAAATTGTCTCCTTTAAGTTCTGAACCTATCCTTCAAGACTATATTCACAAAGAGGGATCCTAGTTAATGTCAGTCTACAATAGCTATGTATTTTTCATCTTTTCCTCCTCTTGGCTTTGTAATCTCCCATAATTATTAATAGACTAGCATTGAAGTCATCTTGGCCCAATTTGGTGGATTTGGAGTTTTACAGTAAGGTAGCTACAACATCAAAACTAGGAGCCACTATCTTGGGAGTAAATTTTCTCTTTCTACTATCAATCATGGGCTTGACCCATGTGAAATAATCACTTGTGGATGGAAGAGGAGGTGACACCAATGCCAAACTAGGAGAAATAAGAGACTGAGTAGAAGGAATATCAAGGGAAAGCACCTCAATAGTAGAAGAAGACACTTCTTTGATTGGTGATTGGAGCTTGGGAACAATCACTTTCTTAGTGTCTGGTTCTATGATATTTACTTCATCTTCTTTCTCTTCACTCTCTTATTCATCATCTTTCTTATCTTGTTCATCTTTCTATTTCTCTCGTGGCAACTTTCTTTGTATCATCTATTTCTTATTTAACTATTTTAATTTCTTGTTCTAAAGGTTGTGTCACTTGTTTGGGAGTGGATATAGCTTCTCTTGATAAAATTTGAACATCCTTCTCTCCTTCCTCTTTTCCAAGAGTATTTTCAAATTATTTTGTCTCCTTGACTTTATCCTTTTTTGTATAAACTTTAGTTGTAGAGTCCAAAAGTGAGGAGGAAGGAGTTGATTGAGTCTGTACCTTTGAAGGAGAAATGGAAACCCCTTTATGTGATGAATAAGTCTCTTGAGAAGAGGATTTTGCTATATTTGGATTGGATGCCCTCATTTTCCTATTAAACCAGACTTCGGTCCTTACCTAAACAGGGTTAATTATCTAAGTGAGATCATCTCTCTCCTTTTGTGACCAATCAATAGTAAGAAGGGGCATGTCTTGAATGGTTTTAATGTATTCTACAGTGTATAAATATTTATTTTCATCCTATAGTTCCTCTTAAACCTTATGAAATTTTAAATCTCTAACATGTTGTAAAGAAAGTACGCCAAAGTATCTACTTCTCACTTCATACTCATCGAAAAATCTTCCCAATAATCTTCAAGAGAAGATACATGATAATAAGACATTCGAGATGATTAGAGATTAAATATTTGATATGAATATAAGATATTTTATGATATGAATAGAATTTTAAATCAATAATAGTCCTCTCCAAATTGTGGGCATCCAAATTAGTCACGTAGATGAAGTTCCCTAAGGAGATAGGGAACTAAATGGAACTGATATTTTTATCTCTACATGCTCTATGTAACATGTCTAGTTGCCTACATAATTCTACGAAAACCATTTTTTCATTTCAATAGATAGGTATATTTTTTGGTGAACCTTAAAACCCAGCTATCATAATGTAAGAGAATATTCTAAATTGGATAAAGAGGTTTCCATATACGAAGATAAATTGTTTTTCCTCTCTGAAACACCCTCTCAATTGTGTTTCCCTCCAAAAATCTTACTATGTACATGGTGAAAACATCATTCACCCTTCTAAAATGATGTTTACTATTTTCCAAGGTGAGTTAAGGGTAATACTCATAAACTGGTTGATTCTTCTTATCTTCTTGAGGAGATAATCCTACCCATACCCTATATGTTGCAATTGTGTACATTAGGTAGGAGGTCATGTAGAATGTCTTGTTTTGTTGCACATTGACCAATTGTTCATTGATATTTTCACAAATTATCTCACCCCAATTCAGAATTTTTTTCCATCATAGATGATATTGATATAAGGAAAAATCCAGAATTGAAATTCATTGGTGCAAGGGAGGCCTCTTAATCTAGCCAGGAGGGTGATTATATATGACAATTCTTACTTGAAATCTGATTTGTACATGACCTTTGGCAACTTAGAACCTCCTTTCTTTGGGACCTTAAGCCATGACTTGGTTATCATAGCCTTATATATTTCCTTTTCTTACTCAAAAAGGTTCTGAGCTTGGATCTTGGTTAGAGTATTGGAATATTCAGTAATGAAAATTATCAAGGTAGCATTTATGTAGTTGACATCAAGTTTAGAAATGACCTATACCTAGGGATATCTAATTTATCTAGTATCAGAATCAAAGAAGGAGGCACAAGCTAAGACAATGTCTATACATTGGAAAGAGAGAGGGAAACTAGTGGCATGGGTAATTCCACTATCCTTTATACATTAAGCTATGGAAGTAGGAGTAGTTTCAAATATATGGGCCTAAAAATCATTAAGATAAATGTGGTGAATATCAATATCCTCGATATTAGGTATAAATTTTTCCAAAGAATAAATGTGTTCATTACCCCGTATTGGAACTTCATAGTGGCAATATAGAAAAACAAAAACTCGGAGGATAGGGCTCTAACAATGGATTCTAAGGATAACAAAAAAATAGGGAACTAAAGTCAATTGGACATTAAATAAAATAGAAGGCTCTTGAATGGATTACCTTTATCACAGGAATAATGTTAGTCTCTTTAGGATCACAATGTAACTCAAATTTTTGAAAATGGTTAGCAAACACATGCTATTGCTAGAAATGTCCTTGAGGGCACGAGAATGGAAGGGGCCAATGAAAAGTTGAAATCCTTGACTTACAATGGTAAAAATGAGTTACTTTACCCCCTTTTATGATTTTTGTTCAAAAATGATTGGGTAAAGGATCATTTAAGGGTTTAGAGTGTTTTATGGGTAACGAAAATTTTCATAGAACAATTTATTAATTTTCCCTTCACATTGCAAATATGATGGAGATGCGAGGGAAATGAGGGCCCAAGGGAAAAATAGACATGAGGGGATCGGAATTCCAAAATACTCATAAACAAATAGAGGTTCACAAGTGCGAGAAAAGTGGGTTTGTAAGGAATAGAGTGCCAATGGAACACGGGTCACAAGTTCCTCAAACATCGACAACTTTGTAATACAAGGGGACTAAGGAAGTGTGGGTAAATTAGGCCTACAGAGAACACAAGTCCCACATGAACCAAGGGTCATGAGGTTGTAAGGTATATGCATCTCTGCAGTGTAAAGAAACAATTATTAAACTTAGGAAAAGGATTGCATTTCGGGAAAAAAATGTGGGAAACAAGAGGATGGAGAGAAATGAGGTGCATGAGGAACAAGGGTTATGAGTTACCAAAATATCCAAAACCTCCACAATATAAATAATGACTAAGTAATATAAGTAAATCATAAATTCAGGGAACACAAGTCCCGCAAGAGTAATGGTCATGAGGAAGAAACACACGATAATGCCGATATACAAAAATTTCCTGAAACATAAAAACCTCCACACGAAGAATAATTAGATCATTATGGGTAGAGTGGCGATCAGGAAAGAAGAGACTCAAAGGAACATGTTCCATTTGTTCCTTTAAAATCCAAGATTACCGCAATATAAATGATTCTTACCCAAAACATTGAAAATGAATAAGCTTGAAATGTTTTCCTCCTTAGAACTTCAAAAGGTAAGAAATTTTGACAAAAAGGGTCACTTAACAAAAAAATCATTTTTGAAAAATTGTACATTTTTTGGGTTAGTGACAACATGCATGTTTGAGGTGAGTGTGAGAACCAAATTTTACATGCAAACTTACCCTCTTAGAATCATTAGTATGATAAGAATATCATTTTGGATATATTCATCGATCGATGGATTGTTGGTAAGAAATATTTTGATAGATATAGGGGTGGAGGTGAATGTACTCACTCTAGATGCATGAAGTTAGATGGGGAGACCATAGTTGTAACCCTCCATGAATTTTTGTACATGGTGAATAAGACAAGGGCTATGCCTATTGGATTGTTTAAGGATTATTCAATTACAGTTTAGGGGCCAAGTTCACTAGAGATTTTGAGGTCTTGGAGCTTGCTTTGAAGCATAAAAGTTTCTAGCGTTACTTGGGCAACCACTTGCTATGATAATAATGCTAATCTACATTTTAACAAGAGATACATCAATATTAAGAACAAAGATTTGTACATGATTATACATTTGCATGATAATAAGGAAGAGCATTATGTTGAACCCTTGAGTGAGGAAGAGCTTAATTGAATTTATGCATAGATGGTGTGCGATCTAGAAAATTTAGAACCATTGAAGGAGGGCATACTTCATTGGGAAGAATCATTTTTGTAAGTGACACTACTAGTTTTTCTTATGATAAATGTGCTCATGACATATATGAAATGGTCAAACATGAAGCTAAGGGAAAATCATTTGGATGATAAGGTCATGCATGGTGAGGCATTTAGGCTCAACTCAGGTACCAAGGTATATTGGTGATAAAAATCTTGATACATTCTTGTGTGCCATGGAGGTTCGATAAAATAATGAGGGGATAGAAGAAACATGTTGGTTTATACCTTGTGCGGGATAACAATGTGCGATGGGATACATATAGATATATCCTTTTGGAATGGTGAGAAGTGAGAATAACATTTTCTACCCAGTTTATTTAGAGAAATGTACCTGCACACATCTATGAATTTCATGGTCAGAATATGGATTTGGTACATGTCCATAATTGTGAGATACTATGGGCATAATGCTAGGAGAATTTACCACTATTCCTATGGGTACCTAAGTTCTACTCCACCTTTGCATGGATGTGCGTGTGCACAGTATGTCCATGCTAAACTAAAAATGGAGACTACAAATTAGAAATAGATGACTATAGGTATGGTTAAAAATTTTGATTACTTTTCTACTAAGCCTCCAGTTTAAGAAGAATTACAGATCATGAAGCGTATCAAATTTGGGGATAACGTGAAGGTGGAAGATCTTATGCTAGAGTTTTTGGTGAACTTGATCCCGAGGTGTGTGTGCATTGTGATGAATCAAAACACGTATAGTTGGGTTTTCCATAGAAAGAGAAAGATAAAGGAAAGCTAGTATATGTGATTAATGATGAGGAAGTGGACCACCTAAATGTTATCCACATAGAGGGTGCACGCGATGTCATTTATCCTATAGATGATAAGTCATTTGCACACCATAATCCCATGAAAAAGGTGAATATTGGTAGGGAGGATGAGTCTAAGAAATTAATTATTGTAAATTACTGATCAAAGAAATAATTCATGAAGATCACGAGAGATTTTGTGTAAAGTTTAGGATATATTTCCAAGAGGTTACCATAAATTGAAGGGTGTGCATCCCTCTTTAGGTGAGATCCATATAAAGTGTAAAAATGTGGGTGACTTGTTAGGAAAAGGCCTTACAGGATGAACCCAAATTTTCACATCAAAGTGAAAGAAGAAATTGAAAAGATGCTCAAGTATAGAATTATTGAGCCGATTGAAGAGTCTGAGTGGGCTAGTCCTATGGTCATCGAGAATAAAGAAGGATGGAAGGATAATTATTTATGTGGACTATAGAGATTTGAATGCTTTATATGTTATGGATCATTTTTCCAATGCCTTTTACTGAGAGGATGTTTTGGGCATGAGATATATTATTTTACGAGATGGATTCTTAGCAAATCATCATGTGCAAATTACACGTGAAGACTAAGAAGGTACCACTTCCACTACTAAGGGGGAATATTTACATATATAGTTATGTGATTTGGATTGAAAAATTCACCAACATTATTCTCACGCATTTTTGTGCAAGAATTTCATGATTTCATTCACAAGTTCTTGCAAGTATATTTGGATGATTGGATGGTATATGGTTTAGTAAAATATCACTATGACAATATGAGGCTCATGTTTGAGAGGTGTAGGTAGTTAATCATATCTCTTAACATTAAGAAGTGTATCTTTTCTACACCTTTTGGCATTTTCTTGGGCACATCATTTGCAAAGAAGGATTATTGGTAGACCTAACCAAGATAGCTGTGATTTTGGGTTTGGAAGAGCCTACCAATCAGAGTGAAGTGCACATATTTCTAGGACATACTAGCTCCCACAGAATTTTATCAAGGGATATGCAAAATATTTTTGTGCCCCTAGAAGAGTTACTCAAAGCTAAGGGAAAATTTTATTGGGGTGATATGCAACAACATGAATTTGAGACATTGAAGGAGAGGCTTACCACTACACCATTTTTTTCTTTATTTTATAGGAAAAACCATTTCATGTACATTCTTGCCTTTAGCATGGAAATTGGTGTAGTCTTGGTGAAACTAGGGAAGGGATTACATATCATCCTATTTTCTTTGTGAGTAGGAAGTTAACACATGCATAGCAGAATTATACAAAAATGGATCAGAAGCCATAGATGTGATCTACATGCTACATAAATTTAGATAGTACTTTTTGTCTACCCAATTTATTTTCTATATAGATCATATGGCGCTAAAGTACTTATTCAAAAAGCAAGTTTTACAATGGTGCATCTATAGGTGGATACTTTTGTTTCAAGATTTTTATTTCATAGCTTTTGTGAAACCATGAAATAAAAATTTAAGGCATGATCATCTATTAAGAATAAATTCAGGTGAGGATGTGCAAAGAATTGAAGGTACTATTCCTGATGTGCAGTTGTTTAGGTTGAACCACACACCCTCAGATTTGGAAGATATAACTCTATTTTTATGCATTATATTGGTGCTGGAGGGGATGAAAACACTAGATTAAATTACCTTTCCTCCATATTAATTTATTAGAGGAGACTTGTACAAAATGGGTAGAGATGAGATATTGCACCATTATGTACTTGAGCATGAGCATGAGCATGAAGCTATTATGGAGGAGGATCATGGTGGTATGGAAGAAGGAAATTATGCATGTGATGTGACTATGTGCAAGATCGTCATGGATGGAATTTAGTGGGATACATTTTACAAAGATGTTAAGGATTTTAAGTAATCTTGTGACCATTGTCAACACACTAGAAAGCCTAGTAATAGAGATGAGATACCACTTTGATAGATTGTGAGCAAAAATCCTTTTGATAAATGGGCTATTGAATTTGTAGGACCTATTACACCACCCGTGTCTTTGGATGGAGCACACTATATTATTACTTGCATAAATTATCTAATAAGGTGGTTAGAGGCTACACCTACAAAATATTGTATTATAGCTACAACAACAAGGTTCTTATGGGATAACATTATTATAAGGTATGGCTACCCATTAAGCTTGAAAATTTATAGAGGAACTAATTTTTTAAATGAAACAATCATAATTTTATTGGTAGAATTAATGTGGTTCACCATAAGACCACTCCTTATCACCATCAAGATAATGCAACTGTAGAATATTTTAACAAGATTTTGGGGAAAACATTGAAAAATATTTTTGAGGTTGGAAGAAATTATTGGGACAAAAAAGGGCAAGATGTACTTTGGTATTAGTGGACCACTTATTAAAGGTTAAAAGAGGCTACCCCATTCCATCTAGTATTTAGAAACAGAAGCGTAATACCAATTGAATTCATGGAGGTGGATTGGATTATGAGAAATCTATTCAAGATCGCATTGATAAACTAATGTAATTAGATGAGATTCATGCCATTGTACATTAGAGCTAGAATACTGAGAATGAAAGGTAGAAGGCTTGGCATGATAGACACATTAAGAATAATATATTTGTCATCGATAAGATGGTCCTTCTCTATGAATCCAAGTTTGCAGACTACATGGGGAAATTAAAGGTGCATTGGTCGGGAAATTTTTAGTAACCAAGATACTTGAATAAGGTGCATGTTAGTTGTAGGTGTTGGATGACACTATGTTTCTTGGTTACTTCAATGGGAGTAGGATGAAGCCCTACTATAAATAAATCTTCTTTTTTTTATAATAAAGTAGTATTTCCACCTAGATTAGGTTTCCCTTTCATGTTTTTCTTTCCAGTTGTTTTTATTTTGGTGTTTTATTTTCTATTGTTATAATAAGTGCGCTTGTGCACATAAAGATTATCACTATATATTTGAGTTCATGTGCAAAGGACTGCACATATTTTTAGTGTGGGGTGAACCAAGTACATTTGTGTGAAAACAAGTCCTTGTTAGTCCTTGAAGGTGAGTTGAAGAGGATGAAGATGTGTGCACATTAGTAGGATGATGGGTATCATTTTTCAGGGTATACATGCAAAAAAATGGAAAAAGGTGTCACAAGAAATGAGAAGGATGGTGATAATAAGGAAATTGCTCGGATTAAGAACACATTAGAAGAAGTATCACACAATGTAATGTGAGGTAGGAAGTAGACTAATAGAATATTTTGTGGAAATTCTAGAGGAAAGATGTGTAGTGTTGCAAGGAAGCATCCAAGGAAGTTGGTGTCTTGAAGTAGTATGTGCGTAAGAAGGTTATGATTACAACACATGAAGAAAAGTAATAGGAAAACTGCAAAAAAGTAGATTTATTTCCATTGTACAATGGTTGGTGGTGAGCATTTAATGTGGTAAAATTTTCAAAATATATAAAAGGAGCATCAAGGTAAATTCATTTTTACCTTACCTTGTGAAGAACTTGTGTGTTTTCAGAGTGAATTCATGTGATTTCTTCCAAACTTACGTGAAAACCTAGAAAATTGACTAAACCGGATCAAAATAAGGACATGACTAAGTAAAAGGGATCCTTCTAAAGGAATTTTAAGGTTTAAGGATTGTTTGGAAGCTTTTTTTGTTGTAGGAGAAGGATTTTAGGGTTTTTGGATAGGATTTGAAGAATTAGGTCACACCATTAAGAATGGGGCACAAGATAAGGAAGATATTTGGCATGGATGGTTAGAAGAAAGAAATTAAAGATAACTACTGCACATGAGATTAATATTTTCAATTTTCATGTGACATGGAACCTAGGAAGGCAACAACCCCATCACCCAAAGGGAAAGGAAAAACCTATAGTCAAAGATGTACACAAAGAATGGTACTAAAAATGTAGTACCCGATGGAGTGTTTATTGGGAAAGAATGGGTATCACACATGAGTAAGATGACAATTAGTGATTATAAAAATTAAACTGATGTGAACATGCACAAGATATCCCTTGAGCTGATTCAAAGGACATAAGAAAGGATGACATATAATAAGGCCATCTATGATCATAAAGTGTATCAAATTTTGCAGAGCATGGGGTTCTTCATCTCTACGAGCTACCATACTTTGGAAATCCTTAGTGATTATACCAATGGTTGATGTCATGCACCCATGAAGAATTTTTCTACTTCATGGGAAATAGGATGCACCTTATTTTGCCTTTGATTGAGAAATTTACTAGAGTTCAAGTACAGGAAGGAACTTCTAGTGGACTTGAAAAATGATAATGAAGTAAAGAAGAATATTGGAATAATGAGGTACCAATGAGGTGGATGTGGTATGGAAATTTCTAATCTTAATGATTATGTCATTAGAATGGTTGATCAATTTCTTACAAAGTTGAATAGACAGAAAATATGGGGCCAAGTGAACAAGTGATGGCTTTATGTTTCGCAAAGAAAATATCTAAAGGTACATTCTATAACATTTTTAGATTCATAATAGAGGAAATCATTGAGGAAGTGCGTGTAGGGGTCAATCACATTTGGAAGCATCTTACTACTGATTATGTTATCTGAATTTGGGGTTCCAGGATGAGCTTTGAATGATAAAATATGGGATTTTTTCAAAGAAAAAACATCCCTCGTAAAAAATATTTGCTGACTACACCATGTGAAACCATCACTCTTGTATATAAGGCTAGAGGAGATAAATGGTATAGAAGAATGTGTGAGGAATATGGAGAAGAATGACACATTCGAGTGAGTTTCCTACACATTTGGAAGGAAGGCTGAGTTTTCTTTCTATCAACACTTCTACATTGGCCATTTTTATTTTAAGGATGGGTTGAAGAGTCCTTTGTGAAAACTTCCATTTTCCTTCACAACATGATACTTTTAGGCTACGGTGAATAAATTTTCTGAGGCATGTAAATTGAAGTTTGACATTGATAAGGTGGAATATGAATACCATACATTATGTAATGCATATGTATATCCCAAGAAAAATGTGTATGAGGATACAATGATATCAATATGACCAAGTCTATTTCTTTGGTGATTTGTAATATGGGGGCCACAAAGATTTGTATCTATATAAAGCTATGAATATTTGATTGAAATTATGTGGAGGATGACTTGATAATCTGAGAAGAGCATACAGGAAGATGACTATGGGACATAAAATAATGCTCAAGGATAATCCCCTTTCTAGTGAAGAGGAAGAAGGAAGTGATGATACACCTCCTATTTAGAGTGCAACTACAAAGAAGACACCAACATGCAAGGATTCATAATCGAGTGTGAACAAAAATAATCCACCAAAGAAGAAGTCTTAAGTAAAGAAGAAACCAAAGGTATTGTCCAGAGAAGACATAGAGGAGGCTATGATAAATGAAGAAGAGGCCACAAGAGACAAGGAAGAAGTATTGTAGAAGGACCCCTTGGTTAATGACATTGGGGAATCGATATGAAGGAGCGGGAGGTGAATAACGAGGAGATCTCAGTCATGGACATAGATGTAGGAGACCATGAGGTTCCTATTACTCATATTTTTGAGGAGAGTCATGAGCCTCTTGAGGAGCATGAAGTCGCATGAAATATTGAGCTCGAATTTATGGGCACTATTAAGCATGAGGTCGAGTGCATTGTAGAGAAAAAATAAATGCACGAAGAAGAAGAATAAAAGAAATGGTTGATGAAGAATCAAATGTGGCACAAAGAACACCCTTGTGATTAGTTTTTTGAAAGGGACCCATGAGAAGAATAGGAAACCAAGGAAAACACCTAGAACCCTATGATGCACTATGTAGATGACCCTAACAAAGTGTTGCATACAAGATATCGAGCATAGTGACAACAAAATATCTATTCTACTGGTCATTTCTTAAGAAGGAAGAAACCTTTCCATGCACAAGAAATATGTTATCTTGGGCATTCCAATCACACATGGAAAATCTAAAGTTCGAGGTTAGTGTGCAATCATTAACCGATACTTGACTTAATTCTTCACCAAGGAAAGCCTACTTGATAACTAACGTGAAGATGCTAACATATGAACAAACATGTAATGTGCTTAATAAACTATTGATATATGTAGGGGTGATAATTTTTTATAAATACTACCGCATAAGGAATAAGCACAAGGATACGGAAGAGAATAATGAGGAGATAAAGGTGAAGAACAAATATCTCAAGAGGAAAGATAGAGATATTGCATATCTAAAGAAAAATCCAATAGAAGAGAAGGGACAAATGAGTGTAGCATATAAAAAGGAAGAATCCATCATATATGTTATTACACTTGTGTGCCTAGATTTGGTTTATCATGGAAAACCTTCATATGCAATGGAACTTCCCTGTTTAAAGGACTTAGTGCACATGCTTATGCATGAGAAAAAAATTCTCACAATAGAATTGGTGGAGGAGGTACCGGCATGGAAAAAGAAGAGTGATAAGGAAAATATCAAAGAACGTCTTGTGTAGTATGATGCACTAGAAGTAGAAGCTAAGGAGGTTGTGTGAGTGAAATATTTTGTATAAGATAACGCCAAGGCTTTGATCATGTTGTGGGTTTGTTTTTTTAGAGATAAAGGAGTTCCGGGCCAAGAACAAAAATAATAGGGTAGAACGGGGAAAGGTATTGTCGAGATGGAGCAGAAGAGGAAATATTAAACATGTTGAAGGCCTCACTCAAGGATAGGATGAAGGAAATATTCCCACAAATTACGTGTTGGATAGATGTGGTGGACAAGGTGGCCAAGAAACTAGAAGCTTTGATTGAACAACTAAAGGGGAAGATTTATGAATTTACTCCTACAAAGGTCCCTGACATTATTGATAACACACCAATTTAGGACAGTAAGAAATTAGAAGGGTGGAAGGAATTCAAGAAAATATTGGCTAAGGAATTTCCTATAGTCTTTCCCCCTAAGAAAAATTTATTCTTTAATGCTTTGTTGCAAGCTATATTATTTATTTTTCTTCCTTTGATTCATGATGGGTGTTCTACTATTATTTTCCTTAAGTATGACAAGTCATAATGTTTCCAAGGATGGACAATATACCTAGTGTGGGGTAATGTTGGTTTCAAAATTTACTAAATACCCGAGAAGAAGGAATACTTGACACGCAAGAATGTGCACGTGGACAAGAACAAGATTGTAAACGGAATGTAAATACATGAAAATTAAGGACTTAACCATTTTCTAGGGGCAGGATAAAATAGACTTGGAGTCTTCACTAAGTAATGGATAAAATACGACTACCTTAGTGAGAATGCAATGGCTATTTTTGGAGAATGAACATGAAGATCAAACACACACATGGAGGCTAATAATAGGATTTAAGAAAGTTATTTATAGGATGATCTATTATTAGATGTTATGTAAAAACATGTACGTAGTCTATTTTTAGCATGCCTATTATTAGGAAGTGAATGGGTGGTGAAGGGAAATTCCCCACCCCTATAAAGACTTGACTCAAAATTGGTTATTGGAGAATGAGTGTGTTAGTGTTAGTGATATATGTTAGAGTTATGATGTGTTGAGCACGATTTTTAACTTGGGTTTTCTTGTAATTTAAGAGGGTAACCACATGAATTAACCTTATTATGGTGAGGTTTCTAAGATACTGTAATGTGGACTATGTGATATTGCACATCGTGTTGACAAAACATGAGTCTCATTCTCCTGTAAGTAAGCCTAAAATTCAAAGCATTTAAGAAAGATGATATTAGTAAATAAATGGCTAGTTTATCTAGAAAAATCCAACCCCTAGAAATCCCAATGAATTTCCTTGGTAGTTATCAACCCGGTCAAAAAAACTTTAAGCTTTTATTGATATTAAGATTGTGATACAATGTGATGAAATGAAAACATGACAAGATAACATCACTTATTTAGATGGATATACATATAGATACTAATAACATGGCCTAGATCCACAAATATGAGTTTTACAAAGGATACAAGTTCTTAGACACATTAGATCCTACAAAGTCAATTACTTCTTTCTCTTCTTTGGTGGTGTCAAAATCGGGAATAGAAATGTAGTCCTCCACAAAGAAATCAAAGGATTCCTCTGGGTGTCAAAAAGGTGAGAAATTGTAGCATCGGTACTAGATATGCTGATGTGGTTGTGGGTGTTAAGTTCTGAAGAAATGTGGTAGTCTTCATCTGGGAGGTCTAGGCCAGCCTCGTAGTTGTGCTCGTATTGTATTAGATATTCATGGATCCTTATAGATTTGTTGTATGCATTCCAGAATGCTTTAGTAGCCTCTCGGATACACTATGTTTTTGTGAAGATACCTTCAAGATGGTTAAAGGGTGTGTCCAAGACATAGCTCAAGGTTTTGAAGGAGTTCATATTGCTTCCAATAGAGTGGATGTCGAACAACAGGAAGGAATCAACAATGGGGAAGTTATTACCATATATTGCCATCTGAAATTGCCATACTAGACAAAGAGTTAGAAAAAAACAAGAAATAAAAAGAAATATTAAGTCAATTCATAAAAAGTAAAATATTGCATAGGAATCACTAACGATTGGGTGAATTGTTGGTGATTTGTTGGCGATGTTGGAAAAACTTGTGGGTTCCTTGCCAACGCTCTAGGAATCTAAGTCCCTTTACTTAACTAGTGCAGATGTCATATATGCATGTGCATGAAAGGTGGATTTTTTTGGTGGCCTTTCGACCGGGGATCCAAAATGGACACTCTAATGACCCTACACTAAAGCTTGCAGATACCTGCAAGAGAATAATTTTCAGGAGAGCAGGAAATGCAATGATAATATTAGACAAGAGAAATTAATGTTGCAAGTATGAAATTAGAGACTTGCATTACACTAGTTAGAAATTACATCACATGTATTTATGAGAGGAAATAACCCTAAAAATGGCAACAAGATGAGATAATATTGAGAACTCAAAGTTTCTAAAATATCCTCATTAAAGAGGCTACAAAATCCTTTGTGTATTGATGCTTAAACAAAAGTTGTACATAATGTGAGAATGAAAGAATTTGAGAGTGGAGGAAAGTAGAAGAAAAATGGCTATCTCCTTTGCTTTCTATAGGTACAATGTAATCTTGAGTTTACAATATCAATCACCAACCCTTTGAAATGTGAATGGCATTACAATTTATTGAATGAGAGGTGACTTATCATCTTCCTCTTAAACCTCCATATGCCTTATTTCTAACTTTAGATTATTCATATTCCTGCCAAAATATTTAAGTCCCTTTTATAAAATCAAGGTGACTTAATTTACATTATGTTTCTAAAGTCACTTTTGGGTGACTTAAAGGCATATCAAAAAGTGAAAACCCCTACAAAGAATTAGAACATTTGAAGAGAGAGAAAGTTAGGGAGAGGGAAGAGCGAGAAGAGGAGAAGATGTTTCCCTTGATGAAGTCCGATGATCCCCGTTGATTGAAAGCTCTGATGTGGTGAAACTCTAAATCTTCAAACTCATTTCAAACTTTGAAACTCCTTCAAATGATCTTGTGAATGCTTTCCAAGTTGAGTGAACTATTCTACTGATGACCGTAACTCCTAGCCTATGTATGATATACCTCTGACCCAAACTATGTGATGCGTGTCAAAAAAAATTGTCCAGTTCCCTCAGATGATCATCCCTCTATGCCTCATTGTGCAAAAATTTCCCTTTAAGAACAATCTTCTATTAATAGTAAGTTTCTGGATGGAAAGCTTACTATTTTTAGTGAGAGGTGACTTTAGCCTCTTCTCGACCATCGTGATGTGATGAAATCCCTCATTCGATGCTGCGTACGTCGGCCGGCTTTTCTTTGACTACTTCTTGGGGTGACTTACTATTTTTAGTAAGAACACATATACGAGACTTACTATATTTAGTAATTGGTCATTTTCGCTATTTTCTTCTCTCGAACACTCATTATGGATTCCTTATGATCTTCAATGCCCGATGCCTTTTTCTTAGCTTCTTTTGATGACTTTCCGGACATAGCAA
Organism: Taxus wallichiana var. yunnanensis; assembly: GCA_018340775.1. NCBI lineage: Eukaryota > Viridiplantae > Streptophyta > Pinopsida > Cupressales > Taxaceae > Taxus > Taxus wallichiana. Next base: position 16,698,817 of record CM031239.1, on the reverse strand, counting down.
GTCTATATAGGAAAGATTTCTATTTTTAGAAAGTGTGTTTCAAAGTTGCTTGATTTGCGATAAAACATAATTTTTGGGAATTTTCTTTTCGTTACTATCACACCCTCCAAATTTCACATAGTTTTCCAACTAGAATGCCTAGAAATAAATTTTAAAATTTTCACCTGCTAGTGGCTTCAAGCACGGAGCTACCATGGCAGCCATTAATGGACCTTGAAATTTGTAGGTTTGGTTTTTGTCTCCATTCACAACAAAAACAAATCCATTGTGATAGGTTTATCATTTGGATCTTGTGTGCATTTTTTTAGCTTTTTTCCATTGCCGGAATGATGGGAAATCCAATGAATGTGAGTCGGTGCATGAAGTGGGGATTTTGTTGGAGAAAATGATTCAGAGCACCATTTGACCTCCCGTTTATTACATCATGATCATCTTAAAAATGTGGAATTATATAGAAGATGGAACCTCGATTCGATGTGTATCTTGTGAGATATAAAGATCTCTCAATTGGGTGACTTCACAGCTATCTAGCAAAAACCATCATTTTCTTCCCGTTCTTCATCTTTTCAACAATTTTGATCATTCCTTCCCTTAAAATATGTGTATTTTCATGGACTAGGTGTTTATATAGCCATGGCGGAGCATTTTGGATAAAAATGGTGGATCGGGTGTTTGGATAATCATGCATGGAGCCATGACAAGGTATGAAGCTATGAAGGAGAAATGAGGGGGAAGAAATGGCTAAGTATCGATTTAAATTTTCAAATAAATGCACATGGAGGGGATGGGATAATTTTTTTTCCCTGATGTCCTTAACGTCGGGGATGTGAGTGACATCAATTTCCATGATGGTCAAGGTTATGTCATGTGTCCTCAATCTTACGGCGGGGGGATTTGCTTGAAAATGCACTTGGGGATGAAAGTCACCATGTGGGTGTCCAAAATACTACCCATAGGGTATAGGCACATTTTTTCATGTATTATTTCCCTCACCTTAGGGAAATAAGTGAAATTAGTCTCCATGGTGGTCCTGGAGTGACACATTGCATTTGATTCGATGGTAGGGAATGGATGCTCCAAAAATGCACTGGGGCTGAAATTCATCACGTGGGTGACCAAATGAATCCCCATAGGTTCTAAGTGAATTTTTAAATGCTTGATGTCCCTACCTTAGGGAAATGAGGGACATCGGTTTCCATAGTGATCCCGGAGCCGACACATGGTGCTTGATCCAACGGCGGGGAATAGATGCTCCGAGAAATGCACCCGGGGGCTGAACTATGAAGTTTGGAGGTCACATGAGGGTCCCAGAGGTCACATGAGGGCTGGGTGAATATTTAAAGAGTTGGTTTACTTGAACTTAGGGACATCGGGGACATGAAATCCCACCAGGATCTTGGTGTTGACGTATGTCTGAAAAAGGACTAAGTCCCGGGCCGCCTTTGAGAGGGCAACTTAGAAAGAAGATAACTTGAGCACCCAAAGGAATTTATTGGTGAAATTTTATATAATCCTAGCTATAAATGGAATTTTTAATCTAATGGAAGGGTTCTAATGTATTTAATCATCCATATGATCCCATAAAAAGTAGATTTGTGATTTGAGACTCCACTTGTGCTTGATAAAAACTACCTGAAAATCCTATGTGCCAAGGTGTTGTGAAAAATATTATTTCACCATCATGTAGGTATTGGAATAATGATTTTGGAGATGTTTTTATTTAATTCTAACTCCATTCAGAGCTCTTGAAATCTTCTTCTGAATCCCAACTTTTTTAGGCCTATGAACTGCCTAGGCTTGTGAACCCTGTTTTCACTCAGACTGCTCCAAGTATTTCAAAACTTCCCAAACCTTCCAAAATAATTTCCATGATGTTCTAAGGTATTCAATTCACCTCCATGTTGAATTTTTCCTTCCTTTCTACTCCGGGGTTGATCAAATCTGGGAAGCCCAATGATAGCCCTTCCCAATACTACCGAAGATAACATCTTTTCGAACTTCCTAAAATCACCTAGGGAACCAATTTTAAATCAAATAGGGTGTTACCAGATGATGAATTTGACCTGGAGTGTCTAGGAATGATAAAAATGAAAATTTTGGCACAGGGTATAGTTGTTGTTCTTGAAACTTCCAATTTCCTGTTGAACATTTGCATGAAAACATGATTGTAGTAAATTTGTATAGTCAAGAAAATCAAAGATAAATTTGATTATATTAAGATCTAAAGCAATATTTCAGAGTGTATATGACACAATAAATAAGATGTGAGTAATATTACCTAATATCAAAGAAAAAAATAATAGTTACCTTGCGTAATTGATGAATGAGGATCAAATTGATGGAGGATGCTTTGACGACAAAAATGAACAGTACAATAATCAATTTGATGATTCTGTGAGTGACATGACATTGGTGAGAGATGATGAAGGATGTATGGGTCTCTGATGCTTTGGAAATGAGGAAAAATGTACCTACAAAAATGTGAGAATACTTTTCCAAAGGAGGTCCGAATGCACATATTTATATATTGCCAATGATTAGGAATATCTCGATTTGACGATTGCAGAAAATCTTAACTAAGTTGGTTAGATGGGTGATTTTCTTCCTTTTCAAACTAGATATGATGTATTTTGAAGTAGTTAGGATGAGGAGTGGGTAAAAAAGCACAAAATAATTTTTTTTGATGAAGGGGGTCATCTTTTTTTCTTAGAAGTTTTAGTTAGTTAGTGATTTTTAGAAGGTAGTTAGTTAGTGATTTTTTAGAAGGTTAGTTAGTTATTGATTTTTAGAAGCTTAATTAGTTAGTGATTTTTAGAAGGTAGTTTTAGAGGAGGTTAGGTAGTTAGTGAGGTGTCATAGTGAGGTGTGAGGGTGATAACTAAATTAATTAATTAATTAAATAAATAATTAATCTATACCTTAGGGATATGTGAGGGGTGTGTGAAATAAATTAATTAAAAGACGATCGAAATGGTGAAGTGTCACAAATGCGTCACTTTTGGTCGTGAATGTGTTTGATTCGAGGGACGAAAATTTTTGGTGTCTATATTTGGCCCTTTTTATTTGAAGATTTTTGGAAAATTGTCGACAAAAACCAATTAAAACATTTGTATTGGTATGGGTGAGTATATTGTAGTGCAATACAACAAACACTAGTGTGTTTGTTTCTAAAAGGATTTCCTCGATTGGATATGGTTCAAGGAAAATTGATGGAGAATTAATTGACAAGGTGGCCAAAGGGCTCGATGCTTGTAGACATATGACCCTTAACAGGTAAATTTGTTGAGTAGGAAAACCAAGTGATGGGGGCCAAAGGGATCGTCTCCCATAGACATATGATAACTCCCCATGTTGTGTTTACATGAAAAGGTAAAATGACATGTTTTGGGGAAATGTAGGCATAGAATCCTATAACAAGGGAATCATCGGTGATTGCAAAAATTGTTCGAGATTGCATCACATGGAAAAATGGGGGTATAAATACCAAAAATGTATTATTTATTTATCACATTTCTACTACTATATGCGACAACTATATTTCAAAAGGTGAATTGGTGAGAAAAACGTGTTTGGAAGATGAAAAAATTGTCTAGATGGCTTCTTCAAGTCGAAAATGGAAGCCCGTGCTGGCAGAGGTAAGTTTTTTTGCAATTTTGTTTGTTTTTTGTGGTTCCTTTTTTCACAATTTTTTGAGATTCAAAGTCTGTAATGGGGCGCAGATGCCCTAGGTTAGATTTACAGAAATCGTTGGTGATTCCTTCAATCACTAGCGATTGAGGTGAATCACAAATTATTCACCTATAATAAAAATGGTTTGTGTTTTAAATTAAAAATTATGCCTTTTGATATATGTTTTGGACTTTGTGGGATGTTTAGAGTTATATTATACATGCTTGAATGTTAGGCTCATGCTATGAGGATATTTTGTAATTTTCAAATATTTATTTTTCAAAACAATTTACAACATTATTAATGTTTATTTTCATGTGTACTTTACAGGTGGATTCTCATTTAACCATTCAAGACTACATCCCCTTGATGCTAGACAAGGTTAGAGAGGACTTATCTGATGATGATTGGGAGCACTTGGAGGCTGTGGGATTTGGTGGGATGAGATTTTACAAGAGATTACATAGATGTTGCAGCTTGATTCTAGATTTGATTGAGAGGTGGAATCCTTCCACCAATACTTTTTGGCTACCCACAAGAGAGATGAGCATCACTCTTGAGGATTTTCATCACATTAATAGACTACTAGTTAGGGGGAGCTTGTTTATTGTGTTTCGATGAAGAGAGAGAAGATACTATGCAACGGTTGTATGGGGGTGAGGCTCAAAGTGTTAGATACTCATCTAGAGATTTTGATTACTAGGCCTTATATGATGTTGGGAGAGATGGTTTTCATGCGGATGACCATGATGATGATGGGGATCTCATGTTTTACACTGGCATACTTAGGAGGTGGGAGGCTCCCATGGATGATGATAGGGGTACTTGTAGAGATGATGGAGAATGATACATTTTTTGAGTGGGCTCTTACCTTATTGGTATAGACATAAAAAGAGTTTTGGGCTTGGAATGCCCACAAGTGCTACAATATAGATGTTGGATTATTATTACAGTGTTGGGAACACAATCACATTGGTATTTCTTTTCCATTAGGAGTCCTTAGTTTTACTTGAGGTGAGGCATCAAGTTTTTATGAGTTGGAGCCGAGTTTAGGTCGGAGCTAGGAAGGCCAAGGGGCCGACCTATTACAGAGACTTGATATCAAGATTATAGGTTGGTGATGTGGTGTGAAGGTCATATGTGGACTTTCCTAATTGGCCTAAGTTTTCTAAGGATTTATTATATTTACACCAGACATATGGATTTAGGGCTGTAAAACCAGAGAGGATGAGTTGATACGTTTTAGTTGGGTCATGAGATAGTTTAGCCTAGTTCAGGATATACACGAGGATCAAGTTTTGTACATGCGGGAGGATGGGGATACTGAGACTCCATAGGCTATCATGATAAGCCCCGTAGTCATTGTTGAGTAGCAGATCAAGATGGACATATAGATGTGATTGGTGATGTGGAGGTGACCCCGGATTTTACTACATGGTGGTCACAGTCATTGAGGGGATTTGAGTGTATGAGGGCATCAAAGAGGGCTGCACATGAGGTTAGAAAGGTGCAGGCTTGAGAAAAGGGAGGAGTAGAGGAGAGTGGTGAGGCTAACAAAGAGAGGGATAATCTTGTTATTATATCTCCATATGTTATAACCGTGATGATTGAGAAATATATAGTCGAGGTAGAGAGGGATAGAAATCCATTTTCTTTATATATTATTTCATTTCGATTATACGAACATGTGTAGTGGAATTTGCTATATATATGATGGTGATGGTTTTTGTACTTGTGTTGATAGGCTCATAGAAGCCCCTGGGGTTATATGTAGTTATTTACATTTAGGATTTTATATATATTTATGATGATGATGTGGTCTTTGTATTTGGTTTTTATATGTGTGTGTTGTATGTTATAGGTGTTGGATATATTGATATCTAGAAATTTTTATGTTTTGATTACTATTTTTAATGTTTAACTAACTTTGAAAAATGTGAGTAGATCAGAATGTATAAAATAAAAATGTGATTAAATAAAATACAATAAAAATGGAAAGAATGCCCCACTAAATTTTAATGTGTATAATGGGCTTTGATAACACTTGCATTTGTAGGATTCAGAAAATTGAAAGGATTCAGAAAAAAATTATGGCAAGGCATGGAAGAGAAGTTCAAATTTCACCTAGTGGCCTGGGATAAGGTCTGCACCCCAAAATCCATGGGAGGGCTGGGCATAAAAAATATTGAGAAAATGAATGAGGCACTCATCGCTAAGATGGGCTGGAGATTGCTATCTGAGAAACAGCCCTGGATTGATGTTATTAAAGCAAAATACTTGAATCAACAAGCTGTCTACTCCTATCTGCATGAAGAACAACTACCCAATGGTTCCATTTTTTGGAATAATCTGGTCAAGAGTAGAAACTTCATCAAGCAGGGCAGCAAATGGAAAGTGGGGGATGGCAGTGAGATAAACTTCTGGGAGGATAACTGGTTCAGTGACAACCTCTTGGAGAGATTTGGGACAGCTAAGGACAGCCTTATAAGCAAGTATGGAACTAAAGTCAAGGACTATATTGAAGGAAATGGCACCAACAAGACTTGGAAAAGACTTTCTATGGAACGAATTGAGCTGAAACAAACTACTTCCTCCCTTCAGGATCTTTTAGACCTCTTCCCTTTAAGTCAGCTGAATTCCAAGGATGAGCTGGTTTGGAGCAATTCACAAGATGGGAAATACTCAGTCAAATCTGGTTATACCAATCTTTCTCACAGTAACCAATCTGACTTTAACTGGAACAAGATCTGGATGCCTGAGTTAACCCCCAAAATAAATTTTTTTCTTTGGCTGGCCATCAGAGGTAGAATTCTCACCACTGACAATTTGATGAGAAGAGGATTTATAATTCCTAATTGGTGCCACCTTTGTAGGAATGACTATGAAGACATTAGTCATCTGTTCATACATTGTGCTTATGCCAATAGAATTTGGAGCTTTGTTCTTTCTAAATTTGATGCTCTTTGGGTGTTGCCAAGAACCTTAATCAGCTATGGAATCAATGGAACCCACCATTCGACATTGTGCTATCAAAAGAATCGAAATTAGCAATCCCACACTTAATCTGAGGATTTGGAAGGACAGAAATAATATCATTTTCAGAAATAAGAAGCGACTTATAAAATCAAGATTGGAAAAATTTCTCAAGGTATCAAAGAGGACATGGCCGATTTAAACCCCCAAGAACAAGTGTTATCCTAAGAATGAAGAGCACATTTTATCTAATTGGCACATTGGAAATTGAGCAACCCCACAGGAATAGTGTGGATAGATCTTTGATTAAATGGCATCCTCCTGACTCTAATTGGTACAAGCTGAACTTTGATGGCGCCTCTAAGGGAAACCCTAGGACAACAGCTGGAGGAGGAGCAATACGAGACCACAAAGGTAATTTGATTGCTGCTTATGCTGGAAAAATGGGAATTCAAACCAATCATTTTGCCAAGCATTATCTCGCTCTCACGGGGCTTGAGAGTTGCACGACAGTCAAAATATTCTTAACCTTATTGTTGAAGGGGACTCCCTTAATATCATTAAGCTTCTTAATCAGTCCTCATCTCCCAGTTGGAGTATTAAAGACTTTATCTCTGAATCCATAAGCATTTGCCACACCTTCAATAGTATCAGAATCATACATACTTACAGGAAGGCAACAATCTTGGATGCACTGGCCAATTATGGCATTAATATAAATTTTACTTCTGGGGATAATGATAGTATCCCTAATCAGCTTCACAACAGCATCCATGCGGATCTTCACAAGCAAGAAATCTCTAGAGATAAGCCTTAATCTTTGGAGGAAAATCAAAATCATCAATTCTTTCACACGTGCTACTTTATTCTATATGGCGAGGCAAATAATATCTTTTTCAAATAATAGCAAGATCTATTTAAGAAACTTCAAGTGGAGTCATCCAGATTTGAAAATCACGCACGCGAGAGGTACAACGGCCGTTGATATCCGGATGCCAAACTCCATGAAAACCGATGATAATTACAAAGTGATTGTTGACAGGGAAATGGTTTTCACACGCGACTTCCCGCAGCTCAAGATAACAATTACGCAGCCTGCTCGTAAGAAGACCAACGGCTACGCCTCCCGGCCTTATGCGATCTTCAACAGTAAGAAACGAACTGTTCTTCACGCTCAACGGCATTCTGGAATTTTTGTAACCTGCACACCACTGAGAAGATGGGAGGACCTCCCTATCAAATTGAGCCGTGCATGGACCCTGATTGGAAGGAAAACACCGAGCTTTGGAACATTCTCAGCATAGGCGGCTTCACCAGCTTTGTTGAAAGGGTGCAAGGACATGATCAAAGTATTTCAGTATGCTTTGCTAAGGAGTGGAAAGAGAGGACTGTCGACTATGGGGGACAGAAAATTCTTGTCAATGAAGAGCTCATTGCTGAAGCGACCGGTCTCAGCCTGGATGGGTACCGCTTCTTCAACAAAAGGGTTATCAAAGAAACTGAAGAAAGAAGATTTGTGGAGGAAGATGAGAAGCTTATTTTTAGCACAGCGGGTCTACTTGTAAGCTCAATTCCATCACCGTTTGATGAAGTCACTCGCATGATGATTCGTTTCATCTCCTTGGAAGGTAGGTTTGTTACTGTCCCAGCTAAGCATCTCATCTTTTTAAACCACTTCCGTAGGAATAGATTGGTTTGCTTCCCTCATTATCTTTTAAACTCTCTTGAGCACTCCATTTTGGAGTTCCAGAAGCATACCCGGGTGGTTCCCTTGCATCAAGGGCTTATTTTGCTAATTCACAAATACTGCCTTCTCAAGTACCCCGGTCTTCCTTCCTCTCCTAGCCCGGCTCCGATGGGCTCCGCTCTGCCCGCGCCCCACTTCTCCTGCTGCCCTTGCGCCCCCGCTGCCGCCTGCTGCCTGCCCCCCCCCCCACCGTGCCGCTACTTTGCCCATGCCGACTGCACATGTTTCTCCTTCTATTCCTCCTACTGCTCCTCCTGCCACCCACCTCACCTCTACCTCTAAACGTCCACTCACTAGGGCTTCTAGGAGACTCAACCTTGAAACTCTTGCAGCAGGGAAAGAGCCTCTTGATCTTGACATTACACGTGACCTGCTAAACATAAGTAGTGCCAGTCCCCGGGAAGCACAGATGGATAACCCTTCCAAGAGACTGGAGGCCTTAGAGGCTGAGTTAAAAATGCTGAAGGATGAGGTCAAAAACCTAGCTAAGCAAAAAGGTAAGAAAAGCATGGAGGGGGAAGGGAGCATTGACAATAGTCAGATTGAAGACATATACAAAAAGCTGACCTCCTTGGACTCCCGCCTTGGGAAGGCTAAGACTAGGCATGATTACAACATTGCCGCCTTTAGGGCCATTGAGGAATTCATCGTGGGGCATGCCAAAAGTGTTTCCAACCTCAGCGGTGTCCCGGCTGCACTTTGGGGCAATGAAAAAGAGAGCAAAAGAACCATCGAGGAGCTCGATAAGACGGATGCTGCCCACATGACCGCTTTGGGTATGTTTCATGCTTGGAAAAAAGTCAAGATCAGTGTTGATCAAGCAGCCAAGAAGTAGTCCTGCATGCTTCTACTGCTCTCTTTTGTTATTCTTACTGTTTCTTGGCTGTCGGGTTACTATTTTTTTGCTGTTGTTTTGCTGTTAAGTCTCGATTGTGTAGCTGTTTCTGGGCTAAGTGGAATTTCATTGTATCACCTGGACTTGGTTAGTCCTGCTATGTTTCTCACTCTTATTCCGGCTTAAAGGCCTTATTTTGTATTCAAGGGTATAGTCCCTTTCAAAAAACTATTTGCCATTATTAAAAAACACTTGCATTTGTAGCCTTCCAAAATGTTAAATAAGACCATCACTAGACAATTTAGGTAAATCACAATGGATTTGAACAAAATATGTTTTTTCTAGGATAAAAGAGAGAAGGAGACCATGTGGATGCATGCCATTATAAGGGAAAAGGTTCTCCTTTTCAACGGGTTTATAGGGAATCAATGCCCCAAATTTTATAATATTTTGAAGCAAACTAATCAATGTGAGAAGTTTGCTTTATGATGGGAAAGTTGATTGATGTGGGAATCTTTCTTAGATGCTTTGTATTTTGATGAGACTAATTGATGAAATAATATTTCTTATATTCATTGCATTTTAAAAGATTGATCGATGCAGAAGCCTTATATATGAGTAGACATCCTTTGAGGGTATGGTCTACATTTTTGATGAATTTGATTTGAATGGATGTCCTTTGTGGGATCATTCCATGATTTAGATAGTTATCTTTCCTTTGAGGGATCAATCTATTTTTTTGATAATTTGCATTTTGTGAATATCCGTCCTTCGAGGGATCGAAGTGTATTTTTATTTTTAACATCAAATGGATTTATTTCATTTTGCTAAGCTAAGGGGAGATAACCCTAACAAAACATTTTAGAGGATGGGATAAATAGACATGTGACCTACATCCACATTCCCCATGCCCAATTTTTGAGATGATGATGGATAGGTGTAGTGATTATCAAGAATTTGGTGTAATGATGAAATGAATATGATTTGACTAAAAATGACATCATGATGATTAATTAATTAATAGTAGAAAGGCTATAAGTGCAAACCATTTAAGGGTTCCACCTTAGTTTCCCCATCAAGATAAGTGAGACGATACTCTCCTAACCCATATTTGTGAGTGATAACATAAGTGCCAATACAATTAGGGGTAAAAGTTCCACGTTTACTCTGCTCTAATGTAGTCACATTCTGATTTTCTTTAAGGACGAGATCACCGATTTTAAAATATATTTCTTTAACATGTTTTTTATATGCCCTACTAATGCATTGTTGATAAAATTAGTGATGTTTAAGAGCTGCTAGACATTTTTCATCTAATAATTCCAATTGTGCTAGATGATCCCGATGTTATTTCTCGTCAAGGATGAAATCCTTAAGAGATACGTGTAATGACAAAATTTGAATTTTGAGAGGCAGAATGGCTTTAGAGCCATATATGAGTGAGTAAGGTGTTGTGCTAGTAGGTGTACAAATGCTAGTTTGATAAGCCTAGAGAGTAAACGAGATTTGAGTGTATCGGTTTCTACACGTGCCATTTACAATTTTCATGAGTATTTTTTGAGTGTTTTGTTAGAGGCCTCTACTTTTCCATTTTCTTAAAGGTAGTATGGTGAAGAAAATATAAGTTTGATGTTGAATGTATAAAAAAGCCTTTTGAATTCCTTGTTTTTAAAAGTTTCCCATTATCTGTGATAAGCTTATGTGGGATGCGAAAGCAACATGTAATGTTTTGGTATATGAAATTAATGATGGCTCCATATTTTGTTGAGGTTAAAGGAATTACTTCAACCCACTTAGTAAAGTATTCAAATTGCAGTGATGATTGAATAATTTTTTTGAGATGATTTTTGATTGATCGAGCCAATGAGGTCTAATCCCCATTGATATAAAGGCCACAAGTATCATTTGGGTTGTAGTGCTTGACTCGGAATATGAATAAGATCATAATGAAGTTGACATTTAATGCACTTTTTTATGTACGTAAAATAGTCATTAGTGACAAAAGGGAAAATTATACCCTAACTATATAATGCATTTAGGGATGGCATTGCCGCTAAAGTGATGACCACATATGCCATCATGCAGCTCCTTAATTACTCTAGTTAACTCATGTGTTTTAATACATCGTAGTAGTGTTTCAAAAAAGCGTATTTTATAGAATACCACATATGATAACGAAGTGGGTGGTGCATTGGAGAAATGATTTTTAGTAGATTGTGATAGATCTGGTGGGATTTTTCATTCAAAAGGTAATATAATATTTGCGTGTACTAAATATCGGGTGATTTTTCATCATGAAATTAGTGGATGGTAGCTCATTTTGATGTGAAGGATGATCCAAACATTGAATGAATACTGACATCTTAGTGTTATCTTTGATTTTTTTGTCTCAAAAGGGATAAGAGAGCCGAGAGATGCCATGGTGTCTACAAATCTATTATAAGATCATGAAATAACTTGAATGGTGTAATGGTCAAATGTACCAAGGATAAAATTTGCAATGGCCTTATACTTTTGAAGGACCTCATTTTTACATTGATATTCTCCTTTGACTTGACTAATGACAAGTTGGGAATCTTTGTAGATTTCCAGATCATAGACACCTAGGAATATAGTTGTAGTAAGGCCATTTATTAAGGCTTCGTATTCTACCATATTATTAGTGCATTCAAATTTGAGTTTAAATGATAATAAACTGGGAATGTTATGGGGTGGTATGATAATGACACCGGACCCTCCACCTTCTTGACATTTAGCACCATTAAAGAAGAGGGTCATTTTTATAGGGGAAAATTTTGATTCATAGTCATTAGATTCATTAATGTTATTTATGGATTCATTAAGAAATTATTCATGATGTGGTTGATCATCTGAAAGAGGTGCTTGACAAGTTGATCGACAATAGCTTTGACCTTAAATGGATTTTTGTGGTATAATTTCAAGATCAAATTCAGTCATTAGCATCAACCATCGAGTTATATGATCATTATGATATGATTTAGCATGTATGGATTTAAGTGGATTAGAATTAGTGACAACGTACATTTTTTGGTTGAGAAGATAATGTCAGATTTTGGAACTAGTGAAGTACAATGCACAACACAATTTTTAGAATTCACAGTATCGTGTTTCATATTGATGAAGCATGCGAATAATGTATTACATGGGATGCTCATGACCTTGATCATCACGGTGTGCAATCATGGCTCCTAGGGCATTCTCCAAGGTCACAATGTTAAGATAAAATGAATCCCCTTCATGAGGTAGCATAAGTACAGGGGATGATGATAAATATTGTTTGATTTCACCAAAGGCCTTATGGCGGCTAGAATCCCAATGAAACACCTGTCCTTGCAGAGAATATGGTGAAATGGTTGAAAAAGGTCGAGAGCTATGATATGAAACATCGAGATGGACTATAATTTTCCTTGCAGACTACGTAGTTGTTTAATATTAGAAGGTAGAGGAATATCGATGATTATCCTAACTTTTGTGGGATCAACTTATATTCCACGAAGAGATATAATAAATCCCAAAATGTTTCCAGCTAGAGAATCAAAAACACACTTTTCAAGATTCAAAGTGGAGAAAAAATTGAATGAGATGAGTCAAAATTGATTCAAGGATGCTAAAATGATCTTGTTGTGATTTAGAATTCCTAAGAAGGTTGTCAACGTAATCTTCCACAATTTTTTGGATAAGATCATGGAAAATGTAGGTCATTGTGCATTGGCACATTGGGTGAGAATTTTTGAGACCAAATGACATGACATGGTAGCAAAAGGTCCCCCAAGGGGTGATAAAAGTGGCGTTATGTTGATCTTCGGGCGATAAGAATTTTATCATAACAATAAAAACCATTCATAAGGGAGACCATTTCATGGCTAGGCCGTGAGGTCGTCAAGCTATTCTATGTTTAGGAGAGGTAAATCATCCTTTGGAAAAGCAACATTGAGATCCCTAAAATCTGTGTAGATGTAAATCTTACCTGAGGATTTAGTTACTAGGATGATGTTAGAGACCCACTATGGATAGTCAATGGGTATGATGAAATTGGAAGATAGGCATTACAACTCTTCCTTGACAAGGAGAGCAATACGTGGGTACATTTTACTAAGTTTTTGCTTGAAAAGTTTAACGTCGTGGGTATGTGACTATTTTATGTAGAATAATGTTGGGATCAATCTTGAGCATATCACTATATGACTAGGTGAAGGCTTGGTGATATTTTTTTAAGAATGAGGTAAAATCATTCAATTCTTTTGGATCAAGTGATTGAACGACCTTAACTATATGAGGATGTTAGAGTGTTCCTATGTTAACATTGATGGTAGATTTGTTAAGAAGAGTGGGTGTTTCAGATGGTAAGGACTTATGAAGATAATGATCCTTAGCTCCCATGTGAGATAGGATATCCTGGTCATCTTGACATTGAAGGATATCTATGGTAGGTAAATCTTCCTCAACCATTTCGGATGAACAAGTGGTAGTGTTTTAATGGAGTGACTAGATTGATAAGTGAGTGGTCCTAACAATACAATACTGATAATAAAAAAACTTAGGTGGGATGATTACAATGTCATTCATGTTTATGGGGTTTTCAAGATTCGTTGACGATGTTGGTTCTAGTTTAGAGATGGTTAGGAAGGTAGAAAGTTCGGATGTAGTGGATTTGTACATGTAAGGGGTGAATATTTTGTAACCCACCCCACTTTTCTCATGAGCTTTAAGGGTATGTAGGATAAGTTTATCAAGAATTCCTTGTTCATAATAACTAAGGCAAAAACCTTTCAGTGTGCAATGATGAAGATACATGCAGGGAAAATTTTGGGTTATCAAGGGATTTAAAGTTTAACGCAAATGGTATGGCATGATGTGGGTTAACTGGATGGGATGTTGGATTATCAAATCCGCCATAAACTAGGTTTTTTTTAGATAGGTTACTCTATAGGAGATAACATCTCTAACATTGGGGTCATATATGGGCTATTTTTCGGGGTGACCGTATGTTTTATGTGAAGGGATGGAAAATATCACGAGGAGGAGATACTATCCTAAGGTAAGAAAATTTACAACCTCGGTGATAGAGTAATCAACGGGTAATTCAGAAGAAGATATTAGTGTGATAGTAGAGGCTTGATCAGATGACTTAGATAAATATTTAGGTACAAGTACATCATTTGGGTGGTACATCATGTAATAATGAGTGAATGGATTTGGATCGGTAGGGAAAATATAATTCTTACCTTCCCTTCATATTTAAGTCAATGATGGAGAGTGGAAAGAATACAATGCATGGTGTGTATCCAAGGGCGTCCTAACTACATATTATATTAAAACTCTCCTTCTATAATGTAGAATAGGTTGGGTAAAGTCTTGATGTTAACTTTAAGTGGAAGAATAATGGTACATAATGTGTGGGTGCGAAAGTGTCATTAAAGAATCATAACATGATTGGGGTTTGAGTGACAACCGTGTTGGGAAATTTAAGTTGGTAAAAGGTGAGAGAGGATATGATATTTATGGATCATGACCCTCTTAATAGATATATCATTGATTTGAGTAGTAATGAAGATTTGTAACTCATGATCCTCTCGATGTAAGTGAATCAATTTTAGACGGTTTGAATGATATTGATTTGGATGCTTTCAGAGTGCCCACAAATTTTTTGAATGGGATTGGGTCATTAGTTGGTATAGTGATGGATTGGAGAGCTTTAATCATGGCCTACTTATGAATAGGAAAATTTTGGATGAGATCATAAAGTAACATATGGATGTGAGATTGGTGTTATTTTTAACGAAAACCTTATGTATCATAGTTGAAGGTGGTGTTGTTGTTTGTATGGAAATTTTGGCTTTTGATGAAGGTGTTTGATTGGATTATTTAGCAGCTAAATAAATAGACAACTTTGACTTGTTTAATGGAGTTGATAATTTAGGGTGCGGAGTTACGTTGACAAAATCCCTAATTTTCAGAGGTTAAGATGATTCTTTGTCGTAATTTTGTGAACAAGTAATTACATGGATGACATAAACTTGGTGAATCAATGTCTTTAGGATGGAATCTTTTTGTGATGCTAATATTGATATCGATGTGATTTTTGATTGAAGAGGAAGAAGGAATGAACTACCAAACTTCACAACTTTCGATGAAAATCTTTGCACTCCTCTATGGAATGACCTCGCATTTTATTATAATCACAAAAGGAAATATATTCATACTAGGCTGGTTTCAATCCACGACGATCGATGGTTTGGGAGATGGTAATTTGATCAGTGCCTCCTATAATAAGTTATCTAAAATGGTGGCATAACATCCTTTAGGTATGAATGTAGCCAGAGATTCATTTTTCTTAGGAGTAGGTGAAGTGAGTTGTTTGGAAATAGATTGTTTACTTGGTAGTTAAGGAGGATTTCTAGCTATTGTGATAGGTGAAGAACTAGGATTTTATAAAACCGATGGCCATGGAGAATAATAGGATTACACAAAAGATGGGGAGTAATAATCAAATGTGGATGCCCATTATAGGATGACATATGTGGATAACGAACTCACGGTGGGGGCTTGATGCATGGTTATTTCGCCTATAATAATGGGGTGATTAATGAGTATGATGAGAGAGGAGTCATGTGTAGGATATTTCAATCTATAAGGCTATAATGAGGGTCTTAGTTTTTACATGATAATAGGATCTCCAAAATTAGGTACGCTTCTTTTATGAAATGACAAACAAAAAGGTGGAGGACCACGAAAATGATAGGTCTCATCATAATAAGGAATTCTAAATACTTGAACTACACCTTGCTTATTAGTTCCTTTTAAAACATTAGATGAACCAAGTTGTATTTGTTAAGGTTGAAGCTAATGAAGAGGGAGAATTTTGGAAGGTGTGGTCTAAGTGATTATCACATTTCATATTATCTATTTTTGTGGGTTGAGAACAACTATAAACCCTAGTCAACTTAGGTAGAGGTGGTTGTGCTAGCTAGAAATGTTTCAAGTAGTATCATGCTTATATTTACAAAATTTGGTGGTGGTCCCGGTGGATTTGTGCCATAGGGAAGGAGTATGGGTTTGGTCATAATATGTGGCGAAGATGTGGGAATGTTCTTAGTTATGAGTGGTGTTTAGAAATTTCAAGTTTGTTGGATTCTAGCATGGATTCTGCAGATGCTAACTTGGTAGGTGTTAATGATAAAAGAAGGATTTGAATGATGATTTTATTAGGGGAATACTCTGTAGTCATGGTTTTAGGATCATTGGGAAGTGATGTCGATTCTGCAAGGGTTTTATTTTGTTAATTGATAAGGTAGACCAAGAGACTAGCTCAATTTTAGTTACTATATTAATTGTGTGAATTGTGTTTGTTTTTGGTTTCTCGAAGAAGAAGGGTGATTTGGAAAAGGTTGTTTAAATATGTCTTGAATTTTATTAGGAGGTTCATTTGGATTGTCTAAGTGAAGGTCACCTTTTTCAATCAAGTCCTAAAGCACATTGCAAAATGTGTGACACCTTTCAATGTCATGACCATTGATCCTATGGTATTTACAATAATCATTATCTCGATACCAAATGGGTTTAGAAACTGATATATCAATGGGTCAAATGGGTGGAAGTGATATCACATTGGAAGCAAGAAATTTATCAAAAATAGTGCCAAAATATTCTACTATGGGTGTATAGTTATGTTCCTAACTAATGCATGCGCAAAGTGGTAGGCTTTTCTTGAGGAGATGATTTGACTATGACCGCACTTTGGCAAAATGAATTAGAATTACCTGAGTTGGGTACTTATTTGGATGGGAATTATATTTTTAATTCTTATGATGAAGCTTTACCTGTACATCTTCTAGGGCTCACAACTCTAATTTACGGGCCATGGTAAAGGCCTCATCAAAATTTTGGAAGGTTTGAATTTGTAAAGTGGATGAGATATGTTTAACACAAGCAAAAAAAAAAGATTTGAATTGGCTATGGGTGTGGTAGAGTGAAGGATAGTTGATTGGTAGTATCTCTCCAATGGGAGAAAAAATCAACAATCGATTTGTCTTAAAATTGTATAATGGCATCCAAATCATTGATGGTAATTTTACAATCTATGCTTATGGAGAAGTGGTCTAAGAATAGTTGCGAAAGTTGTGTGAAAGAAAATAGTGAGTGTTTTGGAATTTTACCATCTGTACTACCTAAGGAAGGGTCGAAGGGACATGGGAAAGATCATCAACATGAGGTCCTTCTCATGAGTTATCGAGATAACATGCATGATAGAAAGCACAGATATGTTTTTCAGTATATTCTTTTATATAGAACTTAGTAAGTTTAGGAAGTTCCCAATGAGGTGGATATGGTTTATACAAGACAAAGGATGGATGGGTTCATTGAAAATTTTATCATAGGAGAGTTCGTTCTTGGATGTTGAAGAAGTGGCTACCAAACTAGATATGCGACTCATAGGATCTTCAAAGGGGTAAATTTATGTTGATTTCTGTAGGGATGAGATGGGTTGATACAAAGACCCATTAGGTTGTGAGTATGCTTGATACTATTGTGGGATGTTTTTGTATAGGAGGTGTTCTACCGAGGGATGTTATGTTGATATGGAGCATTATGATGATAAGGGTTGTTCATTGCAGGGACATGG
The DNA here is from genome assembly GCA_018340775.1 of Taxus wallichiana var. yunnanensis. Classification (NCBI taxonomy): domain Eukaryota; kingdom Viridiplantae; phylum Streptophyta; class Pinopsida; order Cupressales; family Taxaceae; genus Taxus; species Taxus wallichiana. The sequence goes on along the minus strand of CM031239.1, from coordinate 16,680,949 downwards.
TATTGAGGAGTGTTCTTTTGAGGTAGGTACTTCTGGGGTATGTGTTTTTGTTATGGGACATTTTGTTTGGGGATGTTTTGATAGTAAGGGATGTTGTCTTGTGGGGTATTTTGATGGGATGAGGAGCCTTGCTGCGAAGTAGGAGGCTGTGATGTTTGAACATATTAATACTGCAATGGCATTAATAGATGTGTAAGAGGAAGTGAATGTGTAGGTGTTTTTTGGAAAGGTATGGCCGAAATGGAAAAGGATGGTGCCAGTTCTGATACACTTCATTGTGGGATGTTTTATTATGGGATATTCTATTGAGATAAGGTTTTTAGTGCAGAGATCAATGGTTGTGAATATTGTGGCATGTATTGTGATACGTGGTGTATACTAGTAATAGAACTAGTATTAACCAATAATGTCATTGTGGGGATGGACATAATGATGTTCTGGATGGGATTTGTAACTTGTTGAGAAGCCATAACTGTAGAAGGAGTGATGGAAATCTAAGGGGGTTTCAGTACATATGAGGAGGCTAGAGGAGTTGATGAGGAAGAATAAGTACTGCTTAGAGAAGGTTTGAATACTATAGAAGTAATCAACAAGGATGAGGATTGCTTATCGATGTGTTTTGTAACAAGATCATGTGAAGATCATATATGGGAGCTGAAGAGACATTAATTGTTTCATAGTGACTAGTGAATAATTGTTCATTATATGTTTGACTATTGTTTAATGTTTTGAGTTTATTTGAAGTGTAGGGATATAACTGTTGGACAACAGGGTCTTGATTTTGATCAATGAGTTGTGCAATGGAAGATGAAGGGTTATAAGTGTATGGAGTGGATTGGGGTGTGAATGGTTGCATTTGAACATTTCTTGCTACTAAGTAGGCATTAAGTGCAATGGGATTCGATTCTAACATTTCTTCAAAGATAGGGTCTCCCCTATTGTAAAAGGAGATTCATATGTCATGAGTGAAATTGAGTGTTTTGATTCTTATGTATAAATAATTTTTCAATGATATTGGTGTGGGGAATGGAAGGATAGCTATCCTAATTCATGACTATAAAGGGTCTCTGATTTAGTCCAATTTTGTGTGTCAAAAAGGGATTGGTTGTGTCTATTTGATAGAGCAATGCTCATGGTTGCATTGGTGAGGAAAAGGGCGTAGGAAGTGGTGTAGTATGAAGTGGGACCCATTGTTGAGGTGTGAATGATGAGGTAGACATGTATTTAGAATTTTGAGTACGTGTTTGTTGTCTTGTAAGTACCATGATAGGAAAACACACACAAATGATCCTAGAAAATGGAAAACAACTAGATGAGTTATTTTACAAGCAACAGGAAAAATAAGCAAGGCGTTATTTTGTGTTTATCTTGATTAATTATGACAAGTGAAATGTGTAAGATGCATAATGAAGGTTTTACGAAATGTTCATCTATGGCTAGTCTCAAGTATGTTTAAGGAAGGATTTATCGATATACCTAAAGGTATGTGAGACCTAACTCTTTACTATTATCGATATGTGCATCGTATTGGGGCCTACCCCCTCACTTCATGGTTCCACTATGATAAGGGAGTTAGGTGCTAAGCCTAAATATACCAACAGGTAGATTTTTATACTTGGCTAGAACACCGAGTTGATTTCCCTATTGGGTGATGAAATCCCAATCAGTTTCATCTGGTGGGAAATGTTTGAATACGTTTTGGATTAATGAGTGGTTTGGTTGTGTGTGAGGGATGATAAGTGAATGCAATGAATTAAGTCCCCTATTTAGTACTAAATGATCAAAAAGTATGTAATGGTTCATTTTAAAGTCCCAAAATGAAATGTTTGATTTATATGAGGACAAGCAAACAAAGATGTGAAGTGGAAAGTAAAAAAATGGTTTTCAAAAACTTACCATGAGAGTCTTTTATTTAATTTTATTATTTTTCCAAATTTTAGCAATTTTTGGAGCATGTGCTTAGCAAATGCAGAATGTATAATTCCAGAGGAAAAATAGCCTATAATCATATTAGAAGAAACAACAAATAGACTGCTAATTGATTATGAAATGATAAAAAAGTAGTACAGGGGAATCACATGCGATTGGCCTAATCACATGCGATTGGCGCTTAGTGAAAATAATGATAAAATTAATGATAGAATGAAGAAATTAAAAAGGAAAAGTGTCACATCAGGTGTGCCAAATTTTTATCACAGATTATACCTTGGGTTTTCTTGTCATCCAAGACGGTAACCACCCAACTCAAACTCATTATGGCGGGGTTGTAAGATACCAACAATGTGGACTATGTGATATTGCACACTATGTAGACAAAAAATGAGGCTCATTCTCCTAAGTAAGCCTAAAAGTCGAGCATTTAAGAAAGATGATATTAGTAAATAAATGGGTAGGTTATCTATCAAAATTTATTCCCGTAAATCCCAATGAATTTACTTGGTGGTTATCAACTTTCTCATAAACAATTAAGCTTTTATTGATATTAAGATTGCGATAAAATGTGATGAAATGAAAACATAACAAGCTAACATCACTTATTTAGACGAATATACATATAGATACTAATGACAAGGCTTACATCCAAAAATATGAGTTTTACTAAGGATATAGGTTCTTAGACACATTAGATCCTATAGAGTCAATTACTTCTTTCTCTTCTTTGGTTGTGTCAAAATCGGGATAGAAATGTAGTCCTGCACAAATAAATAAAAGGATTCCTTTGGGGTGTCAAAAAGGTGAGAAAGTGTAGCATTGGTACTAGATATGCTGATGTGGTTTTGGGTGTTAAATTCTGAAGAAATATAGTAGTATTCATCCAGGAGGTCTAGGCTAGCCTTGTAGTTGTGCTTGTATTGTATTAGATATTCATGGAGCCTTATAGATTTGTTGTATGCATTCCAGAATGCTTTAATAGCCTCTCAGATGCACTATTTTGTTGTGAAGATAGCTTCAAGATAGTTGAAGGGTGTGTTCAAGACTACACAGAGCTCTAGGTCATGAAGGATATCATATTTCTCCCAATAGAATCAATGTCAAATAACAAGGAGGAATCAACAATGGGGAATTTATTACCATCTATTTCCATACAAAACAAAGAGTTAGAAAACAACAAGAAATAACAAGCAATATTAGGAAGATTTATAAATATTAAAATATCGCATAGGAATCGCTGACGATTGGGTGAATCACTGACGATTGGAGTAAATTTGTATAGTCAAGAAAAGCAGAGATAAATTTTATTAGATTAAGATCTAAAGCAGGATTTTAGAGTGTATATGACACAATAAATAAGATGTGAGTAATATTACCTGATATCAAAGACAAACAATAATAGTTACCTTGCGTAATTGATGGAATGAGGCTCAAATGGATAGAGGATGATTTGAAAAAAAAACAAACAATATGATAATCAATTTGATGATTCTAGAGTGATGTGATGTTGGAGAAATCTAATGAAGTATATATGGGTCTCTGATGCTTTGGAAATGAGGAAAAATGTACTTGCAAAAATGTGAGAATCCTTGTCCAAAGAAGGTCCGAATGCGCATATTTATAGATCCTCAAAGATAAGGAAAATTGCCAACGATTGTAGAAAATATCAACTAAGTTGGTTAGAAGGGTGATTTTATTCCTTTTTGAACTAGATATGATGGATTCTTAAGTAGTTAGGATGAGGAGCGGGTAAAAAGTGCAAAAAAATTAGTTTATATGAAGGGGGTTACCTTTTTTAGAAGGTTTAATTAGTTAGTGATTTTTAGAAGGTAATTTTAGAGGAGGTCAGTAGTTGGTGAGGTGTCATAGTGAGGTATGAGGGTGATTACTAAATTAAATAAATAAATAAATAATATATACCTTAGGGATATGTTATGGGTGTGTGAAATAAATTAATTAAAAGATGATCGAAATGGTGAAGTGTCGTAAATGTGTCGCTTTTGGTCACAAATGTGTCTGAGTTGAGGGATGCAAATTTTTGGTGTCTATAATGCTTCTTTGTCTGTGTGCATGACTATGTAATAGATATTATGTATCAACTTCTTGTTATGTAGTGGGTTTAATGATTAATGGATAGCTATACATGGATTATGATCATTGATGTGAATGAATATGGAGACGTGTTTATGCAATTGATCTTATTTATGGTTATTTGATATGTTTTCCTTATTACATGTGTTTCCAAGTGAATTTATACAATGTTCAAAGGTTCTTGATTATTTACTTGATTAATTATCTTCATGAATAAACAATCTAACATCTTTACAAGAAAACACAAAGGGGGACTGGTAGTCATGCGCACTTCAGTGAACATTCGGACCTACTAAATGATGTGCCAATGTGAATAATGTTTAGGTGAAATAAAATACTACACATAATAAATAGATTGTTTTTAATTTAATATATAAAAATCAACAATGAAGTTAGTGGGACCAATGAATTAAAGACACAAAGTTCCTTAGATTCATCTATAAAGGATGCAAAGTTCCTTTCTAACACTATGCTTGTAAAGTGCATAAAAGAGAGAAGTGTAAGAATTATTAAGAAAAGAGGAATGGAAGAAATTTAGATTTTATTTCATGTGAATTGATGATACAAATACCAACAACAATAATCCACAATTTTTACAACATATATGCTAGAATGGACAAGTCATCCCAATTTATAGAAATGTGAATTGAATCTTTGCCTACCCCCACATGAATCTTCTTTGTCTCATTCAATTCATGAATTTTCACCTTCATAGGAAGTGATAAATAAGTTCCCTTTTTATAAATTAAAGGGACTTTTACAATGTAACTTTATAAAGTCACTTAAGTGAATGAAACAAAATACAATGATTATGCCCAATGAAGAATTAGAAAGGGGAGATAAGGAAGAGGGATAAAGAGAAAATAAGGCGGAGGTTGTCATATCTAATGAATAATATCCATGTGATGAAGAAATTTATTGATTCATGCATCCTAATGATGATATTTTGGAATAGGCTCATATTCCTTGAATTCATTGTTGAATCGAGCTATTGCAACTATAAACTTATCCTCATCTGGAATGTACACGCAGCTCAACACCTTAGTCCAGGTCCTGAGGACATCAATGATATTGTTTCATTAATGAAGCCATTCTTTGTGATCCGTTTCAATTACTATAATGAAATTCTTGATATTAGCCAGGGAATCTAAGTTATCTTCATTGAAGGAGAGAGATTCACCTTCCTCTTTCTTGACTAGCTCCTAGAAGGAAGAAATCAGTTCTTCTATTGATGAATCTTCAGTGAGCGAAGGGAATTCAATTCTCACAAAACAATTATAGAAATCATTCAATATATCAAAATTATGTCTTCTAAAAATTCTAACTCAGATATTTCATTCTTGAGTATAGAATATTTCACATCCATGTTGTGGATATTTCATTCTTGAGCATAACATATTTCACATCCATGATGCGAGATCCAAAATTGAGACCAATTATTTTTAGTGGATGCAAACATGTTCTTACTCATAAGGGTATGAGATTGAAAGGAAAACATATTATAAACTAGAGGGAACATCCCATCCAAATGATTGAATTATTTTACAAACTCCTTGTTTTCTTTGTTCAATTATGACAATGTTGCAGAAGAACATACTTGATGAGAGGGATGACTTTTTGAAGTAATGCATTTCCTTTCTCAAATATTTTCTCAAGCCATTTCTCTCTTGCCTTCCCCTATATCATGTATCCTTAGGCCTTCTTAACTGCCACTTTGGATCAACACTACTAATTGGAGCAATGTATCCTATTGGATGTAAGGATGTTGATTCAGGTTTTGATAAGGGACAAATGTAAGCACTAAGAGATTTTACCTAAACTCCTCCAATTGCATGATTATTTTCTTTTATTCTTCATTCTGATAAAGGAGGGAAGAATATTTTTGAAAAAAATAGAGTCACCATCATGTGAAGCTTGACATAATGAGATACGGTCAACACATAGTATGAAAAATTCATGTCCTCAATGGGCTTGTCATTCTTAGGTCTAATAATTTCAACATACTGATTACCTAAAGTACCACTAAAGAAGCAAGATGTTTTATAGGCCTTATTTCTTCACTTATAATTTAGTATCCCTAAGACTACTATGATATTGGGAATGTTAGGGAGTTACTTTATCCTGGGCCCACTTTTGAGCATTTCTTGAATCCATGCAAATGGCCCTTCAGGAATTGACACAATGTCAGTCACTGGAGCAATTTCAGAAGCTTGTTATGGAATTAAATTGTGATCATCATGGGGAATACCAGAGATTTAGGAAGACATAACTAGATGAACTTGAAGAAAATGTGCTATATTAAATCACTCTTCAATGAAAACTTTCCTTGAATAGAATACTTAGCTTTCTAAAATAGCTCCACTCACCTCGGTCGATTCTCCTAGCTCACCTAGGTTTAATCAACTCATTGAATTCATTTAGGAACATTACTGAGGGGGTTTTGATGGCTTAGACATAATTTATGAGTCTACATAGCTGAAATTTTCAATGGATATTTGACTCTTTTTTAATCCATTTTGACCATACAATGCCCTTGGATTCTGCCGATGCATCCCGCGGTGTTCTTCTCTACTACTATGACTAGAATGATGCCTAAAGACCTATGTAAAGGAGGAATTACCTTGTTTGAGATATGTAACATTTTTATAACCATATGAAGATGAAAAAATTAGCGAGATAACTAAAAATGGAGCCTATGACAACTTTTTGCACTCAAAATTAGAACTTTCTTTCTTTAAAGAGATAAGATCCGAGAGATGCTATTTTGGAAAAAATCTATTTTCTGAATTGAAATCAGTTTTGTGGAACCCCAATATACTTGAAATTATTTTACAAATGTTTATTTTCCATTTTCAAGAACTTTATTTTTTTATAAAGTTGCTTTCTACTTTTGTTTTTTCGTACTTTTTGCTTTTTTGGCCTAAATTTCCTAGTTTGTTATCTCAGCTTGTTTTTGAGTTTACTACTTTGAATGGTTTTACTATTTCATGAGAGTTTATATTTATAGAAAGTACAAGCACTAGGTACTTACTATTTTTATAAACTAGTCTTCCACACCTCAAATTGATGAAAAATCAGCTTCTCTAGATTAGGTTTGTCTTCTAAGTGTTTTGTTCAAAATTCTAGCTCAAACCATTTGTGGGAATGGAAAGAAATTGGAAAAGTGGGAACTAGGGAAGAAATATATGGTTTTATACAATTTAAAATTATGGTCACCTCTAGTTATTTTGTTTCTTTCTTGTTATGGGATCTTGGGAGAGAGAGAGAGGATGCAAGAATATCATTCAACTCCAATTACTAGGTTAGAAGATATAAGTTTTTCATGTTTTTGGATATGGAGTCAATCTAGAAAAAACGGGAATGGTGTCTGGACAAAAATAAATATCTTGGATAATTTTCAATAAGTAATTATGGGGAATGAATTAAAAATGGAGTAATGGAAGAGGGAAATGGTTTTAATAACTATCTTTTGCTAACAACTTTGTTGAACACACAAGGGGAAGAAACATGACAATTAATACTTTAACAAATTTTGGATTTTTAAAAATTCTAGGTCTTGGGAATTTTTTTGTGTCTAAATTATCACAAGGGTATGGAACATTTTGTGCTAGAAAATTCACCCTCTTCTCATCTTGACAAGTGATAGACAAAGATTGGTGGTAGAGGAGAGATAAAAATAACTTGAAAAGCTTTTAGGGGATAAAAATGTGTCACATGGAGGACCTAGGAAAGGGATAGAATTGGGAAAAAAATTGTTTCAAATTTTTCAATGGGAGGGGACAATTTGTGAAATAAAATTTTCCCTCACCTAGTGAGGACAAGTGGCAGATGGTGATTCGATGAGGCAGAGAGGAGAGGGAGTTAAAAATTGGCTTGTGGAGCATTCCCAGGGTCACATGGAGAATGATTAAACAAGTTGGGTATCGGGTGAATTTTTGTGTCCCAAGGGTATGGGAAAGTTGGTGTAAGAAAATTCAACCTCACCTGGTGAGGACAAGTGGCACATTTTGATTTGACAATGAGGATAGCTAAAAAACGGTGTGAAGGGCCTTAATTGAAAATATTGGGCTTAAATCAGGGTCACACGATGATCTAGGGGATATCTTGTGCTTGGGTGATTTTTTTGTCACAAATATCTAGATATGGGATGGGAAATTTGGGACAAAAAATTTCCATCACTTGGTGATGACATGTGTCCACCTTCAAATTTGGCTAAGTCCCGAAAGCATACCTTGGAGAGAAGCTTGATGATGAAGTTTCTGGAGCATCCAGAGGTCTTTTTGGGAACTTATTTATATGAAATTGAATTAAAAAATAATTTTTGGAATAATTGAATGGGTCCCATGCTCTTATTATTCATAAAAAACCCTAAAAAAATCTTTTTTCTCAAGACCACAAGTTGTGAATGCTAAGAATGGACTTTGGGAAGAAGTTCCTATGTCTTGTGAAAAAGTGAAACCACCATAATCTATAGAAATAAAATACATTTCCAATGGTATATTTTTTTTCCTCAAAATAATTATAGAAATTCCAAAATCACTTCCTAAAGGATAGGTTTGTTTTGAACTGCAAGCTCCTTTACCTTCAAAAACCTGCTTTCGCTGAACATGTCCCTAAACCTCCAAATCTTTCCTAAATCTTTATAAACAAATTGAAAATGTTATTATCTCTTTAATACCAATTATTGATGATTTATACCTTCAAATATTCTCCTAAGAATGCACACCTACCTTAGAAAGGCCAAAAATAACCATTTCTAAGTCCAATGAGGAGTTTTCTTCGAAAGAAATTGTCTCTGAAGTATCTCAAGATATTTTTTCCATATTTCCAACACATGGGAAAGTTCATTACAACACATTAGAGCACTAAAAGTATTGGATATGCTTGACACAAGGGGTGAAATTATATGGAAGAGTTCCGAGGAAGGTTTATAATATAAAATTTTGACACTCGTGTTCGTTGTCATGCTTTAAAATTTGAAATTTTAATGTTACAAATTTACATGAAAATAGATGGATATTTCTTGGGGACATGTTATAGATCAAGTGCAAAGTGAGTATAGAGCATGCAAGAATCCTAGAATATCAATTCACTTTATGGACCAGTGCCTTATCCATTGGGCTTATGGAGTCATTTCTTCTAAACACACACATGAACAAACATACGGAAGGGAAACACACCAAACACGTAAAAAACATGAAAAAGAAATGGAAATAAAATTAGAGGGGAGGGATATTTACGATACATGGAAATAATGTACACATACCTTGAAATACGCTGGAAAAAGTACATACCATTATGGAACTGATTTAATAAAATATGAATATTATTATTAAATCTAATTTCAGAGTCACTACAATGTACGATAAAATAAAAATTCTAATCCCTTCAAATATATAACTATGTGATAAAATGAGAGAGATAAGGAACTTATCTAATTTTAACTCATCCCGAAGTGTACCCATACTAGAACAACCGATGACCATGCTAGGCAGTGGTACCTTGGAAATGCTCGATATGAATTTTATAGATCGTAGAATGGTTGGGACAAAGGCACCTAGGTGCCATGGACCTTCTATAGACACCTATGACTATGAAAAGGGTTAGAATTTGATTTTTTTGATGTTGTTAGGGATTTTCTACCCTTCACTTTTGATCATATGTAGGTCTCTGGATAATCACCGAATTCCCTGATAACCTAAAAAATAAATGATATCCTGTAAAATACCTAATCTACATCAAATGATGAAAAATAAAGATGTAAATGGGGTATTAGATTGACCTTGATGGTTACCCAAGAGAGTGAACTTACAACCAAGCATTGCGCTACATCTCAGACTCCATTTAGTTCTATGTGTGTGTGTGTAAAATATTTTCCTTAGGTTTCCCTCACACTAATGAAGATAAGGTAGTGGGCTCTATCCAAATAGAATGTAATATGTGTCGATGGAATTCAAAAAATTCCCCTTCTTATGTAGTGTATGTAGAGTAATAAGACCAAAATGTAGTCCCTTTGATAGTATGTAAATAGATAGCCCTTGATAAAAATTTCTAGCCATTATAATGGTATATATGTTGTGTTTATATAGGGATCTCTTATTTGAATTTTGACACTAGTGACACAACATGCCAACTAGGACCTCAGGATAGGAGTAAGAAAACTTAAAAGATGGACCAAAAAATAAAAAATGTGAAAAATAACAAAGAGGAAAGGACAACCTAGGTTGGACAGAGCACCTAGGAGTTATCATCAAATCCTAGGTGCTAGTGTCCTAAGACAACTGATGACAAATGTGAGAAGACTAACAGACAGGGATTGTTATGACCTAACCAAAACTAGGTGTAAGAGTGATAGATGCGAGAGATAAGAAAATAGAAACAATCAAAGTAAGAGGATGGAATAGGAAGTGTGTCACCAATGAATATTTTTCTTACTCAAGATCCACACTTAAAACAACATACTTGGCGGTATAGTAAAATAGTATTATGTGTGTGATTTTTTTCTACTGAAAACAATAGATTAAAAGGTGAATTTTAAAGAAAAAGTCACTATCTAATTGTACCATGCTCCTATGATGGATTTTCATGGTTTGAGAAGAAGAAGACATACCAAGATTCCATCTTCATACTTGTACTATATGTAAAATATTCCCGCATCCAATGAGAACTTTCTTACCTATTTGAGATTCTTACATATTATAGCTTATATTTGATGTTCTGCGATCATGAAACACCATTCCTCCATGTTCTCAAAATTGGAAATATTTACCTTTTCATGGAAACATACTTCATGCTTTATTTGTAACCTAGAATCGTCTCTTAAATCAGCAAGGAACTTAGAAGGAGCGAGAACAAACTGATTTTATGACCATTCAATAGTTTCTCTAAACATCTCACTTTATTTCTCTAAGAAACTGATTTCAAAAATGGATTCCACATCATTGGGATGGAGGTATTCAAGAAATTGTTACAACATGAAAAAATGTTCAACACAAATCAAAGCTTGGGACATGGTCATTGCAATTTGACTTTGAATCATTTCATGAGAATCAAGCACATTCTCACTTTCTTATCTGGAATATTTGTTTTTGGTATGTATCTACTCAAATTATATCTTGGTATCTTTATCAAAACTTAAATATTTGATTTGGTAATAGGATCATTTTTCTCCCTTGATTGAATATTGCAGTGTGGATTCTTGTTTTGAATTGGTAGGACATCTAACGGTGGTGAGAACAAGTTGATCTTGAATACACTCACAAGACTCCTACAACTTTTCACTTTGTTTTGAACCATTATCTTCAATACAAATCAGCTCAACATTTTCCCTACTATCATCCTCCATGGTGGAGATGTTTTCTTCAAAATTAGGAATATTAATTGAGGATTTAAGAATCTCATTCCTTTTACATTCATGATCTTCTTCAAAAACAAGAAAGAGGAAGACTTGCCTTCACATTTTCTCTCATACATCCATGTATCAGGGAAGACATTGAGCTCATCCATTTTGTCTATGTCATCATCCAATATTGGTGTATCAAAATGATAAGAACAAATTGAATCATACTTATCTTGCATTTCCATATCTTGAGTTAGGATATCAATAATGAGTTGAGGGTCTTTAATTTATTCCACAACCCTCAATATTCCTTGCATAAATTATTCATTCAAAACTTCCATATACTCATTCTCATCCTCATTGGAATAATATTTGCATTGTACCTACAAGAGATGGTTGAAAATTTGATTTACATATGGCGAAAATTCTTCTAAAACCTCTTCACTCTATTGGTCGTCATTTGCTTTCATCAAAGTATCACCTTTTTGTAAGAATGGGTATACTTGGTTTTCAACATTTTTGAAAATGAGAACATATTCATGCTACGTGGGTGAGAAAATCCTTCAATATCAATATACATTACATCATTCTCATGATGAGAATTAGAGAACCATTTTGGGAAAGTAACATGAGCGGGATTTTCAAGTCTATCCTGATCATTAATTATTGAATCTTCTTGCTCATATGGAAAATGAAATATTTCATACTCATCATGATGATCAACATTATGCTCCTTGGGCGAGGTTATGCTCAAATTTCTCATTCTCCTTGGATTTGAAAAGGAAATTGGCCTCTTCCATTTGTTCATCCATGGTTGTATTGAGAAGAACTTGATTCTTCAACTATCTCCATTTCATCATTCAACATTTCATCATCACTTGAAGAATCAAAATAGGAAGGAAAATTATCCATGATCACCTTGAATTCATCATCTTGAGTCTAGGATGTAGGACATGCTTATTGTACTTCTTCATTGTTGGTGGATTCTTTAAAAAGCATTGAATCATCTTTCATGCAACAAGAATATTCCTCTCTTGAATCCATTGTTTCCTCGATAGGTTGTGCCTTGAGACAAAATGATTTGATGAATGGAGGTTCCACTATCATGTCTTCTTTGTCATCCTCCAATGTGATAATTTTATCTTCATAAGAAGGTTCGAGGATAAGGAACTCATTAGAATTACATAAGAATATTCCAAGGATAAACACCTCATAGTGTGGATGATCATGTGGATCTTCCTCCATAGGAAAAATATCCTCTTCCTCCTCCTTGTCATGTAGGGCTTCAGTTTGTTCATATATTTGTTTCATGGCTTCAAAATAGTTCAAAATTTTGAGGTATATTTTAGGATCTAAATTTCCTTATCCAACGCTCACAACTCTTTACACATACATAGTTTTCAAGGCTTCTATTTCTTCATTTCTATAAGAAAGGAAATCATCCCAAGGAAGAGAGATAAAAGACATGTATCCGAGATTTTCATTCAGCTACGTGAGATTGAAAGTATTACCTTCAGTATATTCTTTATCTTTATGGACTTTTTATAACATCTTGTACCTCACTTTCATCTTTTTCATCAGGTTCTTACCTTCTTCCCCATCTAGGAGCCCCATTTTCTTTCCTTTAACTATAATTCTCTTGAACTAAAACCACTAGGATTTAATGATAGGTTCTTCATAAATAGAAATTTTCTTCATTTTGTATAGTATTCCTTTGATTTTGGGATACATATCACTAGCCCTATTTACCTCGTCTAATTGTAGATCTTTTCTTGAAGCAAGAGACCTTTTTTCCATTCTCAAATTCTACTCTTTGCAAGAATTGGTCTAGAATGATGGTTGATCAACAATTTTCATTTCTTGACAATCATATTCTTATTCTCCATTGTAACTCATTGGTACTAAACCCCATTCTAGAAATTTCTTCAATGTGTTGCTGAAAACAAACGTGACATGGATTTGTTTCTGATGGAGCTTCCTTTAAAATTTGATTTTCCTTTGAAATCTGATTTTTATTTTTATTTTGGCGAGAGATATTTTCTGGTGCTCTTGGGAAAATATACCCCAAAGAAAGCTACTTGAAAGTTGTTGGCAAGAAAAATTTTTGATATGGAAAATTAGGTATCTCCACCAATATTCATGGGGCTACACCCCTTTGCATTGAATGGTGCAACTCCCATTATTGAATGAAAACTAATCTATTCAAACATAAGCTCCTCGGATTGGCCAAATATGATGGTGATCACATAGGAACACTCCCGTGAACCTATGACAAAGTGCTTGTATGGGGTACAAGGAGGAAATTACAACAATGGGGGGTGAAGGAGGGAAATTAGGAAAGGAAGGTTAATTATGTGAGTGGGCCAATTTCAAAGTTCACACCTAATAAGTAGAGTAGTTTTTCATTCAATATAGAATAGCGTAATAATGAATTTAGTGGGACCAATGAATTAAAGACACCAAGTTTTGTAGATTCATCTATCAAGGATGAAAATTTCCTTTCCAACACTATGCTTGCAAAGTGCATAAAAGAGGAATGGAAGAAATATATCTTTTATTTCATATGTATTGTTGATACAAATCCTAACAACAACAATCCATAATTGCTTCAACAAAAATGCTAAAAAAATTGACCATTTTATGGATATTTTGGAATGGAGAAGCATCCCAATTTATAACAATGTGAATTGACTCTTCTCCTACCCCCACATGAATCTTTATGGTCTCATTCAACTTGTGACTTTTCACCTTCCTAGGAAGTGAGAAATAAATTCCCTTTTATAAATTAAAGGAAATTTTACAATGTAACTTTATAAATTCACTTAAGTTAATGAGACAAAATACAATGATTATGCCCAATGAAGAATTAGAAATGGGAGAGAAGGAAGAGGGAGAAAGAGAGAATAAAGTAGATGTCATATCTGATGAAGAAGCTCCCTATGACGAACAAATTTTCTGATTTATGCCTCTTGATGGTGAGATTTTGGAATGGGATCCTATTCCTGAAATTTTTTATTGAATTGAGTGATTACAACTGTCAATTTATCCTCCTCTAGAATGCACACATAGCTCAACACCTTGGTCTAGGTCCCATGGACATCACCGATCTTATTGCGTTGATGAAGCCATTATTTGTGATCCATTATAATTATTGCAATGCAACTCTTGATATTGGCTAGTTACTTTGTAAATTATTTTTATTGAAGGAGAGAGAGAGAGAGAGTCACTATAAGCACCAAAATTTGCACAATGCTACATTGTAAGAACTATTCAAATCCCCAATGATGACAAATATCAATTCTAATGATGTCCAAGTATGATTTCTCACGTGCATTAGTTCTTGTAGCTTACTTTACCTTACTTGTTCATTTTTCAACTTTTCTCGGCTTTGGTTAGTCATTTTGAAACCTTTTCCTTAGCTTCCTAACCTTTAGTTATGAAAGTGTGATGATGGTTATACAACCTCCATGATAGTTATGTAACCGCCATCTATCTGAGCGGGGTTTCTGCAACCACCGTGGGAAGTTATGTAATCGCCATCTATGCAAACCGACATTTTTGTGCACTTCTACCCGAGATTTTTCAAGCATGTTCTGAATGCATGTCTCCTTTTTGAAACTCATTTTTCGCGCATGTTTATTGACCAAATCAGTTTTTCTTGAGCATGTTAGATGCGTATAGACTTCTTATTCCCTACTTGCTATTATTAGTAAGTTAACTACTACTCCCATGGGTAATGTGGCATTTCTTAGCTATGAAGTGGGCTAGATCACTTCTCTTCCATTTTTCTATAAAAACCAAGTTTTTCTCGAAGCATTACTTTAAGTATTTTGATTTGGAATTGCATTTTTATGTTTCCAGAATCATGCCAAGAAGTACACAAGTAAACACAATTCATTCTCCTTATTACTTTCTTACTTGCATTACTACCATATTTCTTGCAAACCATGTAGCTCCAACACTCATTGTTTCCTCTACACACTACCAACAAAACTCCCTCGACACATTTGGAAATTCATTGGAAAATAATTTGAGGGAATCTACAAAGCATTACCAACGTTGAATTTTTTTGGTACTACATTTCCAAGCTAGAGGTGTTTTAAATTCCTAGAAGTTTCCTTTACTTATTTAGATATATTTCAAGTCATAATTTCTTAAAATAAATTTGTTTCAAGGAAGTAGCCTTTGTAATAGCTTTCCATTTACAAATATTTCATTGAGGATTTCTTCTCAGATCATCCTTGTGGATTTTCCTAGGAAGAATTTGAAGTAGGTTCTTGTATACACAGTGTGTTGTTAATCATTCACTATTAAATTATTTATAGAGTTCACTACATTCAATATTTAAATCCAGCTTACACACGAGAAAATATTCTCTTGAAAGCTTCCTCCCTTCCTATCCATGTGTATTTTCATAGAAGTGAGTTTTATAATCTTCTTTATTCTATGTGTTAGTATTATATTTCTTGATTTAGAAAGATTATATTTTACCAGGGAAGCTTAAGGGGAAGAATGTATTCGAGAATATTTTCATCCTTCTCGTGATTCTGAGGTAGAACTAGAGGAAGTAATATCCATAACTACAAATTAGGAAAACCTTTATTTTTATTAAATTAGAATTAAATCTTCTCGCAACATGTAAATAACCACATCTGGATATTTCACTATTTGTCTAATTTTTTTTTTAGAGTAGAAGCAATTTTCATTTTATTAGAAGAAGTTACATTGTTTGTATAGATTTTTTTATTCCGAAAAACCCAAAAATATAGATTAGGTAGATATTATATTTATTTAATTAATTTCCTTGCAAGAAAGTAGATTAAATTATTTACTTCATTTTGGTAAATTAATCGGGAATGAATCTAGTTAGTTAAGAGATTAAAACACATTTGTCTTTTAATTAAGTTATATTTTCTTTTCTTAATTTCTTAAAAAAGTTTTAAACATAGTTTAAATTTCAAATTAAACTAGAAAATTAAACCATAGGGAATTTACGCTACTGTATATAGCCTCTAGTTCCCTCTTGGTTAGCTCAGCTCATAGGAATTCATACTGACCGTTCTTAGTCCCCTGAATCTCCTCTAACTCCCTTTTAGTGCTTCCCATAACCTTGCACATTCCTAGTTGTCCCGGTAGGAGATCGAGTGCGTTTAAAATTATGTGTTGATTCTTAGGCATAAATAATTGGTGAACACGATGTGAAGGACTAGTTCCTTATTATTTCCTTTTCTTTCATTACTATTACATCACCTTCCCATTTCATTACCTATTTTGGTGGGTATTTTATACCTCCCTAGATATGTTTGGTAGAGATTTCGGTGGGATATTTTTCTCGATAGATATTACACCAACATTCAACCACAAAAATCCCCTTCACTTTCCATATGGGATAAAAATTATATAAATAACGTGCAAGCCTCCCTAGCTATGTTTCAAACCCCACTAGTTATGTGAGGATAGAGGAGGTTGATCAACCTTTAAACATGCAATATAGTCAACCCAATTCAAACAACATGGTTTTTGTGAGTGGAACAAATCCTTACCCTAGAGTCTTATCAATACTACACATAAGCATGCAATCAATAAAAGATGACATTTTTATGTGAATTAATAACCATCTTCACCAAATAGATGAGTCCTCAGATAGGATGGAGATCCACACATCTAATATGTTCAATAATAATGTATCGAAAACAAATCCCGAGACTCCTAATTTTAAGGAAAACAAGAATGACAACATTGAATAATTCATAAGAGGATATCATGTGTCCTCTCAACCAAAAATTATGCTACAGCAATTAAACAAGGAACTTAATCCTTGCCCCATGATGTTATTTCCAATTTATTAGGGAAGATTAGAGAATTAGAGAGTGCCCAACCTTCACAACCAACCTATGTAGTAGGGAAGAACATGGGGTATCCCATTGAAAACAAGGGGTACACCCCTATCAATGCACAACCAATGCAACATCCTATGCAACAAGGTTATCTGTCCAATAAAATTCGGTGATCTTCTCATAGGATCCGATACCCTAGGAATGGGCCCTCACCACTCTCACACTTATCCTACACAAGGGCTAACTAGAAGTGCGTTCTCTAATTCCATTCAAATTGGAAATGTGATGTTCCCTAGTTTCACGCCCACTAGCCCATTTCCTAGTCTTGTTCTACCTTACTTGCATATGTATGAAAATTCCTCCCAGATGGACCCATATACCTTCCCTACTCCTTATATGTTATATCAAGGAGCTCTATACATTCTAGTTAACACATATACTACATCCTATTCAAACACGCCTCCTCAACCTCCTCATCAAGGAGCTTTAATGGTAAAATCCTATGCAATGGGTGATTATGATGAGTATTTGAAAGAACCCTTTGACTTTACCATACGGGGTGTCATGATTCGACACCCATTTCTTGACCTTCCTAAATTTAAGTGGGGGATACCTAAATTTTCACATCAAGGCCTATGCTTTACTTCCATAAGGGAGTTGCTTCCTTGGGATGCTATAGTGGCTAAGATATTTCTGAATACCCTTGAAGGAATTACCCTAGATCGGTACAATTAGATTCCTAATCTTCTATACATTCCTTTAAACAACTTGTTTTGGAATTCATCAAAGAATTTGATATGAAAAATTTTCTTCGAGATAGGGATTAGAGAGTTCCTACATATTAGGCGGAGAAAATGAATCTATCACCCATTTCATTTAGAGATGGTGTCAAGTTCTTTAATCCTCTGTAAGTGCACCTAACATGGACCAAATAAAATTTGTGATCTCTTCCTTCACTCACTCAATCAAGAAACTAGGAGGAAGCCAAAATTTCCTTTCCACAATTATGAAGAAGTTCGGAAGATGCGCTTCAAATAGACCAATATGCTATCGATATTGGGTGTAAGACCTACGGTATCAATGGGAAATTGGTGTCCCCTAATAAAAAATCTAGTCATCAAAATAAAATATCCAATAAAAGGACCTAAGGTATTGAATCAAAACTGCAGTTCCACCACGTATGGTGTTATCGATCTAGTAAAGAATGCTATTTTTACAAAAAAGGTAAAACTAACAATCATAAAAAACAACAACAATTCGGGAAATCAAAGATTCCCTAACATTGTCTCCTTGGTCAACATGGTTGATGTGAATCACCCTCCTCCTTGACAAGCTCAAACCCAAGGCCCGAACCAATACCAGAACTCTAGCCAAGGGGTAACAAATTATGGTTATAAACACTAGTTTAAGAATAACCAAGGTTATAATAAACAATTAACCTCTAGCCAAATGCCAAGAGACTACGATCCCAATATTTATTGTGGTTTTCATCATGTTATTATTCATAACACCAAAATTGCAAGGATTGTAACAAAGTTCATACAAAGACTCCCTAAGAATCAAAGGCATCTCTTTGTGGACATGTTCTTAGAGAATCCTGAAGGAACCTCACAACCAAGTTACACAAGACCTATCACACCCTAGAATGAAAACCTAGGCATTGATCGAGACCTATTACCTAAGTGTCCTAAATATGTTAAGGTAAATCCTCAAAACATAAATAAGGGTATTAATGTAGGGAATAATGACCAAGAGGGTTCAACTTATACTAAATATTGAGTTTCTCCTAAATTTGGATCAAACAACAATACAAAGATTTTGGGATTAGTTGAGCTAGAGGTTGAACTAGAAATTAATGCAAAAACTTAGATAAGATAATATATTTCACAACCCCTCCCTATTCATTCTTTCTTGTAGGATGACATTCCTACAATCTCAAAACTAGTGGGAGCCTATGATTTTATATCAGATTTGAACAAGACCTTTTCTCACATCTCATTTCTAGATTTTTTGAATAATTCCACTGCGCATTGTTTCACATTGCTTGATGCATTGGGTCTTGGTAATGTAATCCATGTTAATCCTCCTTCTAAAGCTCAAATAAATCATATTGAATTCGACATAAATCCTTTATGATAAATTTATTGGGATACTTGGGTTTGTTTTTGATATAAACAAGATGCCATCTAATGTTGAAATAGCCCAAGAGGTGATCCTTCCTTATATTTACAAATATGGGTTTATAAAAATTGCATCAAGAGAGCCATGATCAATGATGGGGCTGCTTTGTGAATGTGGTTTCATTATTTTACTTATAGAATTTGGGATATCAGGATACTAAATGTTCCTCTACAAGAAACACATTGCGAGGGTATGATAATCTTAAGGATACCTCAATTAGAACTATAGTTCTTCATGTTTCCCTTGGGCCAAAAACCATCTTGATAGATTTTTACATCATTGAAAAGGAGATAAATTATAACATGATCCTTAGTAGACCTTGGATTCACTAGATGAAGGCTATTCCCTCCACTTTGTTCCAAGAGGTTAGATTTCTCCATCTTTTCTCAAGGGGATCCTAATACCTTCAACATACATTTGGAAAACCTTAGGAAGAAACCAAGGGTCCAATCAAAATATGAACTCCCTGTGAATCAATTGAACAAACCACTTCCATCAAAGGAATTGGTCATGACCACCATAAGAGTTTCAAAATTTGAATTCAATGACCCAAAAATGTTTGAGGTATCGAAAAAAGATAAAGGTAAGGTGATATATGTGGAAAATTTTTCCACCAAAACCACTTTTGAGATTATGAAACTCTTAGAGAGTGATGAACCTATCCTTCTCCCCTTCGAACCATAAGGAATGGGTAACCTCCTTGGTATAGCCTCACTTCTTATAGATGATCTCGGTTTAGACATAAACATGATAGAAGTAACAAAGGAAGAAAAGAATTTTGAGAGAAATATGATGCCCATCAAATCCATCTTTAGGGCTTCTTCCATTCTAAACCTTGGTCTAGACACAAATATGTCAAAACCAATCTCATTGTATCCATGAGACATAATCCCATAGTGTGAAAAATGTCAAATGTAACCACTACTCCCTACGTAGGGAACAAAGTTAAGCAACGTAGTCATGCTCACATGAATATGATATGTCAAGAGTGTGAATAAGAGGTTCAAAATACCCTCTCAAATGGAAAGACTCACATAAAGGTTGGATGATCAGGTATATATAGTTGTAGGTAAGGGTTGTAAGTTTAAACCTAAGGTAGTAGGCCCTTTTCAAGAGAAAAAACTTCAAATATCATGTGTATTATTTGTGTACCCTTGAGGTAAGGATTTTTACATCCATCAACCGACATCACCCTAAACATTTCTATGCATAGTCCATTTGCATTTCCACTTATACATTATTACATCCACACTATATACCATCTGCATTATCATGTTGTAAAATTGTAAAACAAGAAACTTAATTTTCAAGCAATCTTTACAGAATTTAAAAAATTGCCAAAAAAATTCTATCATATCTTTTCAAGTATCCATCATATCATCTCTAAATTATTTAAATATCTTCATCATTTCAAAAGTTAAGACATAATTATGACATTGGTCCTACCAAGTCTTGCACACTTAGTTCTATTCAGGGTTTCTTCCAACTCAAGCATCTTTTCCCATAGTCTATTCTAAAAGCTTCTTGATGTCACATATTTCCCTCAAAATCTCTTTCATAACAGAGAGCAAAGTCTAAACATTTCATCTGGAGTTCTTTTCCGCCTATCTCAACCTTTGGTAGTGAGCCATCACATCTTATTATATGCATGGGGTTTAGACTGGAGGCAATAATTCCTTCCAAAAACACAATTCTAAAACAATTAAACAAAAAAAGGATAAATCAACAATAAATAAAAATATACCTTCATTTTAAAATAATACTACACTTCCTTGCCCTAGCAATCTTTGGTGATGATCCCATGCTTCCTACTAGTGGCATGAGGTTGGTAAAGGAGGGAATTTCCCTTACTCACCTATGTATTTTCCTTAGTGATGATCCTGTGCTTCTTATTGGTAGCATAGGTCAAGATGTAGGGATCCCATCAAATAAGTCAATAAGTTGTAAATAATTCAATGAATAAAAAGTTATTTGAAATCTTAAAAATCCCAAGAAAATGAGTTAGATGTGTATGTTACAAGAGATTTAATCCCTAAAACTATATTTTTCAATCAAAAGGCCATCTTCGGATCTAAGTATAGATAAAATTATAATAAAATTACATTCTAAACTGGTTAGTTGACCTTGCTTAGGGTTGAGTTGTAGGTTCCTAGTTGGTTCTTTGTCAAAATCTTGTCTTTTCTCACCATCTTCATTCATCAAATTCACATAACTCGCGTTCTTCCTGGATCTCAATGATGAGCCCGACATCTTACTAGTTGTGCAAAGTTAAAATGGAATGATTTCATCTTCTTATAATGTCACATTTATCACATTTTTCCAATAAAACAAAAGTATTAAATATTGCTTGAAAATCAAATTTCTAAATTACAATTTGTCCTCATATGCATCATATATAAAACAAAAAAATATAATTCATTTTTTTACACATTTGCATCATCATCATCCATAACATGCATCTATAAAAGCATATTAAAAGCATTGGTAATTCTAACCATCTAAGAGTATGCAAGTGAATCAAATCATGATTGATTCAACTCTTACATAGAAGAGATGAAGTAAGTGTATATATGTATATATTAATAACATCATGTTTTGTGTACAATGCCATCATACTCTAACAAGTATGGTAAAAACATTCATCTATGAGCCAAAAATCCAAAAAAATTGTATATACACAAATAATCTCAAAACAATAAGGCATATAGCCTACCCCTCTCTATGGGATCCCAATGAAGGTGTAGGGTGAGGCTCTTACTACGACTCTTATGGAGGGATTGAGATCCTCCATGTTCCAATTAGTGAGAATGACCATGAGATGGGGTAGATGATCTACCACTAATAGTAGCATAGCTGCAAGAGTGGCCAACAATATCTCCTCTCACCAACTTTTATCTAGTAAGCTTGGTTCTCATCTAGTTTAGGGTTGCTGCAACATGTCATCCCAACATGAACAAATCCATGTGAAACCAACAATCACTGGCTTCCCTACATGTGCAAGCAATTATCTCGCTTTCTTCCCCATAGGGAGTGTAAAAGTGTTCACCAAGATTTGCTAAATAAAATATTGTGAGCCATCCAAAATAGCTACAAAACAAAAATACAAAAATGGAAAGTTAGAAAACTTCCAAAAAAATCTATAGTTTGTATTTTTCTAAATATTTAGTCTAGAGTCGAGAGAAGAGTATTATACTTACTAAAATATCCATGCATATTGAGGGATCAAAAGGTGCTTTGGTGGTGGTGCGGGAGTTATGGTAGACATCTCATCCACTCTAAGCTCCTCTGCTACTATCTTCTCCATGCCCTTCTGTTCTCCATAAATTGAATCCTCATCCTCTCCTGTTATGATGGTCAAAGGATCCCCGAGTGTAGTGTCTCACCTCATCCTCAAACTTTTATTTAGTTATCATGGAAGCCTCTCCAGTGGCTGACCACTCCATGTCACTCTCTGTCACCACCTCCTCCTCCATCTTAGACTCTACCTCTACCTCTTTTTCGACCTCCTCCTCCTACTCCTCCTCCTCGATGTGTGTAGGCACTACCTCAATATGTAGGATTGGCCTCAACCTAGCTCGGTCTTGTGCAAACATGTGGTGTACCAATCAAAACCCCAAGAATGAAGATAGTTCGCCCTAGATTTCCCTTTGGGTCAGCTCTAGCCTCTCGGATCCCACTATATATGATTAGGACTATTGGGAGGGCATTAATGTAAGGTAATCCAAACTATTATGGAACCTTGTATGAATTGGATGGACCTCCACTCTGCTGGTCTGATCTACTAACCGTGTAGTAGAACTACATGTACCCAAGGAAATCATCTCCTCACCCCATAGGCCAACCATGTCCTGATATGGATGTGCAATCATGTCATCTATGGTGAGTGTAGAAAATTACTCGCATGGCCCCTTGAGAGGAGACATTTCTACCCATTTAGATGCTTTATGATCACTCCTAAATCTTCTATCCTAATCCCTCTCTGATAGGGAATCATGTGCTCATATACCCAACTCATAACAAATGTAGGGTGACTAAGGGCCTTTCTCTTGAGTCTTACAACTCTGTATAAATCATGGTAGGTGGTAGAAAGGATATCAATTACCCATGCATATATGCAACCATGTTACTCAATGCTCTAAATAATGGGTGCCAACAAATAGAGTAGCTTATCTCCACTCTTGTCCCCAACCAAGCGCAAGGCTAAGATACCAATAATTTCCTTATGTAAGGCAAAGATAGGTGTGGAGGCACCCGATAGCAATCTCATCCCATGCTTGGCACCTATTTTAGGTGCCTATAAATCTCCCATGTATGTCACCCAAGCGCAAGAATGAACAACTGTGCTCACATTAGCCAAAGTCAACTTCCTGTCGGATGAACTCCCAAAATCTGGTAGACATCCTCTAAAATGATCGACCACTCCCCTCTAACACGAGGAAGATGGAAATTGATTTGGTCTACATCCCAATGTATCAATAAGTCACATACCAAGTGATAAGCTAATGTAACTAGTTGTTTGGAACATCCTCCATATCCGACCCTCTAAAATAAATCCCTCTCATCTTGAATCAATGTATCTAAGATCAAGGAAACCAGTCACACCTTCATGCCAAGCTCACAGCATCTAACATACTTCCCATGTATTCATAAACATTGAAAATAGCAACTTAGAATCATTTCAATGCACAACAAGCTCTCCAAAAACATCATAAAAAAATTAAAAACCCAAGAAATTTATCATACTTAGTCAATTCTAGAGGTTGCCTCGATAATTATGGAACCACCCTCTATACAAAGAGGTAGTTATGTAACTTCCTCTTGATGTAAAGTGTCGATTGCATAAACATCATGGTAATTCCTCTTTTCATTTGACCTTTCAAAATTTGCGTAACTAACACAATGGTTATGTAACCACCGCTTTCTGCATAGGGGCGGTAGTTGTGTAATCACCGTGGTATTTCCATATGTGAAAAGCATGCCATACCATAGGGCCCCAAAAATTTCAAAAAAGATAAAAATACATCATTATGAATAAAACAAAATCCACATCCCATGTGGTGCCCTCTAGTGAACATTTTTACTATAAAATTAGCAAAAATCTCCCCCTAAGTTATTTTTTTCACTTTTTCACATTTTAGGGTAAAATAAACAAATATAGATAACTCACCTATTCATGACCCACTACTCCTCCCACTAGTTTGGATGCCATCATGTTGAAGAAATCTTCATTTTGACTGTAGTCTCATTCTAAACCATCACAGGTAATCCAGAGCTCAAATTTTCACCAAGTGGGTAAGTGAAAATGATTTCTAGAAATAGTAATTTTGAGATATATACAAATACACACACACACACAACATGTTTTTACTCAATTTTGAGTGTGTGTTTCAGAAAGGAGTCTTTGTGTTGGTGCAGGTAAATTCTTATCCCTACAGATATAGTAAGTAATTTTATCATTTTATTTTATCATATTTTTTGATTATGCATTATATCTGCACTTGATTCCTGTTTTCTTCTTAAAGGTAGCAGGAAGCTTGGATTGGTATGGAATCAACACACGAGAATGTTAGGTATAATTTCTAACCTTCCCATTTGGGAGTGTCATACTCGGATATCATTTTAAAAATCTCTTCATGGCTAAAACACTTCTCTGAGGGGGAAATATGTATGCACCCAAATTTTCATGGTGCTACATTGTCAGAATAGTTCAAATCCTTGATGATGATAAATATAAATTCTAATGATGTCTAAGTTCAATTTCTCGCTTACGCGCATGTTCTTGTAGCTTAATTTACCTTACTTGTTTATTTTTAATATCTTTATGCTTTCCTTAGTCATTTTGCAACTTTTTCCTAAGCTTCATAGACTTTTGTTACGTAACTATGCTTGACAATCACACAACCACAACGGAGGTTGCGTAACCTCTAGTCTATACAGACTAGAAGTTCCATGTGCTTCTACCCGAGACTTTTTCATCATGTTTTGAATGGATGTCACCTTCTTTAAACTCATTTTTCACACACATCTCTTGACCAAATCAGATGTTCTTGAGCTTGTTAGATGCGTATAGACTTCTTCTTCCCTACTTACTATTATTAGTAAGTTAACTAATACTCCCATGAGTGATGTGGTACTTCTTAGGCGACAAGTGGGATGGACCACTTCTCTTCCATTTTTCTATAAAAACCAAGATTTTTTGTTATGTACTAGTTTGATTCTTTTCATTTGGAATTACATCGTTGCATTGTCAGAATCCTTCCAAGAAGTACACAAGAAAACATATTTCATTTTCCTTGTTGCTCTCTTTCTTGCATTTCTAATAGAATTCTTGCAAACCAGCTAGCTCTAGCACTCCTTTCCTCTACACACTACCAACACAACTCCCTAGAAATGTTTATACATTCATTGGAAAAGAAGCCGAGAGGACATAGAAATCATTACTAGCATTGAATTTTGATCTGTACTAAATTTCTAGGTTGGAGGTGTTTTAAATTCCTAGAAGTTTCCTTTACTTATTTAAATATATTTCAAATCATAATCTGTTAGATACACATGTTTCAAAGAAGTAACATTTATAATTGTTTCCATTTGCAAAGATTCCATTAAGGATTTCTTCTCATCTCATCCCTGTGGATTTGATGGGAAGAATTTAGAGGAGGTTCTTGCACACATTGTGTTGTTAATTATTCACTATTAGATTGTTCATAGAGTTCACTACATTCAATATTTAGATCCATCTTGCACACGAGAAAATATTCTTTTGAAAGCTTCCTCCTTGCCTATCCCTGTGGATTTACATGGGAAGTAAGTTTTATAAGCTTCTATATTTTATGCTTTAGTTTAATACTTATTCATTTAGAAAGATTTCGTTTTACCAGGGAAGCTTCATGGGAATAATCGATTCTTATAACCTTTTCATTCTTCCCGTGATTCTGAGGTAGAACCAAAGGAAGTAATATCCACAACTAAAATTAGGAAAACCTTTATTTTTATTAAATTAGATTAAATCCTCTACAATAGGGAAATAGCCACATCTAGCTATTTCATTGTTTAGTTTAATTTGTTTTAGAGTAGAAGAAATTTTTATTTTATTAGAAGAAGTTGCATTGTTTGTGTAGATTGTTTTATTTAATTCTGGAAAACACAAAAATATAAATTAGGTAGATGTTAGATGTAATTGTTTAGATTTATTTAATTAATTTCCTTGCAAAGCAAGTAAATTGAATTGTTCACTTCATTTTGGAAAATTAATCGAAATTAATCTAGTTAGTTAAGAGATTAAACATATTTTTCTTTTAATGAAGTTATATTTTATTTTCTTAATTTCTTACAACAAAATTTTCAAAGTAGTTTAAATTTGAAATTAAACTAGACAATTAAACCATAGGAAACTTACGCTACCCATACATAGCCTCTAATTCCATCTTGGTCAACTCATCTCATACGAATTAACACTACCCATTCTTAGTCTATGACTCTCCTATAGCTCCCTTTAAATAATTCTTGCAACCTTGCACATTCAGAGATGTCATGGAAATACCTCAGAAGGTCAAGTGAATTTTGAATCACATGTTGACTCTTAGGTATAAGGTTGTTTGGCTCTTTCTTGACTCTCTCATGGAAGGAATAAATGAGTTCTTCTGATGATGAATCTTTAGTGAGTGAAGGGAACTCAAGTATTTGAACACATTTTTAGAAATAGTTCAAGATATCAAAATCATGTTTTACACAAGAGTCCAACTTAAATAGTGCATTCTTGAGCATAACATATTTCACACCCATGATGCGGATCCAAACTTGAGACTGGTTCTCTGCAACGCATGAAAACATATTCTTAATCATGAGGGTGTGAGAGTCAAAGGAAATAATATCAGACACTAGTGGGAACATCTCATTTAAATTATTGAATTATTTTGAAAACTCCTCCTTACTTTGTTCACTTCTGACAATGTTGTAAGAACATACTTGATGAGAGAAATGACTTCTAGAAATAATGTCTTTCCTTGCTCAATGATTTTCTCAATCCATTTCTCGCTATCCTTCCCTCACATCATGTATCCTTGGGAACTCTTGACTACCTTTGGGTCAACACTAGTGATTGGGGGATGTCTTTAAATTGAAGAGAGGATGCTGATTTTGTTTTGAGAAGGGTTGAATGTAAGCACTATGAGATTTTACATGGCTCATTTCATGTATTCTTAATTTTAAGAAAGAAGGTGGGAAGAGGATTATTTAAAGAGATAAGATTAACTCTTATTCAAATATTGACCAAATGATATTCGATCAACTCATAGTTTGACAGAGTCATGTCTTCAATGGGCTTGCCATTCTTAGGTCCTGGCAATTTTGACATATTGATTACTCAAGTACCACCGAAGAAGCAATATGTTGTCTTAGACTTCTTTATTTTCTTTGAATTCAGTGTCCTTGAGATTTTTTTGAGACTGGGAATGGTAGTGAGCTTCGTTATCCTTTTCCCACTTTCAAGAAATTCTTGAATCCATGGAAATGGCTCTTAAAGAGTTGAAACACTTTACGTCATAGGAGAACTTTTAGAAGCTTGTTGTGGAAGAAAATCTTGATCACCATGGGGAAGCTCTAACCTTTTGGAAAACATACCTAGATTCCCTTGAAGAAAATTTTCTAGAGTGAATTACTCTTGCAATGAAAACTTTCCTTGAATAACACACTGAGATTTCTCAAACAACTCCACTCATGTTGGCTAATTCTCCTAGCTCACATATGTTTACTCACTCATCAAGTTCATTTAGGAAGCTTACTAAGGGCATTTGGATCACTCAAACATGATTGCTGAGTCTACATAGCTCAAATTTTCAATGGAGATTTGAATCTTTTTGAGTCCATTTTAACCGCATAATTCCTGGGATTGTGTCTGCTGCACCCTACGGTGTTCGCCTTGCTACTATCACTAGAATGATGCCTATAGACCTTTGTGCATGATGTATACCATTTTTTGAGCCATTTCACCTTCATAAACCCATAATAATGTGATAAGAAAAAATTATATAACTAAAAATGGAGCAGACAACAACTTTTTGCATTCAAAGCTAGAACTTTCTATTTTTAGCCACTGGGATCGAAGAGTTGCTATTTTGGAAAATATTAATTTTTTTAGTTGAAATCAGTTTTTTGGAATCCCCAATATGCTTGGAACACTTTTATAGATGTTTATTTTCCATTTTCAAGTACTTTCTATATTTCGAAAGTGGTTTTTTACTCCTTTTTCATGCTTTTAGGCCTAAATCTCCTAGTTTATCATCTTGGTTGTTTTTCGAGTATTCCACTTTAAAGGGTTTTTCTATTTTGGGAGATTTTCTATTTATAGAAAATGAAAACACCGGGTAATTACTATTTTTATAAATTGGTCTTCCACACCTCAAATTGACAAAAATCAGCTTCTCTAGAATAGGTTTGTCTTCTAGATGTTGTGCTCAAAATTCTAGCTCAAACCGTCCACCGGAATGATGGGAAATTGAAAATGAAGGAGCTAGGGAAGAAATATAGGGTTTTATGCCATTAAAAATTAGGGGAACCTTTGGTTCTTCTATTTCTTGCTTCTTATTAGCACTGGGAGAGAGAGAGGCAACAAAAAATCTTGTCCGATTCCAATTACCAGGTTAGGAGATATGAGTTTTTCATGTTTTTGGCTATGGAGTCAATCTGGAAAA
The DNA here is from genome assembly GCA_018340775.1 of Taxus wallichiana var. yunnanensis. Lineage (NCBI taxonomy): Eukaryota > Viridiplantae > Streptophyta > Pinopsida > Cupressales > Taxaceae > Taxus > Taxus wallichiana. Next base: position 16,651,880 of record CM031239.1, on the reverse strand, counting down.
AATTGGGCATGGTGTCTATATAAAAATCATGATATTGAATGATTTGTAGCAGTGAATCATGGAGGAATGAATACAAAATTCAGGAATTGAAGAGGGAAATGTTTTTATAATGTTTTTCCGACAACAACTTTCTCGAACACACAAGGGGAAGAAGCACGATAGTTAAAAATTTACAATTTTTGTATTTTTAAACAATATTGGGCTTGGTAATGTTTTGTGTCCCAATGGGATGGAAAAATTTATGTAAGAAGATTTTCCCTCTTCTCATCTTGACAAGTTGCAGATGGAGATTGGTTGGTGGAGGAGAGAGAAAATCATTTGAAAAACTTTCGGGGCTAAAAATGGGTCACATAGAGGACATAGGAAAGGGATAGGCTTGGGTGTAATTTTTTGTGAAAAATATCCCCAGGTAATGGGATAGTTATTTCAAGAAAATTTTCCCTCACCTAGTGAGGACAAGTGGCAGATGGTGATTTGGTGAGGTGGAGAGGAAAGGGAGTTGAAAATTAGCCTACAGAGCCTTCCCGGGGTCACATGGAGAACCAATGGCAAAGATGGGTATGGGGCACATTTTTGTGTCCCAAATATCCTAAGAGGATGGGATATTTTGTGTAATAAAATTCACACTTACCTAGTGAGGACAAGTGGCACATTTTGATTTGATGATAGGGATTGCTGAAAAAGGGTGTGAAGGGGATTAACGGCAAGATTGGGCTTCGTCGGCGTCACAAGATGATCCAAGGGGCTATTTTGGGCTTCTTTTTTTTCCCAACTATCCCAAGGGCATGGGACATTTTGGACACAAAATTATTCCATCAGCAGGTGATGACATGTGTCTAACCTCAAATTTGGCTAAGTCTCAAAAGTATACCTTGGAGAGAATCTTACCAACAAAGTTTCTAGAGCATAGAAAGGCATTTTTGGAAATTTATTTATATTAATTTAACTCCAAAAAAATTTCAAAAAGAATGGGATGGGTCATATGCTCTAATTTTTCATACAAAAATATCCTTTTTTTTCGGGACCGCAAGTTGTCATGCAAAAATAGACTGTGGAAGAAGTTCCTATGTCTTGTGAAAAAATGAAACCACCATAATTTATATAACCAAAATACCTTTAAAATGGTATCTTTTTTTCCCTCTAACTCATTATGAATATCCAAAAATCACTTCCCAAAACTCGGTGTTGTTTTGAACCGTAATCTCCTTTACCTTCAAAACCCACTTTCGTTGATCTTGTCCCTAAACCTCCAAATCTTTCCTAAATCTAACTAAAACAATTAAAAAAAATCTTATCTCCTTGATACTAATACTTGATTAATTTATTCCTTCAAATCTACTCCAAAGAATGCACACTGCCTTAGAATGGCAAAAATTAGCCATTTTTAAGTCTCATGAGGAGTTTGCCTCAAAAGGAACTATATCGGAAGAATATCATGAGCTTGTTTCCTTATTTCTAGCACATTGGAAAGTCCATTATGACACATGAGATAAATAAAATGATTGGGATAGGCTTCACACAATGGGTGAACTAATCTTGAAGAGTTTTTGGAAGGTTTACAATCCAAAACTTGGGTCCATTGTCGGCTTGAAAATTTGAAATTTTCATGTTGCACATTTGCATGATAACAAGTTCTCATTGGGTTATAGTGGAAAAAATATTCATTACATGGTGAGTCAAATGTGTCATGCATTATTTCTAAGCTCATTTTCCAAATACCAACCATGCCACATTAACCAAATTCACCTCATTTTCAATGACCAAACAAGGCCAACATATTAAAGCACAAATAAATACTAATTGTTCCTTTCACCAAGTTTCTTTTAGGAATTTTATCAAATGGTTTATTTCCTACAGAATGCCTCCACATATTTCAATTAACACTAAAAAACATACAATGAAAATGTCACCCATTTCCAATCTCAACATAAATCTCAATTTGACATCATTATGAAGAGACGATAAGTTATAGGAGGCGCAACACATTCCTATCTCTACACACCCCTCTCCTTCCTTGTGGTGAAACCTATACCCTATTTAAAGATCTTATTCTTAGTACATGAAGGTAGGATGTTGAAAATGGTGGGGAGTCCAGCTTACACCTATCAACAACATTTGCATGAAAGTTTTGTACGCCTTTTAACAAATTCATTCATTCCATTAAACCACATTTATTTTTATCTTCACACATTTCGTAAAATAATTCATGTTCCTCATTCGTCCTTCCACATTTTTGTTCCTATCTACCAACACACTTGTAACCTAACATATAACAAGGGAGTATGTTGGCAAAAGATGTGGAGTCTACTTTTAAAACAATCAAAGTGCATTAATTTGAAGTTTTTAAGGCCTTTTAACAAACCCATTTTGTGTGCATTCCGCAATCCTTGTTTTCCTCCTAATAAAAACAAAATTAATCTTATATGGGAAGGTTCATCCCATTTTCATCCACCCACAAACATTACTATACATGCCACCTACATATTTTTCCCTAACTCGCACTAAAAACCCAAACAATACCAATGCCATTCATTGCCAAATCATTCCTTTTCCAAATAGTCCACACATAGGTTGGAAGGATACTAAAAAAACCACACCGATTGGGTCATATATTTATTGGTTACATTAGGTGAAATAAATGAAATGTTCTATGAGGGTTCCCATGCCTTGCCATAACTGGTACAATCCATCGCCATGCCCATGCCTTCACATGGATCCATTACTCCATTCACCCACTCACCTACTAGCCTACATAAATCCTTAACTTTCCACACTTTACGTGTCCTTTTGTTTTATTTATTTTACTTATTTGTTTATTTATTTTAAATTATCTCATTTTCATTTGTTTCAAATAGAAAAATCTATTTTACTCTCTCTATCATTATATATATATATATATATATATATATATATGTATATATGTTATTATCGTTATTATTAATTTATTTCAATTATTAAATTTTAATATTCTATTATTTTAATGTTACTCAAATAAATCAACCATACTAGGGAACCAACTAGAGCTCTCACAAGTGAAAACTACAATACTAAAGTGTGAGGGGCATTATAGGTATGGTACAATGCTAAGCATCATACATCATGTAAGAACCTGTAAGTGATCTGTATTCACCTCAAAAAGTACCATGTGAATGCACATGTGTGTATGGAAAAATGATAGAGCACAATATGAATTCAAGTAACATGATAAACAATGTGCAACATAGAATATTATAAACGAACAAGGATACATCCAATTAAGATCTAAGCTAGTATTTTTGAATTTTGGAAAACATGTGAACATGAAATATAAAAATAGGATAGGGAGTAAGGTTTCCCCTATGTGTGAAAATTGAGATCCACGTAGGTAATTTTTCCCTTAAAATTCATGTTTGGACTTAGAACAAGAGTGATTCATCAGATAAAAAGGGGAGAAGTAATATGCCCCCAAGGCATGAATGTTGCAATGATCTAATAAATGAGGGTAAGGGGTAAGGGCCCACTATGTGTCAATGTAAAAATATGAACACACATGAACATGATCCAATGACCTAATGTCATGTGAAACTACATGTATCATAAAATTTAGAGTAGGATTATGTCATGCATGTAGAAAAACTATAATAGGTGGAACATTGATAAGTAATGATTGAAGTTTGGGAAACACGAGAGCTACTAAAGAACAATGTTAACATAGTGAGGGAAAAAACCTATGGATTCTAAGATCCCAAATATATGAGGAGTAAATATAATGATATGCATGATAAGGATATAGCTAGTAGAAGAAACTAGAATAGGTGGGATATTGGAGTTGCTAGGAATAATGGAAAAGGTAAGTGTAAACTATTTAAGGTGGATTTTTGTTCATTTGTAATATAAAATATCACTAAAAACTTAGAGGACAACAAGGTTTAACGATACTTGCATTGAAAATACAATTTCAATATGTATGGATGCAATACGGGCATGAGACTCTTACTTCCAATGAATGAAAGAAAATTACACACAATGAGATAAGTGGACAAGAGATATTAGATAAAACATGAAGAGTTTTTATAGAAGGATGAAGCCAATAACCAATGGGATTCCTTGAAGGGTGTCAAATCATTTTTAAAATCAAGTGATAAATGATAAAAGATGTGATGTGATAGTAAGACAATGGAAAGATAAATTAATAATCCGTAGGGATAAAGAGGTCTTGTTCCACATGATAAGTGGCCCAGAAAGGGCTAAGGCTAGCTCAAATTCTTTGAAATATTCGATCCAGATTTGTTCAACAACATTTTGTTCTTCTTGTGTGACTTCAAGATAATATTTGATGTCATCGATGGTTTGTGTCAAATATATAACACACATACTCAAATCATGTGCAATGTCAAATTTCTCCCAGACAAATGGTTGTGGGATGATAGACAGATCGTAGATACTTATGATCAAATGTGCTTGGCATGATACAATCATCTATAAGAAGAGACAAATTAGAAATAGATATATTAGAAGACATATGTTATACAAATGCAGAGGGATGTCTAGATGTTGAGAATGATATCGTCTACATTTCCAAAGTATCAAATATTTGATATAGTTTCCAAGGATCCAAATTCATGAAACTTGATGAGATTTTATAGAATCCCCAACAATTAGTTAAAATCTTTCCGATCTAGAAAAAGTGGGGAAACCCACTTAGAAGTGGTTTCAACCACTTCCAAATTAGTTATTTCAGGTTTGGAGGTGAGTAAGGATGGGTAGGAAGGTGTTAAGGGTGTTGGGAGGTTAGGAAGTTAGACTAAAGTGGATTAAGATGGTTTTTATGTGGTTTGAGAGGTTTAGGTTACTTATGATGAGTAAAATAAGAATTTAATGAGATTAAAGTATGGTTTTTACTGAGATTATTTCATGGTTTATAGAATAATAGGATGGGTTTGGTGTTTTTAATGAAAACTATGAGGAATGTGGATAGACAATGCAAGGTGCTGAAAAATAGGTGTTTACATTTGCCCCTTTATGTCAAGTGGTTTGTAATTGACAAACTACTAGAAATAAACAAGTGAAATGGCTGGATTTGTGCTGGATGGGTGGTCCCCCCTTAAATTGGGGGTCATTTTGATAAAGTGCAATGGTCATCGGTTTGAATAATTTGATGAAGGAAAATGCTTATGTGATGTTTTTGTTTCAATTTACGGTGCCCCAAGACCAGGCCTAAAGTAGATTGCCACAAAGGTGGGTTTACATGACCAGGATGTCAAGTGATAAGGGAACTAATGTGTTCTCAACCTATTGATGCATGACTTATAATAAGTAGAAGGAAAATTCTCCCTACGATCTTTTAGTATCCACCATGTGTTGGGAAATGTAGGTTGGATATAAATCTTGTTACTTACAAAGGTGTACTTACGATACTAGGAAGTCAAGTGATAGGTGTAACAACCACTTTAATATGCTTCTCAACTAGGATTTTTTTAATCTTACTTTATGATTCATTGATTTAAATACCCATATATTTAAACCCAACATAAATCTTAAGTTCATATCTCATGCTTCCTTGTTCTAAATTCACCTAATTTAGAACCAACATCCATCTAGATCAATCCATCCTATAACAGTCATAAACCATGTGTAGCTACATGAGAGTATACAAATCCTACTTGATCCCCTTCAAACACTCCTTGCGAGTGTGTTTACTCTTTTCAAGTGTGTATATAGAGTATACTATGGTTTATTTCATATATCAATGATAATCAAGTATCTTATTAAAATTTTCTACTTGGGAATCCATCTCATAATCCCATCCAACATCCTACATCTTAGATCCTAGTGAAATCATGATAATGTATTTAACAATCTTAAGCTAATATCAATAGAGTTTTAAGTCATGTTCTCCATGCTTAGTTCCTTGACGACACACTCGCAATTGGAGCTTGTCTTTCATGGGCACTTAACTACTATTACCTATATTAGGATCATATTTCCTTCTATGGTTAACTTATTAAGACATGGATTATTTTCCATCTTATTATGTTCATAATTGACAACTTAAAAATTATTTTATGTCCTTAAGTCATTATTAAGTTGATTCATCTTCCTAATTATGATAAGTACATTTGTATTTAACCAAATCATCACAAAGTGCCTAAGATTATTACCTACCATCTTGAATTGGTCATATTTTTATGGTACTACTTAGTTATCATATGTTGTTGATCTTAGTTATCAACAACTTAGTTCTGATGGTCACAACAAATATCCGGTCACATAATACTAATGTGATTTAAAATGATGTATATGGTTACTTAGTGACATTTATATAGCAACCATATTTTAACCGAATTACCAATTAATTCTAGGGGTAAATATTTTTTATCAACAAGAGGCAACTTTCTATCTATCAAGATCTACGGCAATGGGTTGATTTCTTTCAACACAGAGGAGATGACCCTATAATAGAGCATGCACCAAAACACGTACATATCTTTTCACCATAGGTTGTTGAAAAAATTACTAATAGTTGTTCACTTTTTGGTTAATGACACTTTTTAAGAGTTAATGAGAATGTGACACATAGGGTGCTCGGTCATTTGTCCCTCTTTCAAATGCTTTATATTGATTTTCTTCATATTACATCAATTCAAAAACTAATTTTCCCTCCAAATAAACACGCGAAACAAAATTGTTGATATGGCATGATCATACACTACATGATGATATAATTTATTTACAATACTAACATACCTACATATATTTATGTGACCCTAAATTTAGGTGCACGGTTATAGGGTCTTCTCCCTAGTTATCTAAGTGAATAGTTATTAATTTATTGCTTCCCTTGCCTATTTGGTATACACCATTTACCCCTGATTATTCATTGTTTAAATATACATTATTACCTCTGTCCTATTCATTCTATCATAAAGATGAAACATTATCATCATTATGAATCCCTTTTATCTCTCACTCTCAAGGAGAGTATAACTTATTGGAGCCATTTGACCTTTTCAAGAACCATGCATATATAGGAAAATATAACCTACTCAATTATACATTTACTTCCTCATTTATTCTTAATTATTCCCTTATTTTAAGATTGAGATTATAAGACATAATGTAATCCATAGAATTAATTCCTAGAAGGAAATCCAACTATCTATATGCCCTTGTAAATATGCTTATTATCATTATAGATTAAACATATGAATACTTCTTAATTCATCTCTTTATAGTCATAATATTATTATATCACCCAGATTATAATTTAACAAAAGATACATTATTGAGTAACAAAATAAGTGTTTCAATTTCCTTATATATATCAAGTGATCTCATTAAATTTCATATTCTTATACAACCATATAATTATTTTATTTAAAATACATCAAGAACAATTCTCAATTGAAGTCATAGCTGACATATTAGAGAGGGTCTCATTTATATTTATCTCAATAGACTACTTACCTTCTTTACATTTCATTATTCTTGAATACAAGGAAAGTAAAAAATATATTTTTCACTTAGATCATTAAGAATACATATTTTCCATTCATGAAATAGGTACAAATATTCAAGCAAGAAAAACTATCCCTTTTCTTTAATTTTTATCTTAATAATCTTCTTTCAATCCTAAAATGTTAATAACCTTCATGGAAAATATTCCATTGTACATGGTAAGTTCCAATCGAACTGGTATGATATTGTTGTTTCCTATATGAACTATTTGTGCCATTCATTATTTGAGTAATCAAATTAAAACAATATTCCAAGATCAGTTCTATCGATTAACTTAACAATACCTTGACACATCATTAAATATAATTTTTCAATGAATCATTATGAAATTTTTAGTATACCAATATGCAAATGCGTTCAATCGTATTTTACTTCACAACATAAATCTAGTCATAATGAAAAAACTATTCATTCTCGTAGTTTTTATAAAGTAAACAATTGTAAATGCACTTAGTTAATATACACCAATCAATCACACATTTCAATCAGGGATTTAAAAAAGTTTATGCATTACATGACATCCTATTGGTAACTAAAGAAAATGATATCACCCAAGATATACATATCTTACATATTTAGATGTTTAATGAATCCTTGATCATTAGAGACAGAGTAAGGCTAGTTACTATGGTTGTTTTTCAAAATAGGTCCCTTCTAACCATATCACAATTAAACCTTCTCAAATAATTCACATAATCGAAATGATCTTCCTCATACCAAGGTCATACAACGAGTCTAGTTTTTTTCCCATGGGTTTCAAATAAATAGTCTGATATTTGTAAAATATTTTAATTTAATAATTTGAAGTATGCAAAAATAATAATATATTACTCAATTGACTCACATCTTAAGCTAAGGCCTACTAGAACTAGTGTATATTCGAATATTATAAGACAGCTTAATGGTTACCTTAAAATTTCCTAGTTACCATAGGTCGACCTAACATTCTTGAGAATGTTCACACTAGAATCAAACAATTAAAAAAATTCTTTAATGGTAACAAGACTTATATCTATCAAGTATAAACCTCAAAATGTTAATGCAAACTGGAATGGCTATCCACAAGGAATAAAAATAATCAAAACCTCAAACGTGACTCTTCTAGAAAGAGATAACAAGTGAAACATGTAAAAAAAAGGAATGATGTCACAATTGAGACAAAAATCCTAAAGCCATATCTAAATTGGGTTCTTCCCTCCAACCTAACAGGGGTGAGATTAGGGTGGTTATTATACAATACCAAAAGATATAATTACATTCATTCTCAGAACGCATAATTTGAGTCAATCCAAAGTAATCCATTATCAATCCTATTATATATATATATATATATATATATATATACATATACATATACATATATGCAAATCACAGTTGATACCCAAGGTTATGGGTATTCCTAAAATAACATTCAATCCCTATATATATACACAAATAGCCATAGATATAAAATATAGTCCCATCAATAGACCGAGAAGACTAAAAATAGAAATAACCCTTAATGTACTTTTCGAGATAGGTTTCATTTCAACCTAATATCTTATTAAATCAATGATATACCTAGTGATTCTTGTTCGTTAAGAGGTCAAGAAAAAATCATTCAAGGAAACTTTATTTAAGTAAACCCTAGTTGCGAGGTTCGTTCAAGTAAAGGCCATAATGTTTCTCCGGGGTTCAAAAATACAACAAAAGAATACACTTGGGTACCTAACAAAAATCATGAACCAAAGACCATATTTTAAAACACCTAGATCACAAATTTTCACCCAAATAAATATTACGAAATATGTATTACTAAAATGGTAAATGAGACAAGTTTCTAAGATGGAAGAAAAAAAAATCATGCCCGAGAAAAATCTCTCTTCCTTATTGATTTTTCCCAAGCTCCCTTATTACCCAAATAAAGATTTATTCCACGGTTCAAAAAAACCTTTAAGGAATCTCCATTATTTTTATAGAGATAGATACACATATAACTCAAACTTCTCTTACTCCCCCAATATCACTCACCACATTATCCTTCAAAATCCCAAGAAAAAGACCCTTATATATTCTTAATAGTCCCATTAATAGATTTAACAGAGTAACTTACATATCAGGTTTCACAATAATTAAATAGAGATTTATAAAAATAGAAATGCCCTTCATGCAGAGCTCCAAAACCTCTTTCGAATAAGTGAATAACAAAACTAGAAACCATTCTTAGTTTTCCCACCGCCCCTCACGTCTCAAGGTCCATGGAGTTCTTTTAATGTAATGTAATGGATACATCCCGAGAAAAATTCCTGCCTAAACTTTACCTTCCATCTATTTTCCATGTCAAATTTAACATGCCAAAATACCTTATAAACCAATGTCACTAAATATCAGTTAGTCCAAAGGTAACAAGATTTATCTTATAGATTATCTCCTTAATGGGTAGTTGGCGGTACTAAGGTACTTTAATAAATGCATTTTAATATAAATCACCATGAGTGCATGCTAAGGAGTTGGTGGTGACAACTCACCAATCTATAGGCCTCAACAAATTCAAAATCTAGATCTTAGTCTATTTATGGCCACATTCTTTAAAGTTGAAGTTTGAGGTGATCAATCATATATGTGACTATCCTTACATAAGTTATACATCAAGCTAATCATTAAATGATAACTTAAATCATAGTAACCCCTTGGTAATTATTTTACAATCTTAGTTATTCATTGCTAGATTCTTTATGGTCTATGCCAAAACTTAGCTTTCCTAGAAATGCCCCTTATGCTTAATAAATATATCTTTATTAATATAGTATAAACATATTTGTCCCACCCTATTCAATTATTAAAGGCCCATAGTGATATTCATGCCTTAATTTTCATGTCCCTTAGTGTATAGGGTTTTGATCCGAGGGTTCGTCCTTCATGCAATTTGCTATTTTTAAACGTAACTTTCTCATAAGATCCAAACATTAGTCCTCAACTAATGTTATTCAAAAACATTATTCCAAGTACTTAACATTTGTAAGATCATAAGCCATGATCATATTCATTAATATATGCATAATATAGTCAAAATCAAGCTATATAAGTTAAATCAAACTAGGAAAATGTAGTTGTTACTTTTCCATGTTCCCTTCCTAGTCTATAAAGTCTATTAGTACACTTGATTTTCATCTAGAAAACCAAATCTAATTACATATTAGGTTCCTATCTAAACTTAAGTATGTCATAAAATTTTTGTAATAAGGTTAAGCAATGTCAATGTTGTAATGATTGACATAATTTCAAAACCGAAACAATCTACTTATCAAATGCTAGAGAAAATCGAATTCTCTTTCAGCTTTTCAATTAGTCACTCAATATAACTAAATTTTACTAGTGTTATACTCCACTTGGTAATCTATTTTTTCTACCATCACGTTTCCATAAAAATTGGAATTTTTAGATCTGAAACTCAAATTTATTAGTTGTGACAATCTTTAAACCAACAAAAATGTCACACAATCATAAATATGACATATTTTTTGTCATAAAAACTAGTAATAACATGTGATATTATTTAATATATAATACAAATAGTAAAAATTAAGTTAAATAATATATAAACAAACAAGGAAGATATAGTTTTAAATTTCCCACAAGTATTCCTAAGCTATTTTGTTTCGTTACTCACTTATTTTCCCAAACCTTTGTCTTATACAATTCCCAATTTTCTGTGTAATGTACACAATGATTTTCCTTTTATAACTAGTTTTTCCAAAATATATTTGTAGATTTCACCCTTAGCATATCCTCATCATTAATTTTAAGATCAATGATTTCTTAAATCATCCTAATTGTTCCTATCTTTTCCTTTTAGGCTTGTTGTTTTGCATGCTTCCGGTGTTGGTTATCTTCCATATCAGCAAAACATTGATTTATGTCAGAACAGTCAAAGTTAATCACTATGTCTTAAGTCCTTTAAGAACTAATTAACTCCAAATTTTGTAATGAGGCTCGGTTAATGTCAATGTCGCTTTGTATTAACAAAGATTTGTAATTTCTTCTTCATATGCAAAGGATAAATCAGATTTCTAATTTTATTTAAGATAATCACTAGATACCAAGAACTCAACTGTACTAGTGTCAAATAAAATCAGCAACAAGAAGTTCTACATAACCTACCTAATGTCTCGTTAGGAAATATTGTTCCTTCATCTTAGATTTTTAGTCACTACATCATTGTTCAACTAATTGTTGGAAATCACAGAAAGTATTTCTTGTTGAAATCATTTTGGCACATTCACTACCTCATCATTTCCACCACTTTTCATACAGATATAGGTGGAGAAGAGATAATTCTCTTGTATACTTTTACTCTTTTTGAGTCAACATTTATTACATATTTCATTCTTTCTTGTTTGGCCTTTCAAATCTGCTACTACAAAGATGGTCCTCTACTCTATCTACTTCATCTACCCTTTGCGGGTCTATATTTCATATTTTATTTTTGTTCCAAATGTACCATCAAGAAATTTCAATCAATCAAGACACCCCTTGTTGATTGTTATCATTCATTTTAAGTTTCTTTTCAAAGAACTGATCATTTTCACACTCGGCCAATCGCTCCATATATCCTTCTTGTTTTGTGTGTCATGAAGGACTATTAGAGTGTGTTATCTAACTTATTTACCACTAAACCTAAAGCATAATTATTTTTGGCTTGTTATCCATGGTACATATTTCTCCCATTATTTTTATCTTGTTAATAAAAAAAGATCCAAGAAGCATAAGGACCCAATAAGTCCAATAACTGCAACCTTCATCTCTAATACAAAAATGTAAAAACCACTTTATTACGCTTCTCAACTAAGATTTTATTTTAATCTTACTTTATGCTTCATTGATTTAAATACCCATATATTTAAACCCAACATAAATCTTAAGTTCATATCTCATGCTTACTTGTTCCAAATCCACATAATTTAAAACCAACATCCATCTAGAACAATCCATCTTGTAATAGTCATAAACCATGTGCAACTTCATGTGAGTGTGTTTACTCTTTTAGAGTGTGTATACAGAGTATAATATGTTGTTTTGCATATATCAATGATAATCAACTGTCTTATTCTAAGTGTATACTTGGTAATCCATCACGGAATCCCATCCAATATCCTACATCTTAAATCTCGGTGAAATCGTGACAGTGTATTCAACAAGCTTACACTACTCTCAGCCATAGTTTTAAGTCATGTTTTCCATGCTTAGTTCCTTGACGACACACTCGTTAGTTGGAACTTGTCTTTCACCAACACTTAATTATTGTTATCTAGATTAGGATCAGATGTCCTTTTGTGGTTAAGTTATTCAGACATATGGATTATTTTCCATCTTATTATGTTCATAATTGACAACTTAAAAAATTGTATGTCTTTAATTCATTATTAAGTTGATTCATCTTCCTAATTCTGATAAGTACATTTGTACTTAACTAAATGATCATGAAGTGCATAAGCTTGTTACATACCATCATGAATTGGTCATACTTCAATGGTACTACTCGGGTTAATTTCTTTCAACCTAATTATCTAAGTGAACAATTATTAATTTATTTCTTCCTTGCCTCTTTGGTATACACCATTTACTCTTGATGCTTCATTTTTAAATATACATTATTACCTTTTTCCTATTCATTTTATCATAAAGATGAAACATAATCATCATTATGAATACCTTTAATCTCTCACTCTAAAGGATATTATAAATTATTAGATCCATTCAACCTTTTGAAGAACCATGTATATCTAGGACAATAAACCTAATCAATTATACATTTACTTCCTTGATTATTCTTAATCATTACCTTATTTTAAGATTGATATTATAAGACATAATGTAATCCATATCATTAATTCCTAGAAAGTGAATCCAACTATATATATGCCCTTGTAAATATACTTAATATCAATATAGATTAAACATATGAAAACTTCTTAATTCATATCTTTACATTCATAATATTATTATATCACCCAAATTATAATTTAACAAAAATACGTTATTGGAGAAAAAAATCAATTGTTTCAAGTTCCCTTATATATATATATATATATATATATATATATATATATATATATATATATATATATATATATATATATATATATATATATATATATATATATATATATATATCAATTAATCTCATTAAATTTTATATTCTTATACAATTGTATAAGTCTTGTATTTACAATACATCAACAAAAATTATCTATAGAAGTCATAGGTGACATATTAGAGAGATTCTCATTTATATTTATCTCAAAAGACTACTTTTCCTTCTTTACATTTCATTATTCCTTAAGAAAAGGAAAGTAAAAATATATTTTCCCCTTAGATCATTAAAAATACATATTTTCTATTCATGAAATAGGTACAAATATTCAAGAAAGAAAAACTATCCCTTTTCCTTGATTTTCATCTTGATAATTTGTTTTCAATCTTACAATGTTAATAACCTGCATGGAAAAGATTCCATTGTACATGGTCAGTTCAACCAAACTCATGCTATTCCTTTTTCCCATCTTAATTATTTGTGCCAATCAAGATTTGAGTAATCAAACTACAACAATATTCCAATATCAATTCTACCAATTAGCTTAACAATATTTCGACACATCATTGAATATAATTGTTCAATGAATCATTGTGAACGTTTTAGAATACCTAATCGAAAATGTGTTCAATTGTCTTTTGCTTCACCAAAATACATCATAGTCATAATAAAAAACCATTCATTCTCAGAATTTATTTAAATTAAACAATTGTAAATTCACTCTTGTTAATCTACACCAATCATTCAAACATTTGAATCAGAATTAACAACTTTTATGCATCACATGACATCCTAATGGTAACTAAAGAAAATGATATCACATAAAATATACATATCTTACATATTTAGATGTATAATGAATCCTTTGTCATTATAGACAGAGTAAGGTTTATTACTATGGTTGTTCTTTAAAACAGGATCCCTTCTAACCATATCACAGCTTAAACCTTCCCAAATGAATTCACATAATCAGAAATGATCTTCCTAATACCAAGGTCATACAATGAGTCTAATTTTTTTTCCCATGGGTTTCAAATAAATAGTATAATATTTGTAAAATATTTTAATAATTAGAAGTATGCACAAATAAGAATATAATACTCAATTGACTCACATCATAAGCTAAGGCCTACTATAAGTAGTGTATATTTGAATACTATAAGATAGTTAATGGTTACCTCAAACTTTCCTAGTTACTATAAGTCAACCCAACATTCCTAAGAATGTTCACATTAGAACCAAACAATTAAACAAAAGGATTTAATGGTAACGATACTTATTTCTATCAATTATAAACCCCAAAATGTTAACGCAAAACTAAAATGGCTATACATAGTGAATAAAAATAATCAAGAATTTAAAGACGATTCTTCTAGAAAGAGATAACAACTGAAATGTGTAAACAAAAATGGAATGATATCATGATTGAGACAAAAATATAGGAGCCATATCTGAATTGGGTTGTTCCTCCAACCTTACAGGGGTGAGATTAATGTGGTTCTTGGATAATACCAAGATACAATTACATTCATTCTCAAAACTCATAATTTGAGTCAATCTAAATTAATCCGTCATCAATCCTATTAAATATATATATTTACGAAAATCACATTCGATACCCAAGGTTATGTTTATTCTTACAATAACATTCAAGCCCAAAAAAACACACACACATATCAAAATAGCTACAGATATCAATGTACTCCCATAAATAGAAGTGAGAAGAAAAAACCACATAAATAACCCTTAATGTAATTTTCAGAGAGATTTAATTTTAACCTAAGCTCTTATTAAATAAATGATATACCCAATGGTTCATGTTCATTAAGAGGTCAAATAAAACTCATTAAATGCAACTTTATTTAGGTAAAATCTAGTTGCAAGGTTCATTCAAGTAAAGGCCATAATGTTTCTCTGAGGTTCAAACAAATAAAATAAAAGAGTAAACTTGGGTACCCAACAAAAATCATGAACTAGAGACTACATTTTAAAACACCTGATAAAAATATTTCACCCAAAGAAATATTACAGAAATTTGTATTGCTAAAATGGTAAATGAGACAAGTTTCCAAGAGGGAAGAAGAGCAATCATGCCTGAGACAAAAGATAAATTATTTCTTGTTTTCTTTCCAATATCCCTTGTTACCCAGCTTGAATATTGATTCCACAGTTCAAAAATATCCTTAAGGGATCTCCATTATTTTTATAGAGACAAATAAACATACAACTCAAGATTCTCTTACTCCCCAAAGATCACTCACCACATTCTCCTTCAAAAGTCTAAAACAAAAGACCCTTATATCTTCTTAATAGTTCCATTAATAAATTTAATAGAGTAACTTGCATGCCAAGTTTCAAAATGATTAAACAAATATTTCTAAGAATAATAATTCCCTTCATGCAAAGCTACAAAACCTCTTTCGAACAAATGAAAAGCAAAATTAGAAACCATTCTTAGATTTCCCACTACCCCTTACCTATCCTAATGTCCTTGTAGTTATTTTAATGTAATTTAATGCATGTGTAATAAGAAAATTTCCCTCCTAAACTTGACCTTCCATCTATTTTCCAGTCAAATTTAACATGCCAAAATACCTTATAAACCAATGTCACTAATTATCAGCTTAGTCCAAAGATAGTAGGAATTAGCGTATAGATTATCTCCTTAATGGGTGGTTTGTGGTACTAAAGTACTTTAATAAATGAATTTTAAAATAAATCACCGTGATTGAATTCCAAGGTCGTGGTGGTGACAAATCATCAATCTATATGCCTCAACAAATTCAAAATCCAGACCTTAGTCTATTTATGGCCAAATTATTTAAAGTTTAAGTTTAAGGTGATGAATCATATATGTGACTAACAATGTCACCCTTACATACGTTATAAATCAAGCCAATCATTAAATCATAACTTAAAACATATGCACCCCTTGGTAATTATTTTTCAATCTTAATTATTCCTTGTTAGATTCCTTATGGTTTATGCCCAAACCTAGCTTAGCTTAGAAATGCCCCTTATGCTTAATAAACATATATTTATTCATATATTCTAAATTTTTTTTTCCCAAATTATTAAAACACTAAATTCCCATGGTGATATTCATAACTTAATGTTCATGTCCCTTAGTGTATAGGGTTTAGATATGAGGGTTCTTCCTTCACCTAATTTTATAGTTTTAAACATAAGTTTACTTATAAGATCCAAACATATGTCCTCTTTCAATGTCATTCAAAACACACTATTCCAATTACTTATCATTCGTAAGATCATAAGCCATGATCATAGTCATTCACTAATATATTGTATGACCTATTAACTTAATGTTTGAAAGCTTTAGCAAATAGCCAATATGAAATAATAGTATTCTAAGATGATAATTATCAACAACATACTTATGCCATATAATCACAAGATCAAACTTAATCTATCTTGTTAGCACAAACATATAACAACCTTTTACATAACAAGAATAAGTCATACAAACATCCAATTAGTTCAGCCACTTTCATTAAGGTGATTATCTCATTATAACAAGGTGTCTATGTTATTTAATACGACCAACTTATTCAAGACAAAGGTATCTCACAACATAAAAGACACTCGAAATTAACAATTTAGGATTTACCCTACTTTGAAATCAAAAACTAAATTTGTGGGGTGTGATAATAGGGGAACCAATGGGTTATCAACCTATAGATCTCTAAATTATAGGAAGCAATGGGAAAAGGTTCCTAGAAAAATGCAAAATATGAGATGGATTTATTAAAGGTAGGTGCTATATAAATTGATTGAATTTGGATTTTAAGAGGGTCTTGGAGCCCAAAAAGGAAGCACATATTTTGAAATTGTGCCATTTTAATGAGGGATGAGTAAAATGATGATTTGATAAGGTTTGAAGACCAAACAATGATGTTATTTATTTAGGGGTAATCACTAGATATTACCTTATTTTGCAGTGATTTATGTAATCATCAACGATTAGCCCTTTGAGTGGGTGGGAAAAAAATTGATATAAAAGGTGCATGGAGTTTCATTGTTATTATTCTGATTTTTCATATAAAAGCAACTTAGAAACCCTAATTTTCATTTTTTTAATATTTTTGACTGATGGAGGAAACCAAAGATAGCTAGATATGATAGAGGCCCACTTGTGCAGAGGTAAGTGATATTTTAAATTTTTTCATTGTTTTTTTCCTAAAAATGAGAAATCACTATGAAATCTCTAGTGATTTAGGACATCTTGGTAGATTAAACGAGGTTTCCATCAATTCAAATGGAATCATTGGTGATTTAGGTGTTTTGATAAAAGAGTGATTTTAAGATTTATTTTGTTGATTGTTAATGAATTGTATTTGATAGTGTGCTATTTGTTTTTTATGGATGCAAACTAAGGACTGATTGACTACACAGGATATGATCTTGAAGATATTGGATCAAATTCGTGATTGGTTATCGAGGGGATGATTTGAGACATTTATAGAAGGTTGGATTTGGAGGGATGTGTCATTATTATTTTCTTTGTTTGAGAGATGGGACCACATTATATGCACTTTTTGGTTGCCTCACTTGAAGAGATGACTATTACATTGGAGGATATACATAGGATCCTACATTTTCTAGTACAATGTGAGTAGTTATATGTCATTAATGAGGCAATTAGGGGTGTTGTTATGTAGTGATTATATGTATATTATGTTCTAGATTTAGTTTATTATTCTAGAGGTTTCGCATAAGGTTAATTCTATTATTATGATGAGGAGGGTCAAGCCCTAGTCATATAGATGATGATGGGGATTAGTGTAGACACAAAATTATGCATGTATCATCACTTTACTATTCCATAAGTATGTTGTTATATGCATGAATCCTAAATAATAAAATCACTCATTGGTGATAGTGTCCCTTGTCCATCTACGTTATTTGATTGAATTCTATTGTGACTCTTTTGTACATCTCTTATTTTTGTATGCATTGCTAGTCAAGTCACAATGATCCTGTGTATCTGTCTTGTCACATGTGTCATTCTTGGTCCTAGGATACTAGCACTCACTCAAGAAACTAGCACCCACGTGCTTGTGTACCTTTGGGCACTCATGTCCTCCTTGTTCTTTTTACACATTTTTCTCATTTGTGGTCGACCTTGTTTTTATTATCCTTATTTTAATTTTTTAGTTTTCCTTTGATGTCACCAATGTATAATGTATTTGTGAGCTTGTGTAGATAACTAGGTTTTATTTTACAAGTCATAGGTGTAATAAAAATCCCAATAGATAAATAAAAGACTTTCTCGACCCAAAAATGATCACATCATGAACATCCATGCAGTCACTAGCACCCAAAATAGTGACAAACACTTGGGGCACTTTTTCCTCCTGTGGGTGATTTTTTCCAGTAGAGTTATAAGTTCTAGAACCCTATGTGAGCTAGTTCAAAAAGAATTCGAGCCAAATCCAATACTCGAGATAGTCATGAGAATTCCTAGATCACGAGAAAACCAACTATGTCATCATTCCTCCCTTGTGTGATTAGATTTTTACATTACTAAATGTTTATTGCTTTTATGTTATTGTATTTTATCATCTAAATATCATTTGTTACATTAGTTACTCTAAAATTATATTTAATTCAAATTATATTAAATCATTTAGTTAACCCTAGTCCTTGATCTCTCTTTTCCCTAGGATCCACATCCCCCATGGTTAAAAATGGTACACATCATTAGATCACCCTATGACCTTTATGAACTTCCAACATATTTTATCCAATACCTACGATGAATATGACTTTCATAATATCATCCAAAATTCTTAGTATCAACCCCATATCATCCAAAAAATCCTTACATTCCAAGCCTCTAATCTTGATGACCTCACAAGCATCGAATCTTGCTTTGTTTACCCCATTAAAAGACTTGATAAACATTCTCTTCCACCCAATGTAGAAATGGATTTTACTTCATCTTCTCACCATTATATTGTGGTTCCTAATAATACTAATTTAGATTCTTTTCATGATGAAATTCTTGGCTGTGAAAATATAGATGATAGTGACTATGATTATGATAATGATAATGCACATGATAATTGTGATATTTATTGCACTAATAATGTCAAATGTGAATCTATACCTCATATCTCTTCTATTTCTATAATTATTTCCAATTATTTTCATGTTAAAACCAATGCTACTCCTAGTACACCTCCCACATAAACCCATTGACTCCTCACATATTGAACCTCTAGATAATTCATATGCATCCACTTCTTCCACATCCTATTCCCTCCTCAAGTCCCTATGATCACTCATAATGTAATCATTCAACCCTCAATGTGCCTCTTACTACCCCAACCATCCCTCCGTAAGATATCATTTCTCTCATGCATGTTGTTTGTGATTTACAAATAAAATTCCATACCCTTACCTTAGAAATCAAATCCTATTATGCCTCAATTAACAATAATACCCTTCTCGACAATCCCGCACCTAAGAATATTCACAATTTTGTCTTTCCTAAAGGTTTCACTATGCCTAATTTATCATGTTTCGATGGCACAAAAAATCCTTATTTGTATCTTAAATATTTTCAATTAGCCATGGCTCCATATTCCAATGATAGTTAATAAAAAAATTGTTATAGTCTCGTGGATATTTCTCTTCAATGGTATGCTCATTTACCTAGTGGATCTATTAGTACTTATTATGATATCAAAGATGTATTCCTTAGACATTTCATTTCTAATAATGGGCCTAAAGTTACATATTAACACTTAGCTTCTTTACATCAAGGAAAGACAACTAATTACATTATATGTTACACTTTAATTCTTGGATGCACCATTTGATTTAAATAAAATAGAAATATTATGGTGTGATATAGTGTTATAGAAGCAATAAATAACTGAATAAATGGAATAATAAAATATTGAAATACACCCAAACAAACTAAGCTATAAAATATGAAACCCTAATGTGTAAGAAGGGTTAAGAAAATCCTTAACTGATTTGCATATGTCACAGGACTATGTCACAGTGTAGACCAGGTGAAAAGGATGAGGAAATGACCACAGAATCCTCGAGGAAACAAAGATATGAGATATCTAACTTGCAGTGGGGTTCTGAAAGGGATAGGGATTCTTGTGGGAACCCTAGTTTGTGAAAATGGCTAGAAAACCTCCTCTTGAGTGTCATTGGATGCTCACCTATGTTCATTTCATGTCACGCTAATGTCACTAAACTGCGCCGGATGTTACTTGTGAATAGAAGATGGAAGAATCACTTGTAAAACCCCAGACAAAGCATCAAAACCCTAAAAAAATGCATATGAAGGGGTTGGACTGTCCTCATCTGACAAATTGATGGACTTATCACTAAGCATTGCACTAAATCTAAGACCCAAAGTATTTTTATGTGTGTGTGTGTGTGTGAAAATCATGCCTTAGGTTTCTCTTGTGTGAGTCACACTTTGTGAAGTAGCGAGAAAGAAACTATATGTAGAATGTAGTAAATGTGTGCATGGAAACAATAGAATCCTCTTATAAATTATGATACAAATGAACTAGCCTTGTGTGACTTGTGATGGAGCTAGATGGATGAAAATGTAGCTTTAGATGCCTTTGATGGATGTAACTCTAGATGGTGATAGTAGATGTTTAGTTCTTGGTCCCTCATTATGGTCACATAAATTTATATTTATATGGTTATCTTGTTCTAATTTTGTAATTAACCATAAAAAGGATGACCACCAAAAATATAAAAATCTCAAATGGCTAGAAAGTTCCCAAAAAGTGAGATTAAAGTGCAAAGAGGATCAGGGGTGCCTCGGGAGGCACCTACGGCACCCCATTCCTAGTTGGGAGCCTCAGTCGAAAATAGGGAAAGTTTTAAATGAAAAAAAGACTAGGAAAGTGAAGGTGTAAGATAAAAATATGATGACAAGAAATGTAAAAATGGCCAAATAAATGGGTTAATTATTACTCTTTTCACTTAAGAACCATATGAATAGTAGTATGAGACTCGAGACTAAATAATGACTCAAAGTGCATGATTTTGTGTCTACATTTTCCCCCAATTTATGTTGGTGAGAGTAAATCTTGGTAACATAAATTAGATAGAGATGTATACCTAATAATCCATGTAGAGTGATGTAGCAAACATGTCAAAGGACTAGACAAAGTGTGGAGTGAAAAAAATATGGAGTGTGGAGACTAAAGATGCAAAAGTGTAAAAAGTGATGAGAGTGAACCTAGGAAAGAAGTGTGTGTGTAGATGCCAATGTGTGTAGTGTACCTACATGGTTAGTATCATGTGTGTGATGTACCACCACATGTCTATTATAGTTATTGACTATTTTCTTCCCATACAAATGGACCTGTAAAAGAGAAGATGATCAAGTAGTCAAATACACATGTATATGTGTAAAAATGCATCTATATAGTAAAAATTATGTAAATGAAAGTATAAAAATGAAAAAGGAACATGTGCACCTAATTCGTGATGAGAAAAAGGGTGTAGACATGATATCTTGTAGAATCTATGTCAGTAAATTGGAATTTTTTTGGGTGATCTCACGCCATTATGGCTAAATAAGCGAAGGGAGAAATTTGTGTTATTCTCTAACCTGTAACTACTTCCTTGAGAGTGTATGAAGAGATCTTTGTACTGTTTGGTTTTTTGGGTGATCCAAAGCCATTGGTTGAATAAGTGTAGGGGGAAATTTCATTTTTCCTCCAACATGTAATCGCCCTAGAATTCTAAGGACAATATTCCTTTTGAAATCGTCTTTGTATGGAGTGCATAGACTGGTTTGAACCCACTCATTATATCATGTCATATAAAAAAATGAAAACTAAACTATATTGGTACTTTGTGTGAACCCTAATGATGCCCCCTCTTTAGGGGAACATGTGACGTGCAGATATGAGAATGTGGCCCCAAAATAGGACCAACCGGTATTTGAAGCTCTACCCTACACTGGGAAGGAAATGTACTTGGTAAATACCAAGGAACACACAAACAATTTTCTAGAAAACAAGTGGTAGTACAAACATGCATTTAGAAACAAGTGAAAGCCAAAAATAATGTGTAAGATAGAACATAAGAAGATAATGTAAACACCCAAGAAGATAATATAAGCATACAAAGTGGGTTGTAAACATGAGACACCACTCATAATGTATCAAGACACTCAAGGCCATAGTGTCCACTAGCAAAGATTTTTCACACAAGACAAATGGCAAAGCTAGAAAAATATAACAAGAAATAGAATACAATGTAACAAAAATTATCAAAGTAAATATCCGTGCATAATAAATATTGCACATGAAGCACCCATTAGCATGTCAAAAAAATAAAAAGTGTGTCAAAGCTTACATAAACCAAAGTAGTGTGCTATGAAAAAAAAATTAAACAATAGAACCTGTAGTGTATGTGGATGTACCCAGTAGGTAGTGTATCAAACATCGATGTTGCATGTAGAAGCTATGTATACTCGCGATCACATATAGATAAGGATTTGAATGTGCATTAGTGTATGGTAAAGATAACGACATAGAATAGATCCATCTAACATGTTTAGTAAAGTGAACATGTAAGAGAAAGTGCAAACAAGAGTAAATGCAACCATAAAATGTAGTATGTTGTATATGGATGGAATGGAATATAGAGTGAATGATAGGAGAAACATTCCCCCAAGTGAATGGAATTGTATGAAGTGAGGTTCATTTATTATGCCCCCTCAGCATTAAAGAATGAACCATAAATAGGAGTGCATCATCGAGAAATGGTCAAACTATGTGTTGTGTGTAGTGTGCTATGATGAGTATGTGGTGATGATATGTGATAGAGAGATGAACTATGCATGATTTTTAGCCTAAACATATATCACAACAAGACGGATGGAAAGGAGTGGTGATTTATCCTAAAGCATATACCACTAAACAATGTAAGTGAATGTGATGATGTAGCCGATCACTAGATGATTCTATACGAAGTGACCCTATATCCTAAAGTGTGTATCAATAATCCTAGGTATGTTGGATGAGAAAATAGTAAATGATGAACATGTAAGGGTGGTGAGGTCCATTTTTTCTATATACCCTCAATAGTCCACTATGGACCATGAGACTAGAGTGCATCATCGTTTAGTAAGTGTAGCATGTAGAATTGATTATGAAAATGTTTACTATGTGTGGTAGGATGAACAATATGTAATGTAGTATGTGTAAAAGTCATGTATGAGATGAAAAACATATGCCCCGTAGGGGGAAGGGAATATTCTTGGTAAAGACCAAGGCACACATAAACAAGTGTCTAGAAAACAAACATGCATGCGAAAACAAGTGTAAGCCAATTTTTTTAAGATAGAACATAAAAAATAATGTAAACACCCAAGAAGACAATATAGGTCAATAAAAGCAGGTTGTAAACATGGGACACTATACGATGAAAATTGACATGCAACCTTCAACCGTAATTAACCCCCGAGGTCGTGGTTTGGGAAGCCGATGTGGAAAGTGTGGATGGCTAGTTATAGGAGAATCAATGACTAAGATATGGTAGTGTGATTTCCTAGTAGCCAAACCGGAAAAGGGAGATTTAGCGGCTATGAAAGGGTAACGTAAATTATTTATGGCTTGATCTACTTGATTAAATCTAGGTACTAAACTAGTTTGAAGTGTCCAATTTAACCAATATGAAATTAGCAATCTAAGCTACTACTGAAAGGAAACTAACCTAAATAAATCAAAAAAACTGAAACATCATAATTACAAACAACAATTGCTTTTATTCTCAACAAATAAATATTAAAAAAACAAAGCATCCGGATGTGGCTATTTGCTTGTACATTTGTGAATTAAATATAAAATAATTAATCAATTGAATATTTCTAACAAAACCCTCAATCTTGCCTCAGAGGTAGAGAATAAATCACAACTTCAACAAAGCTATTATTTCCTACAACTTCCTAGCAATATTGAAGAGAAAACTTTCTAATGTGATTTGATCTATGTAATTGCTTGATAATTGAAACAATGAAACAATTTCTCTACTATATTTGATATGGATTTGGATTGATAAATTCAGAATTAACAATTAAAATCAATGAAGCAGAAAAACAACACCTCCAACCTAGATATGCAAGAATAATGACAAATCTAGTTGTGTGAATATTCATCCCCTTAGTTTATCCTTTCAATTTATGTCTCCACGTGAGTCCAATGGGTGGTAATGCAACAAAAATAGAATAAGAAAAGTGTAGGAGTATCCATATCTTGGATTGCGGGACTAAGAGGAAATGTTGGTGGAAGAATGCAAGCACAATTGAACTGAGATTGGCTTTGGAAATTTCCAACAAGAAAGGAAGCAACTTTGCAATAATAAGAATACTCAAAATTTTCCATCCATTTACTTGAAAACAAGTGATTAATTTATAGATAGTCATTTGTAGAGTGTACAAGCACACTTGACAAAGAACGAGATGTTAAATCATCACATGAAGAGATAGTTCAAACTAATGAACTCTATTTAAAATAGAAGAGGGAGTGGAGACTATGCAATCAATCCTGAATTTATCTAATTTGGTTCACAAATGCACCTTAGAACTAAAGTTAACTAAAATCATGCGTGTCTAATTTATGCATAAAGGTTTCTAGAAAAATCACGCAGAACCGCTGATTTGCGTAGGGTTACAAACACATAAATACCACCCTAACTAGGGAGGCGGTCACAAAATTGCTTCCTACCTAGGTGAAGGTTACAAAACCACTACCTAGGAAGGGTAATTTTGACACTAAAGGTCAAAACATGCATAAAATGAAGTAGGAAGCTAGAAAAAATCATGCAAGGGCTAAGTAGGGATGTCTAGGATACAAATATATACTACAAATGGATTTAGGAACTCAAACACCTTCTAAAAGGATATGAATCATCATTGGGCTCATTTTGTAACTATTTTTGACAATGTAGTATGTGTAATTTTTGGTGTATACAAAAACCACTCATGATTTCGCAAGACACTCAAGGCCACAGTGGCCTCTAACAAACAAGTGTGCACACAAGACAAATGGAAAATCCCACAAACAATAACAAGCAATAGCATAAAATGTAACCAACAAGTATGGAAGAAAATATTCTTTCATAAAAAATGTTGCACATGAAGCACCTTTTAGCATGTCAGAAAATAACAAGTATATCAAAGCGTGTATAAACCAAATTAGTGTGCTATGAACAAAAATGAAACAATATCACTTGTAGCATATGTGGATGCCCCCAGTAAGTAGTGTATAAAACATCATTGATGCATGTTTAAGCTCTATATCTACGATCACATGCAGCAAAGGAAGTGAAGGTGAATCATGTATGGTAAATATAATGACATAAAAGAGATCTATCTAACATGTTTAGTGAATTGAACATGTAAGAGCAAGTACAAGGAAGAGTAAATGCAACCATAAAATACAATTTATTTTTTATGGATGGAATGGAATATAGAGTGAATGATAGGATCGATGTGCCCCCCAAGTGAATGGAATTGTATGTAGTGAGGTTCATTTAGTATGCCCCTCAAAGAAAGAATGAACCATAAACACGAGTATGTCATCGGGAAATGGTCGAACTATGTGTTGTGTGTAGTTCACTATGATGAGTATGTGGTGATGATATGTGATATAAAGATGAATTTTCCATGATTATGTAGCCTAAGCATATATCACAAAAATATGGATAGAAAGGAGTGGTGATTTAGCCTACAAAGCATATACCACTAAACAATGTATGATAATTTGATGTTGTAGATGATCGACAATGATGCTAGAAGAAGTGACCTAATATCTTAAATCATATATCGCTAATTTAGGTATGTTACATGAGAAAATAGTAAATGATGAACATGTAGGGGTGGTGAGGTCCATTTGTGCTATATACCCTCAACAGTCTAGTATGGACCGTGAGACTAGAATGCGTCAATGTTATTAGTAAGTGTAGCACGTAGAAGTGATTATGAAAAATGCATACTATGTGTGGTAGGATTTACAATATGTAATTAAATATGTGTATATGCCATGTATGAGGTGTAAAAACATGCAATATGTGATAGTTATGGGGTGATGTATGTAGGACAAGATGTAGGATGCAAAATGTATAATGTATGAAGATGCGTAATGTTTATAGCCTGTAATGTGGTGTATGATGTGTAGATGATGTATGATCATGTGATGATATGTGGTGCCTAATGTGTAGTGGTTATTATGTAGTGTGTGGGGTTCTTGTATATAGAATGCCCTAAATAGTCAAGGGTGAACCTAATCACAAGAGTGTGTCATCTGGTAATAAGGTGAAAAGATTCATCTACCAAAGACCAAGTTTATGTGAAGTAGTTAAAGCATTTATGAAAAAATCAACAGAGGACCATGCGATGGTGGTAGAATTTGAGATGTAACAAGGCCACCATTAGAGGGATTAGTTGTTTTGAAAACAATGATTAGTTGTTGAAGTGGTGATTGGGGAGGGAATTTGCACAATGATGTCTTATGTATTGATTTTTGGAATACTTGAATGGAGGCCATGTTATAATGAGCTTTATAGGAGGTTGCTTAGATATGCTTGGTAATAATGTAGATGATTTAGTAAGAGAAGGTGATGGGAGTGAATCTTGAGTTGTGATTACTTATTTTGACTTGGTAATGTCATGGATAACTTTAGTGGAGGAGGAGCGGGACCAATGTTAAGTGGAAGTTGAGTGAATTGAATAGGTGACACTTGAATGGATGATGAAAGAAAATTAGAAGTGGTGGCTGAATTCTTATTGGATATAGGAGTAGATTTAGGAGCCCATTGAGATATAGAATCAGTAGATGGGTATGTAATAGAATGTTTTGAAGTGAATGAGATAAATCCCTTATGCTTAGTATATTTTATTCTTTGTTGTAAAGTGTAGCAATCATTTTCATTATGGACATTGATTCAATGATAATTACAATATGGACGCCCTTGATATTTTGTTAACCGATAAGGAGGATAGTATTGAGTAGGTGGTAAAGTGATCAATTGATTTTTAAAGAGATTAGTAAGGAGGTCATGTTGTTTAGTATTGCACTCAAAGATGAGAGGTTGTGGTAAAGGTATGACTTAAGTCCCACCATCATGAGAACATGTAGTGGACATAGAATGAGGATGAGAGGAAGACAAAAAAACATAATCCCGAGAAGCGTTCTTAAGATATTGGATTTCAAATTTGAGAGATGTAACCATGGATTCCATAGCCTAAAATTTATCTTGAAATAAATAATGTAAATCTTAAATTGAATCCAATATGGGTTGATTATATGGAGGATCATGAAAACTAGGATCGTCAAAGAAATCATCAAAAATAGGGCTTATTTAGTGTGCTAGGGTATCTTTAGGAAGATACATGGTGTTTAGGTATTTTCACATAACAACCTCGCAATTGGGATGCATCTTAAGAAAATTAGAAAAATAAATTTGAAGAATTTTGGGAGCCATCATAGAGGAATATTGAGGATCCTAAGCATGAATATTGAGTTTGGGTTCACCAAAATGACTTAACTAAAATATAAATATTCTAGTGTAATCTAGTGATATAGAGCAATAAAATAACTGAATAAATGGAATAATAAAATAATAAAATACACCCAAGAAAACTAAGCTAGAAAATATGAAACCCTAATGTGCAAGAAGGGTTAAGAAAATCCTTAGCTGATTCAAAGATGTCACATAAATTTGTTTCAGTGTAGACCAGGTGAACATGAGAAGAAAATGACCGTACATAAGCATGAGAAAACACATATATGGGATATTTGACTAGACTAGGGTGCCTGGAAAGGGATAGGGGCACTGTGGGTACCTTGCTCTCGAGGTCAAGGTTCTCAGTCTGTAAATGGCTAGAAAACCTCCTTTGGAGTGTCATTGGATGTTCACCTATGTTTTCTTCCTATCACACTAATGTAACTGAATTATGTCAGATTTTGCTATGAATAGGAGATGGAAGAATCACCTACAAAACCTCAAACAAAGAATAAAAACCTTAAAAAATAAATATGCATATGAAGGGGTCAGACTGTCCTTGGCTACCAAATTGATGGACATATCACTAAGTGCTACACTACATCTTAGACTCAATGTATTTTTAGGTGCATGTGTGAAAATTATTCCCTAGGGTTCTCTTGTGTTAAGCTGCACTTTGTGAAGTAGTGAGAAAGTAACTATATGTAGAATGTAGTAAATGTGTGTATGGAAACAATAGACTCGCTCTCCTATGAAGTGTGATACATGTGAACCTGCCTTGTGATGGAGGTAGATGGCTATAAATATAGCTTTAGATTACTTTGATGGATGCAACTCTAGATGGTGATAGTATATTCTTAGTGCTTGGCCCCTCATTATGGTCACATAAATTTATATTTATATGGTTCTCTTGTTTTAATTTTTTAATTAACCCTAAAAAGGATGACCACCAAAAAGAAAAAAAAAGATCCCAATAGGTGAGAGTAAAATGCAAAAGGATTAGGGTTCCCCGGAGGGAACAAAGGAACATGGGGTGCCCTAGTCTTGGGCCAGAGCACCCCAAAGTAAGAAATAGGAAAAGAACAAAATGAAAATAAATACTGGAAAAGTGCAGGTGTAAGATCAAAATCTAACAACAAATAATGTAAAAATGGCCAAAGACATGGGTTAATTATTACTCTTTTCACTTAAGAACCATATGAATAGTAGTATGAGACCGGGAATAAATAATGACTTAAAGTGTGTGATTTTGTGTCTACACCATTTACGTTTTGGCATATAATTTGAGCTAGAAATGCAATATATTTTTATCGTGGCTTAATTCCTCCTTTAAAATAAAATATGTTATATGATACATGTGATTCCTTTACTATTCTTTATTATAAATTTATTGACTTGGAAAAATAATTACTTGTGGATCATGTTATGGTACCTATTTATACCTCTTATTCTCTTCCCCTGCCTACTAAGTTCTCTCCTCTCCCACATATTGAAGCCCTTTCATAGTTACAATCTCCTCCTCCACACAAGTGTCCCTCTCCTCTATTAGTGCATCATCCCTCACCTAGATCTTCCTCACCTTCCCCATGGACCATTATGCTTTTCATATGCTAATAGACCACATGATATATTATGTAATTTGTTTGATAAGTGACTACTTTGTTTAACTTGCAACCAATATCATCCCCCTCACCAAAGCACCGCTAGCGTGACCGACCCTTTTCCAATTTCCACCGCATTAATGTCCATTGTGAAAATTATTTGTGTGCCCTTCATGATAGACTCCAATAGTTAGAAGATAGGGGTTTCATTTCCTTCTGCACCCAATCTTGTGATCTCTCTCTCTCCTCCCCATGTAGGTGAGCCTCTCCAACCGTTAGCTTGTCTCATTCACCACCTCCTATGTTCAATATTCATCCACCTCCTAAGTTCATCATTCATCCACCTCATTTGGTTTTCTCACCTCTATCCACATCCCCATGTTATTATTTTACCAAAATGGATTTTTAAGTAACTCACTTCCACATCTCCAACCATCACACCTCCCTTTGTTTACATGGTTTCCTCCGAAATCCAATTTGGTACCTACCTACACAATCTTGTTGTTTCACATGATCCTAATGTATTTCTCCAACCTATGAAACTATGGTAGATGATCCCCATCTCCATATAATTACCTTGTGACACACTTGTGTTTTCAAGGCTCATACATGACTGTGAGGGTAAATGAACATTACTCTCACACTAGGGACAATTTTCATTTTCCACCTCCATCCTCATCACATTAAATTATCTATGTAATTATCCATATCATTATCATTGCATTAATATTTTATCATCCTACATTCCTATATAATTATCTCATCACATAACCATTTTTATCTATTCGCTACTCATTGCTACATTTCATCATAGATATATCTCTATCTACTATATGATATACTATTCATTATTATGAAAATGTAATTATTATTCAACCCAAACATTCACATTATATAATTATTTATGCATCATCACAAATTTCAAAAATCAACATTATCTATCAAATCAACAATACCAACAAAATATACAACCAAAGGCTAGAAACTAACAATCATCACATAGGACACAACAAACATCAACACTAGATAATCCATCAATACATGTATCTATACATATCTCTAATCTAGATTCACAGTTATAAAATACAATCACTAGGGGGAAATACCCCATTCCTCAATACATCTATTATATTGTATCACATGTCCTCATCACTATCACTATCTACAAATGCAGGAGCTCTAGAACTCGAAGCTTCATTGCTAACCCTATGTCAAATCAATTATGGGCTCTCAAGATAGCTTTACAACATGACATTCTCCACCACCTACTTTTCACGTCAGCCTTGGAGCTCCAAATATCGTGCAAACACATCCTAATCTAGGCCACCTCTACTTAAAACCTATCTCACCCACTCCACCTTTGAGCTAGCCTTGCCTTGCTTATTAAAAATACCATACATATGGTCATCGTTATTTCCACAGGCTCAAAAAAATGGTAATCATCTCATGTAATCACATCCACTCACTCTAACATCCCTCTACCACAAACATGTTTGGGGAACGTTCCAATTCTATGTGCATATGGAAGTATCCATGATCAATGTCTAGTTAGCATCACCTATACCCACATGACAAACACATTATATTAAAAACTACACATTTCCATGTTCATCAACCAAATTAACAAGTAAACCAATAATAATGTGTGATAATTACACTCTCATTGCATCGTCACTACATCATTTACATCAAGAGTGGGTTCTTGAAATTTGACTCCTCTAAATGTTGGCCCACCTACTGTATCCACAACCACTAGAAACAACAACACCCATCAGTGTGTCACCTAAAAATGGCTGTATACCTTGGTACACCTCACATCATCCACATGTATTGGCTGTATGGCTGATTCTACCTCATCTGGACACAGGAGTACTAGTTATGCTCTTTTGGGGATTGGTCTCCACCCCCGGTCAACTCACTACCCTAGCAGATGACACCATCTATATGGCTCTAAGAGCATGTCCTAGGATATACCAAATTTTCGAGATACCCAATCACCCTAGAATAGATCTACCACTACTAAAAACTAGTCATCTAAACACATGGTGCATCAATCCACAATAACTCAATGCCATCCTCCACCCATCCTCCGTAATATCTATATGACCTATAGATAATCACCTTGGGGCTTATCTAATCCAACATCAACCTATATGTGGTCATTTCCATCCTCCTACTCTAGGTCCCCACCCACCTCACTATAAATATATCTAGACAAGCCCAATCTACACGTGGCCCACTAAGTGGCCTCATTATCACTATATTCTGTAAGCTCAGTATATGTAATACAGTGATCACTCCTATCCCACCACCATGTTCCTCCAATGTGAATTAGTAAAAATCCCTATATAAATAAGAAAACATGCCTCATGCCCATGAATATCTCATGCTATGATCCTCTATATTCCATAAAATCTCATGCATCCTATACAGAATGCTAACCCCACCACCCTCCATGGCCACTAATTAAGCTAGTACAACTGCAATGAATTTTTGCAATCATGAAACACCAGACCTCACAACCACATCCAAACTAATATACATCTTGACATGCACTTGAGATCATTAATTAACATTATGCGTACCTCATCCTGGGCCGGAGACATCTACTAAAATAAGTAACTCCGTACCCCTCTTTGATGACATACAACCTCAATATCATATACATCCTCCAAGATTATCACTATCATCTCCCTATTGGAAACCAAAATGTGTAAGTATTTATATACCACCTCTCGCATAATGTTGTCAACAATGGAATATTATGGGGTACCTCCCCCAATCTTGTGGTGTGCCACAAATTGGCATAGTCCAATACATCCCACACATCATTGAATAGTCTTAAACCAAATAATGTACTCAAATGACGTCTTGCATGGATCTCTCTACACAACACAAACAAGAAAAAAACATGGTATTAGCACACGTACATACTTCAAAATCAATCATAAAAACATCAATACAACCTAAATTCACCAAATAATATAATAAAATCAGCCCCTAGACACTAGTGCCTAAGAGTTGAACACTAGCACCCGTGAGCCGGACATTAGCACCCCATGATAGGTCAAGGTACTACTATGAATTGGGTGTTAGTGTCCCAATGGATAAAAATTCCCTTTCCACTTTTGTCTTGGTCAAAAACACCAAATTTCACAAAATTTAATATTATTATAAAAATGCTAAAAAAAGACAAAATTTGACAAAAATTCAAAATTTTACCATACATACTAGATCCTCGGATGTCTGTGTAGCCATGGATACCATCACCCTCTTGAATATAATTTAAATATCCTCCCTGACATGTGGTATCCTTACAACTAAAAACGTAAATCACCCTCACTCTCGGTTCAAATGAAGTTATTATTCACCTTTTTCATATTACTATATATAGTGATTCAATTTTACTCTATATTATAGTCGATACTTTCTACCATTCTTGTAACTAATACAAACACATAGTTTAGCTCATATCTTGAGTCCCATTATTCTATTTTCTCCCGTTTGTGGAATTTGGATCATGGTCTCGTCCTAACACTGGACTATATAATTGAAAACACTCTATCTTCAATTAAGGCACACACACTATTCAATATCTACACATACTTTATCAACATTAATACATCTCCTATACTATGTCCCGCTTACTATTAAAGTCCTTAAATACTTCACTTTTGGCTCAACACTCATTTCTCCACCCCTTTCCCTTTTTTGAAAAGGGGGAATATAATCAGGATCATCTTATAATCCCTCTCAAGATACAACACAATCAATTGACACTCTTAATACATTATTGTCACATTTTCTCTTATCTCATTCAAATATAGTTACATTTATTTGATATGAAAATCAATATTTTTTCTATTTCAAATCAATTTCCCTAATTTATGTGATCTTCTAAATACATCTGCTTCAATCAACTCATATCATTAAAAGTAGCAAACTGATATAATAACCTAGTCGGCTTAACTTGGAAGCCATCTAACACTATTCAAATTAGAATACCCATTACTATAGAAGTGAAGGAAATGAGACATCATTTCTTTTCGTATCTTGCTCCTTTGTTGGTTCATCAATCAAAACAAATGAGTTTAAATCGAAACAAAACACGTAACAAATCGGTCCTTATCCATTTGCAACAATCAAACCTTTTGGGGAAGCATCAATGGAAGGAGAGAAAAATAGACATCTCTCCCCAACACTCTTCCTCTAACGATTGGATGCCCAAATCCTTCAATTATAAACAAATTGGGTTAGGAATTGATCACTCCCCACCTCATATATCACTTTTGATACAAATTTGAAACCTCCAATATTATCACAACTATTTATCCAAGCCACTCCTTACAACAATTTGTTATTTCCACCTACGCCACATGGGTGAAAATGTTGATCCATGGTTCAACAAGCTATAAGTTTCTATATCCTATGTGCACTTTGTCGTGCAATATGGATTCTCTAGACCCTTTATAGGTATGTGTTATCCAAAATGTGCCCCCCTACTCATTTTGTGGCTAACTCCTTTCATTCTTCCCTCTATTGTGCCTCAGACATAATTTTTTTCTTTTGAGGCACTCAAAACTTTCTGGAAATGACACCATTGGATAGAGCTCTCTCTCAGCTTTCCAAAAAGGTAAATTTTTCCTCCTAACTCCATGTATTTTTGAAGTTATGGCTCGAAAAGTTTTTGTGGGAAATTTTCCCCTGAAAGGCCCGTAGCCAATGAGACACCGCCACGTGTCCAAGGAAGTGGCGGGGGTCGAGGAGAACTTGGTTTTTTACCAAGTGTTTTGGAAAAATTTCAAAAGGAAGATTTTTTCCCGTAGGCCCGCCGACGAATCAGATGATGCCACGTGTCTAGGGGAGAAATTTGAAAAATTTGGCTAAGTGTTGCACATGGAAAATTTTGGAGGGAAGGTCCGCGCCCAATCATATTGCGCCACGTGTCCTATGGCGTGGGAGTTTCGGAGGGTGGAGGAGAAGTTGGATTTTTGGCAAAGTGTTTCACCAAATTTCAAAGAAGGATTTTTGGCCCGCTTGCCCGCCAATCAATCATGTTTTGACACGTGTCCCCGGGAGTCGGAGCTACGGAGCGCGGGAGGAAATTGGGATTTTTTCCCAAAGTGTTGGTGGAAAAGAAAATATTTGCCCCAAGGGCCCGCAACCAATAATATGTCGCCATGTGTCTTGGAATGGCGGAGTGTTGGGAGAATTTGAGAAATTTTCCCAAAGGAAAAACGAAGGAATTTTTCAAAGGGAAAAGCCCACCCCCTAAATGCAAGCCAATGGAATCTCACCACGTGTCCGGTGGTGCCAAAAATCAAAGAAAATCCCGCATGGAAAATTTGAAGGGGAAAACCCACATCCAATGGGGTTTCACCACATGTCCAAAGGGGAAAATGATAAAATGACCCACGGAAAATTCATGAAGAAAGGCCCGCGCCCAATTAGCACATGCCACGTGGCCTCAACTCATCGGCCTGGGGATTTTTTGGAAAATTTTCCAAAGGGAAAACAAAGGAAAATGGAGCAGGATGGGCCCACGCCCAATAAAAATGTGCCACATGGCACCTAGAAAGGTAGAGCACAGGGTTTTTTTGGGAAATTTTCCCAAATGCAAAAAAGGTGAAAAATTCAAATTTTCACCCGCCAATCCAATTTGGCCCTGTTTTGCCCTAAAATTTCAAATGGCCATATCTTTCGATCCAGAGCTCGGTTTTTCATGTTCTTGATATCAATGGAAATCTGGTGAAATTATCTACAAGATTTTGGGGTCATTTTTTCATTTTGATGGATTTTGGAGAGATAAAATTGAAAAATGCCTCTAGCATGTGGTCATGGACAGAAATGACATTTCAACCACCATTTTTAATGAAGAATGGCTCGCATTCTCTCCCAGCATGGCCGAAAATGTCAAGGAATGGGCATGTAAGGATGCCCATGTTGTTTTGATCATGTTTTGGTCAATGGTTGAATCCCTTCCATGTTTTCCTACGTTTCTCTCTCCTATGCTCATCCCTTGCACTGTAAAAGCCAGATTTGGCTCATTTTCAAAGGGTTGAACATTTTTGTGTATTGTATGCTCCCCTTTTCACCTTGGAAGTTATTTGGTGGAATATCAGACATTTTCTGAGAATTTCAACCTATTTTTTCCTCTCAGGTGTTGTAATGCATGTATTTTGATATTAAAAATGATAATGCAAGCTCTGTGAATGAGTTTCAATCCTCTGCTTATGTTGTTTGCTTCCTTTCTGATCTTTCATTACATGTCATCAGTTTGTGCATGATGTTTTGTTGTGTTTCCATGATTTTTGTCAATCTGCAGAAGTAAAAATTCTCACCACTCCTTTGGTGCATCACCTTATTAGCATTAGTTTTAGTTTTTTGCATCCTCTATCTTTGCCCCTTTGGAATTTAGAGTAGGAACTAGGAATATAAACCTCTGCAACTTGTAAGTGATAAATCTGATCAGAGGAGTTGAGGAACCAGCCTCTAATCTGGAGATTCCTTTCCCATTTTACAAGTCCCACACTTGGGGAAAGGATTCAATGTTGTGCAATCACACTGGATGCTTAGGATGATCAAACTAGAAATTTGATCAACATCCAGGGGTGCTGCTGATTTGCAACAACAGTATGTTCTTTACTTTCTTTACACCACTTGAATTTCCTTAAAATAACATAAAGGGGGAAAATGTAGACACAAAATTATGCACATATCATCACTTTACTATGCCATCGATATGTTGTTATATGCATGAATCTTAAATAAGAAAAGTACTCACTAATGACATTGTACCTTGTCCATCTATGTTCTTTGATTGATTTCTATGTGAATATTTTCTACATCTCTCATTTTTGTATGTGCTTCTGGTTAGGTCACAAGGATCCCTATCTATCTATCTTTTCACATCTATCATTCTTGCTCTCATGACACTAGCACCTAGGAGCTTATGTACCTTCCGGGAAATCCTGTCCTCCTTGTTATTTTTACACATTTTTATCATTTTTGGTTGGCCTTGTTTCTTTTCTTATCCTTATCTTGCATTCTTAGTTGGAATTTAGTGTTGCTAGTATCAAAATTTAAGTAAGGGAATCATATCTATACACAACATACTAACTATTATTCTAGATGGAAAATCAAGAAGGACTATCACATATACATATTACTACTACTATCCAAAGGGACTCGCATCCCGAGAAGTATAAACTACATAAGAAGGGAAGTGATGAATTCAATATCACACATTTGCATTCTTAGATCAAAGATAGATATATCCCACTATCTTGGCATCATTGGCTTGAGGGAAACCTAAGCAAACAATTTCACACACAAGCAAAAAGAACTATATGCAGTTTGATATGTAGTATAACACGTAGTACTAAGTTCACTCATTAGGTGACCGATGGGGTCAGTATAACTTCACATATTAGATATTTTATTCAAATCTAATGTGTATGTGAACTTGTACAGATAGCTAGGGTTTATTTTTAGGTCACATGTATGATCAAAATCCTAATAGAAAAATTAGAGTGAAAAGAGTATATAAATGAAGAACTTCCAAAAAAAAATCAAATACTAAATATCCATGCAAATCACTAGCACCTAGAATAGTCACCAACACCGGGAACTTCTATCCTCCTATAGACACTCCTATAAAATTAATTTTTGAGTTCTATAACACTCTATGATATATTTCAACATTGTTTCCATCTATATCCATTACTTAGAAAATGACGAGCATTTTCAAATCACACAAAACTAGCAAAGTCATCATTCCTCCCTTGTGTGTTTAGAATTTTACATTACCAAATGATTATTACTTGTATGTCACTATATTTTATCGTATGAATATAATTTGGTATAGTAGTTACTATGAAATTATATTTATTTAAAACTAGATTAAATCAATTAGCTACTATGCCCTACCCGATTCAAAAAGTGGAATATTCTCTCTGATGTTGGCTAGAGTTGTGGATGATATGATCGATTAAAGAATGGATTTTTTTCATGGGGCCCTACCTTACTAGCACAGGTATATAGATATTTGTGGGCTTGGAAGGCAGGGGTAGAGGTTTGGTGTTTATGTATCATTTTTTTGGATTGTTCACTTACAAGCATATTGCATTGGTTCAACTAAGGGGGTACCATGGGTGACATGGGTTGATTTGCAATATCTTGTGGGGTTTATGAGGTGGAGATATGACTTTGTAGCTATGGGGCCTATGAGAGGTGAGGATTACTACCAAAAATCCTATCTAGTCTATAGGGTGGGGATGTGTTTTGAAGTACTTATACTGATTTCCAACTATGGCCAAGGGAAGAGGGGGATTTGAGAGCTATGTAGCAAGATAAATGGGTGTGGGGAAGAAGAGCCAATAAGTGGGATCTAATAAGATTTGGTCACATCATGTGATAATTTAGACTTATATGGGATGTACCTAAGGAAACTATGGCCTATAGAAGGGATGCTTTG
The DNA here is from genome assembly GCA_018340775.1 of Taxus wallichiana var. yunnanensis. Lineage (NCBI taxonomy): Eukaryota > Viridiplantae > Streptophyta > Pinopsida > Cupressales > Taxaceae > Taxus > Taxus wallichiana. Next base: position 16,613,710 of record CM031239.1, on the reverse strand, counting down.
AGGATTTTTATGTGGCATTGTTGGATGTACATGAGCTAGTTGAGATGTGTGATGAGGAATGGTATGAGTGAGGGTAGATGCACAAGGGGTTATAGTGGGATATGATGATACAAGGATGACTGAGGCATATGTGGCTTAGTGGCAGGGATAGTTAGATGGATACAAGAGGCGGGTGTGAGCTCATGTAGAAGCTCCATAGGAGGGTGGTGTTGAGGGAGGAGAGGAGGATGATAGAGTAGATTTGTTAGAGGCTACCATAATGATCCTAGAGGCATAAAATACCATATTGTTGATTGATAAAGTTACCTTGATCACCATGAAAGATAATATTATAGTTTCTCGAGACACAGTTACTGGAGAGATGGAGGGGATGAACTAAAAGCTTTTTACTATTCAGGGTGAGCTCACCCAAGCTTAGGCTAATAGGGATAAATATCGACATGATAGGGAGACTCTACAACAACCTTAGGTGTGACATGCCCATTTTTATTGAGGTCTAAGATATAATATTGGAAGCATGATGAAATTAGAGAAGGGGGTGAATTAGTTATTTAAACCCTTAAAATAATTTTATATTAACATGCATGCACCATTAATAGTTATCAATCCATTAGTGTGAAATTAAATTCATAAAACAATCAACCACATAAGCACAACCAAGAGATAGTACACATGACCACAATATATAATTGGGAATTCCTCCATGGGAAGAAAAACCACTTAAATTTTTCTCATATTACTCACAACAAAGTACTCAAATGAATATTACACATCATAAGAGATATCTAGTGATGCACCAAACCCACAAGGAACACCAACCCCTAAACCCTTGTTGATATTACTCACAACAAGAGAATTACATGAATATGACCCATCACACAAGATTTTTATAAGAATACCACTGAAGATATGTTGCAAAAACTCATTTGATGATGATCACAAGATTCAGGTCAAAATCCTTCAAACACACCTCCTTTCAACTTGCTTAAACTTGATCAAACTTAGATAAATTTTAATGAAAACCCTTGAAATAAATATATATAACACAAATCATAATTTTTCACACTTTCTCAAATCCGTCTTTCTTCCTTCATAACTTTTTCACACTCACACTTGGGTCACACATTTTCCCTCTCACATAACTAGTTCAAATTTTAACAAAAAAACTTATTTTATACCATTATTTTCTTAATTAAAAAACATAGGTGTGTCCAATACAAGGATTTAGACCAATAAAACTCAAAATATATCAAAAAACTCATAAAAATTCATAAAATGAACCCATGTAGGTCATTTATGACCAAACACACCAAACAAGCTCAAAAATTAGTCTAAACCCCATCACTTGATTCATCAAAGACCACAAACCTTATCACCATTATTATTCAAGATTATAAATACCTCACACATGTCAAATATGACATACCAACATCATACATTGTCATACATTATCTTTAACAAAACAAATTCTTCATAGCACGATAAGAAGGCTCATATCCTTCTCAAAATAGTTATTTCTAGGAACTAGTCTTCATCAAACCTGTTCTAGATCACATCATAGTAAATAAAATATGTTATGTAACCAATCATTATAAATTAAATGATATTTATATCACATCTACTCTTTCTATATCTCTTGAAACATCCATCCATGCAAACCACACTTACTTTCCTCTTCACCAAATTGAGTTGCCCAAAAAGTAGTTTTGGAAAATCAACTAGTTTGCACCCTTTCTATCACTTTCAAGACTTATAAATGCCTTAAATAGGTAAATTATTCATATATTTTCACTATGAAACTGATAATAAGAATTAAAATATCTAAAACATGATACTTATACCTTAATCTTCCAGTTAGATAAATATTATCTTGAAAGAGAAGAAACCTTGGTCTTCACGAACCGAGCTAGTTCATCTACCAAATATTATAATCAAGATACAAACCATATACCATTTGAAATACCTCTTAATCTAATTTCCAAAATACCATACATTTCCTTCCAACTCTAAGTGGAAGGCCTTCAACCAAGTCCATCTCTGAAACTATTCTAAAATCGACCCAAAACTCCTAAAGAGCAAGATTCGTAAATAGGGCACACTTTTCCATTTAGGAACTCAACCATGATCTGAAAATATCATGGACATATATAAAAACCCCTTGATAAAAATAATTTCAATTTATTTGATACCTCCTTTGGACAATTTTCCTCAAATTGAACATCTTCAAAAAATTACATTTTTGAGTGGGGCCCACATATATTCACATGCTATAATATACCTTTCTAGAATTTTATAGGGAGTCCTCTACAACCTCCAATCATAAATTTTTCAAAATGAATCAAAATAGAATTAGTATACTACTTTGTCTCTAAGTCACTTTTAGCTAGGGTTTCAAAGCAACTTATCTTCTTAACGAGTGTTCATAAAAATGTTATGATAAAACCACATCATTATTTTTATAAACTTTATTATTTCTATGGAAAAACATCCCAAAAAACCTCTGGGTCCCATGTATAGTATACAATCCACAACAAGCATCAAAAGGTCAACTTTTACCTTAAAATCACACTCTAGAAAACATGGTTTTGCCAAAACTGATGTATTTTGCAAAATATTATTTAATTTGACCTGTAAATTGTCATGAAGCATAATGAAAACATTATATAACTATTAATAATCAAAATATATCTCAAATGGACCTGAAACTCTCCAACCACATCGACCTACATGTGTTATATTCAGTTATCTTCACCTTCTTTCTTCCCAAGGACCATGAAACACTATCAAACCTCTAAAAATGATCTTAAACTCATCATACACGTCATTTATATCATCACCATGTTGCTACCATAATTTTATAGGACTTATCATCTCCAAAACTCATACCTCCAACTCATTCTACATGCTCTACGACTAGCAAAAGGCGTAGAATGATCTGACTCAACCATGCCAACCCATGAACTGACCATGATGACTCAATAAAGACACTTAGAAACTTGTATCATACCTCTAGGACCATGTTTTTCTCATTAAAACTTAAAAAAATTTGGAGATATTATACAGCCACTATGAAAGCTATAATCATACCAAGAAAACATGAGAACTCATCAAATCTTGTCACAACCAATCAACCTTTATAGTTGACCATTGACCGACACCTCATAAAGACTAATGTTACATCATGACACCATTTTCCATCAATATACTTGACTTCAATGACAACACTAAGTCAAAATGGCCATCAATCTCCCACTTTTCATTGATGACAACATCCTTAAGAAACATTGATGACAACCATAAGAGAAATGCACACTACATGACCTCATTTACATGTTTTTGATGTTGCTCCCCCTTTAAAATTTATGAAGAATTCTATAATTATTCCTACACATGGAAAAATTATAACATGAAACATGACATAATGCAAAGAATGCAAAAAACACACTTACTTGACTTGACTCCCCCTTAGACTGTACTTTCTCTTTTGTCTTCTCCAACAACAATTGATGATCCATGGAACTGTAATGATCCTTCAAATAGCTCCCCTTGATTGTATATCATCATATTTTGTCCTCATATTTGTGATCCATCACCATTATAGGATTCTACCATATGAGAAATCACTAGTTTTTCCTCCAAATCCAACATGACTGACTTTAGGACTACTTGTCCCTAAATAACAACTTCAATCCCTTTTTAACAAACTTATACTAGACAAGAAAACCCACACACAACATGAATACAATACTTATAGCTCCCCTTGTAACCATACTACATATATCTCACTAAAAAGAAAAAAATAACTTTTACCTCAGCCACATTGACTGAGTCCTAAAGCAATGTTTTTAGTATATACCGCCCTATTTCACTTCTTCTCAACTTTTAGAGATTTGAAAATCCCCCTGCATCTGTACTTGATTATCAACCATCATTTGTCTTGAAAAATCATCTTACCATCAAGGATAGTTATAGCTCGGTGTTGCAAAGCTTTGACATCCTCCTAGTTTCATCATAGGTGTGACTCAAGATTCCTTCATCTATCCTCTATATGTTATACTAACTGTAAAAATACCTTTTATGATCATCCAAATTCATGAACAAGCTAAGAGCATACCTAAGATATTTTACAATCTTTGTATAGTTTCAATCATTCCTCATCAACTTTAAATCACTAATTTAAGGAATTATATCCTTACATGACATCCGATAGACTTCAATATTGTATGAGACATTAATTAAGACCCTAATGAACCTTATGCATCTTTGGACCAATAGTCATCAAATAATAATTAAATTCATTATACGTTAATATTCCCTAAATTTCTTTATACAACTTCAACGATCAATGAGCATTCTCATAGCCATCTCAAACATGTCTCAATGACTAAGCCATAGCACAAAGACCCATTCTACACATTTTCAACACAATTATGAACACAACATGCATACCTTTGTTCATGATGATCTTGCACAAGGTCTAAAGTTCTTGAAAAAGATGTAGATTCTTTACTCTAGATTTACGTACTCTACTGCAACATCTTACTGTAGACACCAAATATTTTCTTAAAGATATTTTCAAACTTCCCTTGGCATATGATGTCATCAAAAACACCAGTAGCATACTAGTATGAAATTTCATTGCACACTATACTTTTCCTCCATACATCTCTATCTTGCTTCTTTCATATGAAAATATGACTCAAAGATCCTTTAACCAGTCTCACTCTTCTTAAGATAGTCTAAGAAATTTTTATTCCATGAAATTGATTCTTGAAACCTTACATTAGTTGCTAATGTTAGGAATATACCTTTTCATATTGTTTAAACCTTGGAGTTACTTTTAAAGAGTGCAAAAATTCTCACAAAGATCTTCTTGATGAAAATTAAATTCTCAATAAAATAGACCATCTTCTTGATACCTTGAGGGCTTGGAGATGTTAAGGTTTCTAGTTACCCTTGTTAGGATGGCTTTCGAAAAAATTATTGCAAACTCCTCGCCCTCTCATTCCTTGATTTTTTTGAAAAAATTGTTTCAAAGGTTACCTTGTTATATTTTTCATATTTTTGGAGATTTCCTTGTTTTGTGCATACAAAATAAGAGATAAGTTATGTATTCTAAAGTCTGAATTGTGATTTTAGAATCAAAATTGAACTTTAACATGTTTTACAATGACTAAATTATCTGAAAATTATAAAGTCTGAAGTTTTGAAATTTGAAACTTCGGGTTTTGGATTTTGGAAATTTTTAGGCTTGTTACAAGTTTAGTAAGAAAAATTATGAAACTCGATTCCCAAATTCTTGAATTTCGAATTTCAGAACTTCCTCATTTTGAGATTTCTAATTTTCAAGGTTTTGGAATCTCTTAAATATTTATTTCTCAACTACCCCAACACATTTCATCTCCCGATAATTTATTTCTTCCTCCTATAGAAATGTGATATTTTACTTATTTTTTTAACTGGCTGTGTAAGTACACAGACAATGACATCTCTAAGCATCCACCATATCTCCCAAGGAAATTTTTAGAAGCAATGTTTTTCACATTCTCCTTGTGTATTCAGGTAAGTTTTGTGAGTTACATTTTTTTTTATTTTTACCTTGGGGTTATTGATTGTTTTTCCTTAATCTTTTAGTTTTTATCATTCTCTATGGTTTTGTTCTTATTTTCAAACATGGTTTTCCCATCTTGTTATTTTGGTGTTTGTCTAAACCTAAAACGTAAAGTTATTTGAAAATTAGATTGACAAGTTCAAATCTTTTTAAAGGATTGGTGTTGTTCATTATGGAGCTTCATGGTTTTCAATTTTGGGACTTCAAACCCCATTTTGGACTCTCGAACCTTTCTTTTTAGATATTTAGTACATCAGGTTTTCATAGATCTATCCTTTCACATATTTTAGAAGTTATTCACTTCAGATATTTCTTTTTGGGATTTCAAAATTTTCAAATTTTCGAACTCTACCTTTTCATAATTCTTTTCCTTTGAATAGATTATTCACTTCACAGATTTTGGATTTCAAAAATTAGGTGATTTGGGTTTTGGAGGTTTTCTTTTTGTAGCTTCAGATTTTGAACTCATTTTATAATTTTCAAAAAAATTCTATTCAAATTTTTCTAAGGTTAAGTTTTGATTTCGGGGTTTTGGGCTTGAATTTTGGGACTCTAGAGTAGATTTGTAAGGTGTTTTGCACACACTTTTCTTTGTTATGAATTCTAAATTATTCAATCATTTAACAAGATAAATATTTGGTTCTTCATCAAAGGGTAAGTAGAAGATGAATAATAGTTACCAAGGAGAATCACCCCCTTCTAGTCTCTCTTTTGAGGTAGAAAACATTGGAGACACCGACTTCGAGCATATAGATACGGCTGAATTTTGGGATAGGGTGAAGGCCCCAAACAAGAATTCATGGATGACAGCCATATACGATAGTGGACTTCCTCTTATAGCTGATTTTCCTTAGTCAATTCCATACCTTGAGTTCATGCTTGCAACAACATCTCACTTCGATAAGAATACAAACACTATAAAGGATGATGATGGAATAGTTGTGATTAAGGTGGTTAATGGCTTCTTCAAGGACCTCCTGAAGTTTCTGATGTCGAAGAGTATGTTACCATATCTCCAAAGTATTATTTGAAACTTTAGCAAGCAAATAACAATGTCTACATAAATATTGTTACCAAGAGCTACTTGGTCAAAACAAAGAGCACTATGTCTAGGCTTCCTAAGACTCTTCCCCACTCTAATTTTATTCAAGAATTCCACAATATCGTTACACTATTAAGTAATATTATGGGTGTTCTGCATTGGCGAGGATTTTCATGAGTGGATGTTCCTCTATATAGCTACAACAAAAAAATATAAGTATTTCATCCGATGGGGTGAACACATAAGCAATGTTATATGCTATCAACTAAACGATGTGATAGGTTCATGCGGAGCTTTTTTGGGAATTCCTACATGGTGTATGTAATAACAGGGATGAGAGACTATTCGAGGTTGAATCCAAAGGAAATTTGGATTTTTTTAGATATATGAATACTACCCCCAACATACTCTAACAGAAGGTTCTAATCACTTCCGAAGGGTAAGTGATGCTTTTTCATAGTCTTATTATACTATTTTGACAATAATTTGTACAATCAAAGGATTTTCGAGATGATTCCTGGAAGGAATTATAGGAGTGGAGAGGCATATAACTATATTTTCCAACATTAATTTACATTAGGGTGCCAGGATTTACAGCTCTCCATTTAAATTTCCAAGATGTTAGAAAAACAAATTGGTTTTGATGGAATTGATATGATAATTACTTCATTATCATAAGATTCATCATGATTGACATAAATCAGGTTCCCATTTTCCAATCACCATAAGAAAATATATATGCACAAACATAAACAAAGCTAAAAATACTAGAAAGGATATGTCTCTATTTACTTTGAAATCATTTCATACATGCACCAAATTTTATTATTAGGATAAATTTGGTAAAAAAATATCTGTTAGTATGTATGTGCCTCAATTAGAGGATATTTGGATTAATTTCCATGATGAATATGTTATCTTTGAGAGAGAATTCGAGATAATAACACTAAAGGATATCCACTTCTATGGAATTACATTAATTCCTAAAGGTCTAAAAGATAATTATCGTGTGTGGGATCTTGTTTTGATTAAGGGAATGTTACAAATCAGCCATTTCCTTGGATGGATTGTTCAATTGAGGAGTGTAATAATTAAAAAGACAGGGCTAGCCCCATCTTATAAAGGACTTATCAATGGTTAGAAACTTTAGGGATAACACCTAAGGCATCGAATAAATGGCAACATAATCAGTGGAAGCCCAAATAATAACAAGTCACCCTACTCCTTCTAAAGGTAAAATTTCAACTCTTAGGCCTATTGCTAGGCCACACAAGATATATTTTATTTTTAAACGTTTAATATCTACTTATATAGTTCTTACTGAAGAGAATGAGTCTCCTCAAGTATTATAGCCAAGTGAATTAATTGATTTAATTATTTCTCCAAATATTCCTCAAGTTTCGCAGTCACCCCCTTCTTCATATCTTCCACTTTCACCACCTTCAGTTCCTCTTTCCCCTCCATCTCTCACTCTCCATTAAAATTTGTATTCCATTCCATCCTTCCTCATTTCCCCACATATTTTGCAACATCTCCTTATATGGACCATATTTTCTCATCTCTTTCAACACTCTCGGTGGAGAGATCTTAGGATTGGGGTCTCCACTTACAACTCCTCTTCCAAACCAACCTTTTCCATTATCCACTTTTGTTGTGGCATGAGAGGCCATCCTTTCCACTTCACCTTCCATTGTTATGATGTCATTACCACATTCTCGTGACTATAACAAGTGCCTTAGTACTATAATTTGATCCAAGTACCATTATGACTATGCCAATAATGTTTTTCGCATCATCTTCTTCTATACCCAAATGAATGTATAGGAAAAACCCTAAGAAGAAGAAGAAAGTACCTATTTTTGATGTTGTGGAGTTAAGTGTCCTAAATATGACTCCTAAAAGGAATGCTAAGAGACTGTTGATTGTCTAAAATCTATTAGTTGATGAATCGAGAGAAAGGTTTATGGAAATAGCCACTCCTACCGTAGGGAAAACAAGAGAGATGATTATGGAAGTGGACTATCAAGTTTCAAGGATTAATATTGGGAAATTCTCCCACGAAGGTGCCAAACAGATGTTCAAGTTGTACAAGGAATTTATTGGAAAAATATGATAAGGACATGGTGACCAAGGATGAACTTAAGGGAAAAGTAGAGCAAATTGACTTCTCTCTTAACCAAGATTACGTAGCTGGTCCAAACTACTATGAACCTTACTATTTCACCGAGCTTCTATGATACATCTTATCCCATGTTAGATAATATTAGGAAGAAAGGATGAGTAGTTGGAGTATGGATGATGAACTTAATTCGGGAGGGTGGGAAGACTATTAAGGGTGTTGTTGATTTGTATAATGATTTATTGTTAGAGAATGATGTGTTTCCAAAATTAGGGAATTTCTTTCTCAAGAGAGTGATAATTTGAGGCTTACTCTTGAAACTTGGGAACAATTAAGAAGTATAAAAATGGATGCACTCTTAAAGGAAGGTGTCATTGATGACTTAGAAAAACTATTTTAATTCTATGAATCCATGAAATTTAGAGTCAATATATCACAGAAGGTATAGGGAATTTAAGGGAAAAGAAAATTGAATCAGTTGATGTTGTAAATAACATCACACAAGAATTTGGAAGAATCAATTACAAAGTTCTGAAAAAATGGTTGATGCATTTCAACTTAATCAGATTATTTCTCAATTCAAGAATATGGTAAATGAGGATAATGATATCACCAAATCTTTCAAAGCATTAATTCAATTCAATGATTGGTATCTTACCAAAACTTTCTGAATAATATGGAGGAGGTTATGAACATGACAAGGAGATTACCTAGGAGATTAGCTAAAGAAATTGAGGCCTCGATGTGTTGAATTGCTATGTGTGTGGGCATGAAAATAAGGAGCTTCATAAGATTATCAAGCATTTCCTCAACTTCAGTGCACAAGTTGGATGAAGAAGAAAAAGAAAGAAGAATCGAGAAGGAAAATGATGCTACTAGTCCTAGATAGGTATGGCAACCATTATTTGACAGCCCTTCAAGATTTGAAACCGAGAGGAAGTTGTAGGGTTGACTTGGTCAAACCTATGTAAATATTTGTCCTATTTTCATGGGAGGTTATTCCATAAGAGATTAATGCATTCTATTTTTAGTAATAAGTACTTAAGATTTTGAGATATAATCACTCGACCTCCTTGGTTAAGATGTTAAAGATCCCTACTGAGGAGGAAATCAGATTTGTGGTCTTTGATATGGAACCAGAAAAGTCTCCAGGACCTGATGGTTTTCAAGCTCTCTTTTACTAGAGATTCTGGAAAGTGATTAAGAATGAAGTCATAGAAATGGTCCAAGATTTTTTTAGGAATGGAAACTTCTCAGACAGCTTAATAATACTTTCTTGGTCCTTATTCTAAAGGTTGCTAGAGCCAATGAAGTCAAAGATTTTAGACCGATCAGTCTCTATAATACAGGATATAAAATTTTGGCTAAAATCTTAGCTGGAAGAATTAGATTGGTCCTTGATCATTTCATCTCTGGGAATCAAGGAGCCTTTGTCCCAGGGAGGTAGATTACTGATAGCATTGTGGTGATTCAAGAAGCTATTCATTCCATTGTCAATTCTGATAGATCTGCTATGTTCCTGAAGCTTGATATGCACAAGGCCTATGACAGAATTACTTGGTCTTTCTGGAGGCCATCCTCAATAAAGTGGGCTTTGATAATTCTCTGGTTAGAATGATCATGACCTGTATATCTACTACTAGCTATTCTGTTTTGGTCAATGGAATCCTAGAAGGATTTTTCAAAGCTGGAAGGGTCTGAGACAAGGGGATCCCCTATCTCCTTTCCTTTATGTTATTATGGCTGAATCTTTGAGTAGAATCTACAAATAGGCCTTACTTTCCAGGAGGATTCAGGGTATCAAGATTACTAATGGTCTCCTCCGATCTGCCTAAATCAGTTTGTTGATGATAATTTTATGATGGGAAAGGCATCTATTCAAGAAGCCACTAATTTCAAATTTGTTCTTATGGACTATGAGTTGGTCTCAGGGCAGATGGTTAATTTTCTCAAAAGTGTGGTGTTCTTTATTAATGTGGAGAAACAAGTCCAAGTTAGGCTTGCTCGGATCCTGGGTTGCAAAATAAAGTGTTTTCCAGATTCTTATTTAGGTATGCCACTTATCCTCAATAAGCCTGATTCCTCTGTCTGGAATGCCCTGCTGGAAAGAATGAATAAGAAACTTTCTTCCTGGAAAGGCCTCCTCCTCTCCCAGGTGGGAAAGATTCAACTTCTTGTGAGTTCTCTTCAAGGGGTCCCCATTTTCATTATGTCTCTTTTCAAGCTCCCGACCAAAATTATTGAAGCTCTGGAAAAAATTCAGAAGAGATTCCTCTAGGTAGGAGCCTTGAAAAGTTTAAATACCCTCTTGTTGCTTGGGACAAGGTCACTAGGCCTAAGATGTGTGGGGGACTGGGTCTGAAAAGCCTCCCTATCATGAACAAAGCTCTGGTTGCTAAAGCTGGTTGGAGAATAGCTAGAGAGGAAGGTTTGTGGATTGACATAATAAAAAAGAAATATTTGCGAATTTAGGCAGAATTGATCTTTTCTTCTCTCAGGAAAATCTTCCTAGAGGATCCTTTTTCTGGAATTCCCTGTTGGATTCAAGAACATCCTCTCTAAGGGTTCCCTCTGGGAGATTGGTAAGGGGAATAGGATCAAATTTTGGTGGGATAACTGGTTAGAAGAATCTCCCTTAGTTGATCAGGGAATTTGGAAGGAGGTGGCTCAATTCTATGAGGAAAATGGTAAAACCTGGTTAAGAGATTTCTGGAGGTATGATGAGGACAGGGTCCAATGGGAAATCATTGAGCCCCCGGTTTAATGGTAATTTCAAACCCTATCAAGATCTCAATAAGAAACTCAGGGATTTCCATATTCCCATATACCAAATAAAGGAGGATTCCATCATTTGGAAAGAGGAAGATTCAGGAAATTATTCTGTTAAATCTGCCTACAGAATGCATTTTAAGAAAGATATCCAAAAAGAGTATTGGGGAAAGTTATGGATTAAAGATCTGATTCCTAAGATTAATATTTTTTATTGGTTGGCTATCCAAAATAGAATCCTGACTGTTGAAAATCTTATAAAAAGAGGAATGCAGATTCCTAATAGGTGCTCTCTTTGCCGGAAAAGGGAAGAAGATGTGAATCACCTTTTTCTTCTTTGTCCCTTCTCTAAAGGAGTTTTTTCTCTGATTCTGGAGCTTTTCAAGATGCATTGGATTCTTCCCTCGAATATTGAGGATTGTGCTACTCAATGGGAGAGCCCTTTTAGATATCCTTTTTTGGCCTGGGCATGGAAGATTGCTTTGCCTCATATTTTATGGGGACTGTGGAAAACAAGAAATGACAGTGTTTTTAGAGACCTGAATCCCTTAATTGGGGTGGCCAAAAGGAAAATTCAAAATGCCTTTAAGGAAAATCTTAAATTATTTAAAGGAAAAAATAAAATCCAATGTCTGAAAGAGGAACAGAAAGTTCTGGAGAATTTCACCTATAGTCAGGTCAAGAGAAAAGTCCAGGTAAAGTTGTTAACTGGATTAAACCTTTGGGAAATATGATCAAAATTAATTTTGATGGAGCCTCAAAGGGGAATCCAGGTCAAGCGGGGAGGAGGTATCTTAAGGGATAGTGAGGGTGATTGGTTATTTGTCTATGTTGGACCCCTGGGTAAACAAACTAATAATATGGCTGAAGCTAGAGCCCTCCTTTGGGGAGTGTTGATTGCAAAGGAAAAAGGCCTTAAGGATATTCAGATTGAGGGAGATTCCTTAATTATTATAAAATCTCTTCTCAATGAAAGTAAGATTAATTGGTTGATTAAAAATATTATCCAAGACATCAAGGAAATGCTTAAGTTCTTTGATAAGGTCTCTATTAATCATATTTTGAGGCAAGGAAATAAATGTGCAGACAAGATGGAAAATATGGGAGTCCTTTGTAATGAATACAAAATCTGGTACAAAGGGGAGAGATTACCCTCTAATATTAATGATGAAATCATTAAGGAAAAGAGGCGCTAAGTTTCATGATGCCGACACGAGTGGGGGTAGATATTTCAGGAAACAAGATAGTCTTTACAAAAATCACTGGGTCTTTTTGAATTTGGTTTGGAAACACAGTTCGTGGCTTGCCTCTAGTTTCAGCTAGAAAAGTTACTTTGATAAAGTTTAGATGGGTGGTGATAGGATTTGCGTGGAACCTACCAGCTCAGAATATGAAAGAGAGCAACAGGGATCTGTGGAATAAGTTAAAAGTTGGGGGTTTTAGCAATTTTATTGCTAAATTACATGGTCATGACCCTGCTCTCTCTAAGGATTTTGGTCAAGCATGGAAAGATGGGGTTTTTACTGTTCATGGTGTGGAGGTCGAGGTCTTGGAGGCCAACATTGCTAGGGTGACAGAAATGAAGATGGAGGGCTTGAAAATCTATAAGGAAAGAACTCATAGAGATCTTGAGATTGAGTGGTTTTTTGGTAAGGAGACTTGTTTTTTCTTCACTGATGGCATTGCTTGATCGTGTATCCCTAGTATTTGGAAGGAGGTATGTCTTCAAGTTATGAAGTATATCACTTTGGAAGGGAAGTATAGAAAAATATATACTCACCACATCACTTTCCTCAACATGTTTCGTCATAAATTTATGGTTAGCATTCCTTTTTTCTTGGCTACCTCTCTCTCGAATTCACTGATGGCATTCCAGAACAAGAAGGCTGAGTTGCCCCTTCATGAGGGTTTGATTCTTCTACTATTTGAGAATGGTAAGCCAGTACTATTTGGATCACCCTTTGGTCTCTATTCTGGAGGAACATGAAGAGGAAGAAGATATTACCTTAGTGGAATGTCTTACAAAGATGAAAGAGGGTATTGATAGAAATTTCATGGAGGGTGTTGTTTGGGGAAGCCAGTGCTTCCAGGAAAAATGAGTGTGTGGGTGATTCCACTATTTTCAAAGAGTGGAATAAGGATGGTTTACTTAGAGGGGGTCCTCAAAGCTATGGAGGAAAAAATGAAGGGAAAAGGGAATCCATCTTAAATATTATTAATATCTTGAAGAAAATGGTTTTGGACTAGGTTCAGATTAAAAATAGATGCAGGAGCTAGAGAAACAGGTCAAAGGGCTTCTTGATAGAGTTGAGGAGGAAGAAGGAGAGAAGAAAAGAAGGAGATTCAACCTCCGTATCAGTAGCTCGAGAGGAAGATTAGTTGGTGGTCCTGTTGGGGTCCTCGTGTGGTTTCCTATCTCTCCTGGAAGACTTGTAGCTTTCTAAACTTTTTGCAAACTTTGGGCGAACTGTGATGCCCTATTTCTTTCTTGGTCTTTTTGGCCTAGTTGGGGTCCCGTTTCCTACTCTGTAAGAGTTAAGTTTGTTTAACTCATTTTTGTGGGACCTTTTCTTTCTGGTTGTGCCTCTCTTGTTTTTCTGTCTTTGGGCTTTGATCGCCATATCTTTCATTTGTACAGGGTTCCTGATCCCTTCAAAATTTGTTTTTATGTAATCTAATAAATAAATAAATATTAGGATGCATTATGTTTGAATGAATTTTTAGACTTATTGTGGAAGTGACATATAATTTGGAGAGTTCAAGAACAATTCTTTTTGCCTTTTTATATATTCAGAACACTATTTTTCTGTCAAATATCTGGAATATTGTGTAACTTTATAATTTATTTAGTACTTGTGGATGTTTAATTCCTTGTATATGATGAATTTTATTATCTTTGTATAATTTATATTTTATCAATTATGTGTCAATTGTGATATGAAACTTTTCTATTTCAGTAGTGGGGAATGTTAAACCCTTCTTCCATTTAAATTTTTGTGTTCATTTATTCAACAATTGAGGATGGTTGTTATGATATGTGCATGTGATTTATTGATCTAAAATATTAATTTGTGCATATGAGGAATATGTTCTTGTTCCATTAAACATTGGTGCATCACAACTTTTATTTATTTCAGTTAATATCTCTCCCTCATCCCAAGAACATAGTAGAATATCTCTACTTCAAGTGTTGTAACCTTGCATTTCAATATTAAATTAAATGCATCAAGTTTAAAAGGAATCCATCCTTATCTAGAGGTTCATCCCAAGGTGAAAAGGTCCCAAACGTTGGGGATGTTTCCATGTTGCATAAGATCATTTAAAAACTCATTGGGTGTACGATCAATGTGAAAATAGGTTTTGGCACGCCCGGTGGGTAGTTAATAGTTGGTACTCCTCTTAGTGTTTGCACAAATCGAGGTACCCGATGACTCTACATATATAGCTTTTGGGATCAAGTACACTAATTTATGTGAAGAATTTAGACAAGATCATGTTCAAGGAAAGGAAATTATCATAATATTGAACTATCTCTATCCCCCCCAAGGAGAATGATAAGTGGCACTTCCACATCACCTTATAGAGGCCATTTAAAATACCCTTTTGGAAGGTTTCCTCCACCAAGAGCCAATCACAACACTCATTTATATGTCTATGAGAAAGCAAGTTTTCCCTAATTTCAATGCCAACAATCCTCTTTTATTAGACCAATGCAATGTTATACATGTTTCTACTATTAAAATGTTTCCTTTCTATATATGAGAAATGAACTTTACTCCCATAGATAATATTCTAGATGTGTCTAGCATTTACGTAGTGCACAATATCATAGAATACAATATTGCGGTTAGAATTTTCACCACTTCCTTTAAAAAAGTCACTTCAATGGTTTCTTGGGTTACCCATTGGTACTATACAAACTTGGGATGAGTTGGGAGAAAAAAATTGTTAATAGTTTAAAGATAAGAGTGACCACTTGTCACTCATGGAGTAACTCACCACTATAACAAGAGCTCCTCGAGTACATGAATGATTTCAATTTCTAATTCCAAAATAATTGGAATAGGACTCCATCACTAATTAAACCCTCTACGAACAATGCATTCATGTACTATTAAAGATATTTAAACACCGACGTTACATTTATGATCCAATAAATGGGAGGAATGATGTTTCCTAATGATTACAAAATTGCTATAAGAGTGGAATTTTTTTTGATTCAAGATGGAAAGATAGCTCCAATACCTCTCATGCCTTTGTATCATGAGATTCCCAATGATCAACCAATAATTTCTCCTCTTCTCGGTATAGGATAAAAACCTAGCTCGATCTGCACTCCACTCCTTCAAATGATCACTTCGAGGTTAAATCATTGTTGTAGACCTTTAGGAATGAACTAATATCTCTTAAGAGGTTACATTTATAGTATGCAAATCCTTATCAACCCTAGAACCATCAACATCATTCTAACAGAAACATTCTTAAGGAAATAACCAAAGTTAATCAAAACAAATTTGTAAATGTTAAGCCTCTAAATGTCGAACCCTCTTCTTGCTAGTTCTTCTAGAGCCCTTATGCCCATTCAAAATAAATTAGTTCAATAATATGAATGGTGCTATCCTTTTGCTCAGCTTCATAACCAAAATATTTTCCCTAATGGATTTCTTAACTAGGATCTTATGGTCAAAATTATATCTACTCTTCTTGAGCTAACAAATGATGCATCTATGTAAGAAGCAGATTTCCGATCAAAACTAGGTGTTTAAAGAGACCAATTCACTAAATTAGAAAGAGGAGGATTTTTGTGGGTTGAATGTAGATTCTTTTTCAGTAATAGAAAACACTTGTTTCAAAAATAGGGCAATGGAATCCGAATTCTCACCTCACCGCAAGTGGTTTTCAACAAATATGTAGGGAAGAAGTTTTCAGATACACAAGATAATAAGACACTGAGGAAAGAAATTTCTTCAGGTATTACAGTACCAAATAATTTTTTTCTGAAGGAGGATACCAACACTCAAAATAATGTTGGAAAAGTAGGTGGGATCCCCTTTAGTATTGTTGAACAAATGAAAAGGACTAACTTGAATGTTACTATGTGGGAAGAAATTTCAATTCCATCTGAGAGGAATATATTACAGGAAGCTCTGAAATGCTTTGCTACATCTAGAAAAGTAATACATCATGGATTTCCAACTACTACATGTTTTTTTCAACTAGAAGGAAGGAGTGCTTGTAAGACTAATAAGCCTTCAAAATTCTATATTTCTCTACTCATTGGTGAGTATTTGGTACACAACTGCATGATTAATTCTGGCACCAGCTATTCATTCATGCCTAAGAAAATCACAGATGTGTTGGGTATAAATTATATGCCAGTATCTAGAGGATTTTTTTAGTTAGATGGAACAATAGTTTAGACCTTCAGAATTATCAAGGGACTTCAACTTACTATTCATGTGTATCCTAGATTGTCATTCATGAAAGACATATCATTCATTGATATTACTCCTTTCTTTGCCATATGCTTATCATGGGACTTAACCACGAAAATGGGAAGTTATTTATCCATAGATTGGTCACATATGATTGTCAGGACTCGATATAGAACTAAGGTAATTTTAAGGGTAGAGCCAATTTGTCTTAGTCATATTGAGCCTTATAATGTTATTCCCACAAATGGAAACTATACCATTTGTGATCAAGAGGAAGAGGTTCTTGATCATGAATCACCACCCCTATGGAAGAAGTCCCTAATATTGTGCTAGATGAGGTAAGTATCAGACATTGGTTTGATCCTTATGCTGAGGCATTGGTGGAAGAAGAACCTGGTTTTCCATTTTTGGAAGAAATAGGGTTGGGCATGTATTATATTCATAAAGAAGGTGCATGTTGTATATATCTTCCCCCCGGGTAGATATAGACAAGCGGAAGAATATGGAAACCAAAGAAATTCAAACCTCAGCCCATGGCACACAAAAGAGGCGCACAACAATGAGTGTCAACATGAGAATGTATGCGCCAAGGCACAGGAAAGTGGCGCACAGAAATGGATGTCGACAATGTAAAGAATGCGCCCATGGCGCACGGAAATGGTGCACAACAATGAGTGTCAACAGGGAAAAAGTTGCGCCTTGGCGCACATAAGAGGATGTCGACATAAATGTAAATGCGCCCTTGGCGCACAGAAGAAGATGTCAACATAGAAATAGACGCACCCTTGGCGCACAGAAAGGAATGTTGACACGGAAAAGTTGCGCCCTTGGCGCAGGTAAAGTGGCGCACGTAAACATGTGTCGACATAAACATATTTGCGCCTTTGGCGCACAGAAAAGAGTGTTGACATGCAAATGAATGCGCCTTTGGCGCACAAAAAGGGTTGTCGACACAAACATATTTGCACCTTTGGTGCCTGAAAAGGATTGTCAACATGCATATGGATGCGCCAAGGCGCACCTTCAGGAGGCGCAACATTCTGAGCGCTGACAGGAAGCAGACCCTGACCCAGATATTCAGATGGCCATAACTTTTGACTGGGAGCTCCGATTCACACAAGGTTGGACTTTTCAGAAAGCCTACGGTGTCCTCTACCTAACTACAACTGGATATCTTTAATTGGGTGGGAACAAGTTCTTAAAAATGCAAAATACAGTTTGCCACTTTTGGGGTTTGATATGGTCCTCACCTACCACCATAATGAGATGAATTAAATACAACCTGAGGTGGTTGGGGTAGATTTGGACTTTCTCTCTCTTCTCTCTCTCATTCTTCCTATAAATTGTAAGGAGGGGCTTCTTTCTAAAGGTTGGACATTCTTGTTTTGCCCCTCCCTTCTTCTCTTTGGCAGGTGAATCTGTGGAGTTAAAACCTCCCATTTAAAACTGTAATGCAGCTTTGCCTCTTGGCATTTTGCAGTGTGTTGTATCAATCTTTGGAGCAAATTAATGCATGTCTGTGGATGATTATCAACCCTCTCAGTGTTTATTTGCATCTTCTTGATCTTTCACTGTAAATCTGGTTATCTGTGCATGATCTTGCATTACATTTTTTTGGGTCTGTGTTTATTGGCAAGACAGGTGTTCTTCATTCCTCGGTGCATCACCTCTGTTAGTTTAGGTTTTATTTTCTGCATTTTCTTACCCCTGTCTCCTTGAAAAATTAGATTAGGTTTTGAGTAGACCCTCTGCATTTTTACGTGTGCATCTGAACAGAGGAATAGGAACCGGCCTTCATCCGGAGAGCTTTTCCGATTTCGCAAGGTCCCACACTTGGGAAAAGCTCCATGTTGTGCAATCGCACTGAGATTCTCAACCCATCGAGTTGCAGAGTCCCAGGGGTGCTGTGATTCGACATCAACAAAGGTGCTTATACTGCAACTTCTCAAAAACTAAAATAACTCTAAAGGGATTTGGAAGCTATTCTTCGATGGCTTGAGGAGTAAGAATGGAGTATGTGTTGGTGTCATGCTGATTTATCCACAAGGTGAGAAAATAATTCATCTTTTTCAATACAGCTTCAACTATACTAACAATGTAGCTGAATATAAAGCACTCATAAAAGGAATCCAATTGGATAAAAAGAAGAGAATAAAATCTTTAACTATTTTTGGAAATAATGAACTAGTTGTACATCAAGTATGATCCCAAAGTGCATCAAATAATGATATTTTTAGGTCATAAATGAACCAGGTTTGGGTTTTGATCGAAGATTGTTAGGCTTTTGGGATTCACGTGGTCCCAATGATTCAAAATCAATATGCTTTGACAAGCTTGCTATGGTTGACTCACAATATGATGTGTCTGTTGATATCATGAAAGATGAATGACAACCCATTAAGATGGTTTTTGGCCTATGGTTCCAAATAATGTAGGTAGTTGACAAGTATTTGATAGTGATAAGAAAATCATTCTTTTTTTGCAGCAGGAGGAAGTTGAGTTTGTATCAAAAATTAAGTCAAACTTCAAGAGGCATACCATCATTAACTCATACAGTTGAAAACCAGCAAATTGCCTAAGGCTTTGGTCACTCTCAAATAAATTTTTAATTTAGATGATCAAGTTGAAATGAAAAGTGCCAATATGGTAATCAAGGAAGATGATTTTGAATAGGTTCATGTTACGGAAGAAAAGTTTTTAAAATTGGGAAATTATGTTCACCAAAAGAGAACCGAGTTTTTATTGAACTTTATCAAAAAATAAATGGTATTTTCACATAGATTTATGAATATCTTCATGGTTTTGATCCAAGTTTCACACAACATACTATCAAGCTTGATCCTAATGCTAAACTGGTTCGGAAAAATCGAGAGAGTGGTGAATCCCATGATCAAACCATTAAATAAGAAGAAGATTTCAAAGCTTAATATTGAAGCTAGTATCATTTTTCCCATCAAACATTCCACCTGGGTGGCTAATATAGTTTTTGTTAGGAAGAAGAATGGAGAGATATGATTATATGTGGACTTCAAGGATTCAAATTGAGCCTCATTATAGGATCATTATCCTCTTCTGTCTATGGAACAGATTCTTCAGATAGTGGCAAGAGCTGAAATATTTTCACTATTGGATGGTTGTTCAAGTTATAACAAAATTTTGGTTAAAAAGTCTTATCAATTCAAAAAGGCCTTCACTACCAAGTGGGGTACACATGCCTACAATAAAATTTAGTTTGTCTTATCAAACATTAGGATACCTTCCAACGAGCTATGGACGTTGCTTTCAAGGGATTGATAAATGACATTATTTCAGTCTATCGTAATGATATAACAATATATTCCAAACATGCGAAAGATCATATTTTTCACTTGGAAAAACTTTATAAGAAATGCAGGGAGTTTGGGGTCTCATTAAATCCCAAGAAGTGTATCTTTTTGTGCATGAAGGAAAGTTTTTGGGACATGTTGTTTCAACGGAGGGACTATCTATTGATCTAGCAAGGATTCATGCAATTTTATCTTTATCTCTTCCGAACCACAAGAAAGGTCTTCGATTTTTCTAGAACTATCAACTTCATGCAAAGGTTTATGCCTCGCTTCATAGCCTTAGATAAGCCATTGATGACCATGTTAAATAATAATTTTCCCTTTTCTTGGATAAAGTAAGGAAAGGAGAAATTTGAAGCAAGTAAAAGAGCTATTTCTCGGGCTCCCATGTTGGTGAATCTTAGGTATGATGAATATTTTATTATCTATTCCTTCACGGGACAAGGAAATATTTCAGGATCCTCACACAATATAATGATGATTTGAGGGATCTCAACTATTAATTCATTGAGGAGAAGGTTTTCACCACCATTCAAGAATTGAATAAATTTAGGCATATGTTGTCGATTAATAAAATACAGTTGATGGTATCACATCCATGAGTTAAGGATTTTTCACTAAATAAAGACATGAATGAGAAACGTGCTAGATGGATTACTAAAGTCATAGAATATGACATACACATCAAAGTGACCAAGCTGGTCGAGGAAAGGATTATGTCAACAACTTGCTTTGGATTTGGAATCTAAAGGTGAAGAAGATATGGTGCTTCATAATAATCATCAAGACGATGCTCTTGTTGGTGGCCATCAAAGATGAATAGTTTTCTTCTCTTGGGAGAGTATCCCATTGACTTGGATAGGAATCAAAGGTTAAGTTTCCATCTTCATTTTATTCCTTATGTTATAATAGATGGTGTTCTTTCTTGTAGGGATTTGAATGGTGTTATCTGCCGGTGTATAGGGCAAGAACTAGTAGACAAAATACTAGAGGAATTTCACAATGGATTGATACGAAGGCACGTTTTTGCATAGACAATTGCTAAAGAAATTATGTGAGTCAGTTGCTATTAGCCATAATTGTTCAAATATGTTTATCATTGGGTAAGGAAGTGTAAGGAGTGTGCCTTTTTCATATAGAAACAAAATCTATCAACCCTTCCTCTTCACCTTGGGCGAGATAGAACAACCCTTTATTTAGTGGGGTTTAGATTTTACTGGGGTGATAAATCAGCCATCCAAAGTGATGGGAATAAGTGGGTTTTTACCACAATAGATTATTTTAATTGACGAAGAGAGTTTGTAGAATTAAAATAGGGAAATGAGAAATATGTTCTCAATTTGTTAGAAAGTATCATGACAAGGTTTTTTGTTCAGTTCACAGTTATTTCAGATAATTCCATACTTTTCTTGGTCTAAAACTAAATGAATGGGCTATTAAAAATTGAGTGTAGCTCAAGATTTCATCCAACTACTATCCATAGGGAAATGGTATGGCTTAGTCTAGCAATAAGAACCTCATACGAATAATCAAGCGTACAATGGAAAGTAATAGATGGACTTGGCTCAAAAAACTCAAGAATACCTTGTGGGAAAATAGGATCACACGAAAAATGTCCATTAGAAATTCCCCTTTCATGCTAGTGTATGGTCGGAAGAAAAACTTGTGTTATCTCTAGAATTGCCTTCTTTGGAGTTAGCACATAATCTGGAGGTTATGGAGAGTGATCCTATGATGGTCAATTTTTTCGAGTTGATGGAGTTGGAAGAAGTGATGAACATAGAAATGAAGACTTTGGAGAAAAATAAAGCCTAGACTAAGAATACTTTTGATAGGAAGGAATTTAACAAAACATTTTAGGAAGGGGATTTAGTTCTCAAATGGGATGCTAATAGGGCCAAGCTAGTGATGCACACAAAGTTTGATGCTCTGTGGAGTGGGCCATATGTCATTACAAGTTGTAAGGAGGAAAATTCATTTTTCCTATCAAGACTCAATGGAGAAGCACTTCCCATTCCTGTGAATGGGATACATCTCAAATCTTTTTTTTAGAAGGTTTCACCTTGTACAGTGTTAGTCTAGTATTTTTTCCTCCAAGTGTTATGCACATTGTTTAGCTATCTCTGTTCATATGGTTTGCTTTATTTTTTTCATTTGTTATTTTTATAAATGTATTCAAGGTTAGCGATTGTTTTCCCCAATGGATTGTTGAAGGCTACTGGCCTAATGCTTAGTAGGAAAGCATCCTCAAGAGATCACCAAAAATGTTAACTTTACAAGTTACCCTTGCTAGAAGGGCTTTTGAAAACATTTCTTGAAAACTCCTCACCCTCCCATTCCTTGTTTTTTCCAAAAACTTTGTTTCAAAGGTTGCCTTGTTATCTTTTTCAGATTTTTTGATATTTCCTATTTCGATATTTCCTTGTGTTGTGTATACGAGAATAAGGGATAAGTTTTGAAGTCCAAAGTTTGAATTATGATTTTAGAATCGGAATTGAACTTTAACATGTTTTGCAAAAGACTAAATTGTTTAAAAATTTTGAAGTCTAAAGTTCCAAAATTTTGTACTTTGGGTTTTTAGATTTCAAAAAAATTGACGCTTTTACCAGTTTAGCAAGACAAGATTCTAAAGCTCTAATTCCTACATTCCCAAATTTTAGACTTTCAAACTTTCGAATGTCCTTATTTCAAGATTTTTATTTTCGAGGTTTTGGAATCTCTAAAATATTTATTGCTCAACTACCTTAACACATGTCATCTCATGGTAATTAAATTCTTACTCCCTATAAAAACAAAATATTTTACTTATTGCTTTTACCGGTTGTGTAAGTACACCGACAATGACATCTTTGAGCATCCATTTTATCTCCCAAGGTAATTTTTTTGAAGTATTATTTTTCACATTTTCCTTGTGTTTTTGGGTAAGTTTTGTGAGTTACATTATTTTTTATTTTTACCTCGGGGTTCTCAACCGTGTTTTCCTTCATCTTTCAATTTTTTTTATTCTCTCTAGTTTTGTTCTTGTTTCCAAACATGGTTTCCCCCTTATCATTAAAGTTTTTTTCTAAACCTTAAATATGGAGTTATTTGAAAATCCAATTAGATAATTTCAAAGGTATCTTTGTGAAGGATTGTAGTCATTCATTTCAAAGCTTCATGGTTTTAAATTGTAGGACTTAAAAACCCCCATTTCATACTTTTGGAACCATTCTTTGCAAATATTCAGTGCTTCATATTTTTTGAGAACTATCCTTTCACATATTTTTGAATTTATTCACTTCATAGATTTCATGTTTTGGGTTTCGACTTTTTGGAGTTCGAACTCTACCTTTTAGGAATTCTCTTGCTTATAAGATTATTCACTTCACATTTCAGATTTCAGAAATTGGGTGCTTTGTATTTTCAGAGGTTTTATTTTTAGAAATTCAAAGTTTGAACTCATTTCAAACTTTTCTATTTGAATTTTTCCAAAGTTAAGTTTCAATTTTGGGGTTTTGGGCTTTAAAAGTTTGGGAGGCCGATTAGCTTTACGGGTTGTTTTGCATGCAAGTTTCTTCACTCAATTCCAAATCCTTGGGTAATTTAGCAAGGAAAATGTGTGGTTATTTATCAAAGGGGAAAATATGAAGTATATTTACCAAGGAAAGTCATCCCCATCCAAAGATCTCTCTTCCGAGGTAGAAAAGCTTAGAGAAACCGACTTTGGGCATATAAATATGGCTTAATTTTGGGAAAGGGTGAAGGCCCTAAATAGGAAGACATGGATACAAGCCATATAAAATAGTGGAATTCATCTTGCATCTATTTTTCCTTTGTCAATTCCATTCCCGAGTTCATTCTTGTAGCCACATCTAACTTTGATAAGAATACAAACACTACAAAGGATGACGTAGAGACAATTGTGATCGGTGGATAATGAATTCTTTAAGGACGTTCTAAATATTTTTGATGTCAAAGAGTATGTTACCATCTCTCTAAAGTCTAATTTGGAGCATTGGGTAGAGGATACAGAGGTCTACACAAATACTGTAACCAAGAGCACTATGTACGAGCTTCCTAAGACTCTTCCCCACTCCGATTTTATTCAAGAAGTCCATGATATCATTATACTATTAAGTAATATTACATGTCTTCCATTAGCCAAGGAATTTCATGATTCAATGTTCCTCTATATAGCTACAAAAAAAAGAATAATTATTTCATCGATGGGGTGAACACATAAGTAATTCTATACACTATCAACTGGAGGATATGCTAGCTTCTGGTATATTTTTTATAAATTCCTACTTTGTGTATGTAGTAGTAGGGATGAGAGAGTATTTAGGGTTGAATCTAAATGGAGTTCAGATTTCAATTCAAATATATTCATAATACCCCCAACTTACTCTAGTAGAAGGTTCAAATCACTTCTAAAGGATAAGTGATACTTTCTTCTCAATCCTCTTATACTATTTTGCCAATAATTTGTTCAATCGAAGGATTTTAAGATGAGGCCTGGAAGGAATTCAGGGAGTGGGGAAACATCTACCTGTAGTTTCCAACATTCATTTACATTAGGGTGCTAGGATTTATAGTCTCTCCTTTAAATTTCCAAGATTTCAGAAAAAGAAATTGATTTTGAAGGAATTGATATGACAATTACTTCATTATCATAATATTCATCATGATCGACATAAAGTAGGTTACCATTTTGCAATCACCATAGGAAAATATACATGTGCAAACATAAACAAAGCTAAAAATATTGAAAAGGAGATGCCTCTATTTACTTTGAAGACATTTCATCCAAGCACCAAATTTTATTATTAGGATAAATTTGGTAAAACAAGATCTGTTAGTATACATGTGCCTCAATTAGAGGATATTTGGATTCATTTCTAGGATGAGTATGGTATCCATGAGAGAGAATTCGAGATACTAACCCTCAAGGATATCTACTTCTATGGAATTACAATAATTCTAAAAGTTCTAAAAAATAATGATAAGGTGTGGGATCTTGCTTATGATGAATGAAATGTTACAAATCACCCCTTTCCTTGGATGGAATGTTCAATTGAGGAGTTTAATAATTAAAAAGATAGGGCTGGCCCCATCTTACAAAGGACTTATAAATGGTTAGAAACTTTGGGGATCACACCTAAGGCATCGAGACTAAATGACAACATAATCGGTGGAAGCCCAGTCAATAACAAGTCACCCTAATCCCTCTAAAGGTAAAATTTCAACTCTTAGGCCTATTGCTAGGCCACACGAGATATATTTTGTTTTTAATTATTTCTCCAAATATTCCTCAAGTTTCACTGTCACCACCTTCTTTTCCTCTTTCCTCCCCATCTCTCACTCTCTGTTAAAATTTGTATTCCATTCCATCCTTCCTCATTTCCCCACATATTTTGCAACATCTCCTTATATGGACCATATTTTCTCATCTCTTCCAACACTCTCAGTTGGAGAGATCTTAGGATTGGGGTCTCCACTTACAAATCCTCTTCCACACCAACCTTTTCCATTATCCACTTTTTTTTGTGGCATGAGAGGCCATCCTTTCCACTTCACCTTCCATTGTTATGATGTCATTACCACATTTTGTGACTGCAACAAGTGCCTTAGTACTATAATTTGATTCAAGTACCATTGTGACTATGCCAATAATGTCTTCTACATCATCTTCTTCTATACCCAAATGAATGTATAGGAAAAACCCTAAGAAGAAGAAGAAAGTACCTATTTTTGATGTTTTGGAGTTAAGTGTCCTAAATATGACTCCTAAAAGGAATGTTAAGAGACCGTTGATTGTCTAAAATCTATTCGTTGATGAATCAAGAGAAAGGTTTATGGAAATAGCCACTCCTGTTGTAGGAAAAACAAGAGAAATGATTACCAAAGTGGACTATCAAGTTTGAAGGTTTACTTGTTGGGAAATTCACACACAAAGGTTCCAAACAGGATGTTCAAGTTGTACTAGGGAATTTGTTAGAAAAATATGACAAGGACAAGGTGACCAAGGACAAACTTAAAGGAAAATTAGAGAAGTTGACTTCTCTCTTAACCAAGATTTCGTAGCCGGTCCAAACTACTATGACCCTTACTATTTCATTGATCTTCGATGATACATCTTATCCCATGGCAGATAATATTGGGAAGAAAGGATGAGTAGTTAGAGGATGGATGAAGAACCTAAGTCGGGAGGGTGGGAAGACTATTAAGGGTGTTGTTGATTTTTATAATGATTTATTATTAGAGAAGGATGCATTTTCCAAACCTAGGGAATTTCTTATTTAAGAGAGTGATAATTTAAGGCTTACTCTCGAAACTTGGGAATAATTGAGAAGTATAAAAATGGATGTAATCTTAAAGGAAGGTGTCATTGATGACTTGGTTTTAATTCTATGAAGCCATGAAATTTAGATTTAGGATATTACAGGAAGATCTAGGGAATTTGGAGGAAAATAAAATTTATTTAGTTGATGTTGTAAATGATATCGCACAAGAATTTGGAAGAATCAATTACAAATTTCCGAAAAAAGAGTTGAAGAGTAGATTATTTCTCAATTTAAAAATATGGTAAATGAGGATAATGATAGCACCAAATATTTTAGCATTAATTCCATTCAATGATTGGTATCTTACTAGAACTTTCTAACGAAGATGGAGGAGGTTTTGAGGATGACAAGGAGATTACCTAGGAGATTAGCTCAAGAAATTAAGGCATTGGATTTGTTGAATTGCTATGCGTGTGGGCTTGACAATGAGGAGCTTCATAAGATTATCAATCATTATCTCAACTTCAGACACAAAATGGAAGAAGAAGAAATAAATAAAAAATAATTAGAGAAGGAAAAGGATGTTACTAATCCTAGATAGGTATGGTAGCCATTATTTGGCATCCTCCAACCTTTGAAACCAAAGGAAGTTGTAGGGTTGACTTGGTCAAACATATGCAAATATTTGTGCTATTTTCATGGGAGGCTATTCCCTAAGACATTAATGCATTCTATTTTTAGTAAGAAGTAGTTAAGAGATTGAGCTATAATCACTCAATCTCTTTGGTATATAAATATTAGTATGCATTATGTTTGAATGCCTTTTAGATCATATTGTGGAAGTGCTCTATAATTTGGAGAGTTCAAGAATATATTTTTTTGCCTTTTCATGTATTTAGAACACTATTTTTCCATCAAATATCTAGAATATTGTGTAACTTTATGATTTATTTAGTACTTGTGGATATTTAATTCCTTGTATATGATGAATTTTACTTGTCTTTTTATTAGTTATATTTTGTCAATTATATGTCAATTGTGATATGGAACTTTTCTATTTCAGTTTTGGGGAATGTTAAACCCTTATTCCATTTAAATTTGTGTTCATTTATTCAATAATTGAGGACGGTTGTTAGGATATGTGCATGTGATATATTGATCTAAAATATTAATTTGTGCATGCGAGGAAGATGTTCTTGTTATATTAAACTTTGGTGCATCACAACTTTTATTTATTTTAGCTAATCTCTCTCCCTCATCCCAATAACATAGTAGAATATATTAACTTCAAGTGTTGTAACATTGAATTTCAATTTTAAATTAAATGCATCAAGTTTAAAAGGAATCCATCCTTATCCATAGGTTCATTTCAAGGTGAAAAGGTCCCAAACCTTGGGATGTTCCCATGTTGCACGAGATCATTTAAAAACTCACCGGGTGTACGATCCATGAAGAAACCAGTTTTGGCATGCTTAGTGGGATAGATAAGAGTCGGTACTCCTCTTAGTGTTTGCAAAAATCAAGGTACCTAACGAATCTACATATATAGCTTTTGGGATCCAAGTACACTAATTTATGCAAAGAATTTAGACAAGCTCTTGTTCAAGGAAAATAAATTATCAAAATATTGAACTATTTATGTCCCCCCAAGGAGAAGGATAAGAGGCACTTCCACATCACCTTATAGAGGCCATTCAAAATCCCCTTTTTAAGGTTTCCTCCACCAAGAGACAATCAAACATTCATAGATATGGCTATGAGAAAGAAATTTTTCCCTCTTTTCAAATGCCAACAATCCTCTTCTATTGGCCCAACATGAAGTTATACATGTTGCTACTATTAAATTATTTCCTTTGTATATATGAGAAATGAACATTACTCCCACAGAACACATTCTAGATGTGTCTAGCATTTGCGTAGTGCACAATATTAGAGAAGAAAACATTGCGGTTAGAATTTTCACCACTTCCTTCAAAGGGAAATCACTCCAATGGTTTCGGAGGTTACCCATTGGTACTATACAAACTTAGGACAAGTTGGGAGAAATACTCTACCAATAGTTTAAAGATAAGAGTGACCACTTGTCACTCATGGAGTAACTAACCACTATAAAGAGAGCTCCTTAGGAGTACATGAATGAATTAAATTTATAATTACAAAAGAATTGGGATAGGATTCCATCATTGATTAAACACTCTATGAACAATGCATTCATGTACTATTTAAGATATTTAAATAGTGATGTTCCATTCATGATCCAATCAATGGGAGGAACAACATTTCCTAACGCTAACAAAATTGCTATAAGAGTGGAAATTTTTTGATTCAAGATGGAAAGATAGCTCCAAGACCTCCCATGCCCTTGTAGCATGAGCTTCCTAATGATCAACCAACAATTTCTCCTCTTCTTGTAGCATCTAAACAACCAGCTTAGTCTGCACCCACTCCTTCAAATGATCATTTTGAGGTCAAATCATTGTTGTAGACCTTTGGGAATGAAATAATAGATCTTAAGAGGTTACATTTCTAGTATGCCCATCCTTATCAACCCTATAACCAACAACATCATTCTAATAAGAAACCTTCTTAAGGTAATAACCAATCTCAAAACCAAGTTGCAAATGTTAAGCCTCTAAATGTCAGGAATCCTCTTATTGCTAGCTCTTCTAGAGCCCTTGTGCCCATTCAAAATAAATTAGTTAAATATTATGAATGGTGGTATCCTTTCACTCAACTTCACAACCAAAATATTTTACCTGATGGATTTATTAACTAGGATCTTATGGTCTAAAGTATATCTGCTCTTACTGAGCCAAAAAAAGATGCATCTACGTAGGAAGTAGCTGATCAACAACATGTGTTTGAAGAGACGACTTTACTTAATTTGAAAGAGGATGATTTTTGTGGGTTGAATGTAGATTCTTTGTTAGTAATAGAAAACATTCGTTTTAAAAATATGGAAATGGAATCCAAATTCTCACCTCGACCAAGTGGTTTTCAACAAAGATGCGGGAAGAAGTTTTCGGATACGCAGGATAATAAGACACCGAGGAAAGAAAGTTCTTCGGTATTACAGACTAAATATTTTATTTCCAAAGGATAACGACACTACAAAAATGTTGGAAAAGTAGGTGGGATCCGCTTTAGTATTGTTGAATAAATTAAAAGGACTAACTTGAATGTTACTATGTGGGAAGAAATTTCAATTTCATCCTAGAGGAATATATTACGGAGAAGTCATGAAATTATTTGGTACATCTAGCAAAGAAATACATCATGGATTTTCAACTACTAAACTAGAAGGAAGGAGTGCTTGTAAGACTAATAAGCCTCCATAATTCTATACTTGTCTTATCATTGGTGAGTATTTGGTACACAACTACATGATTTATTCTGGCACCACTGTTCATTCATGCCTACGAAAATTATAGATGTGTTGGGTATAAACTATACACCATTAGCTTGAGGATTTGTTTAGTTGGATGGAAAAATAGTTTATACCTTCGAAATTATCAAGGTACTTCAACTTACTATTCATGCATGTCCTAGCTTGTCATTCATGAAAGAAATATCATTAATTGATATTCCTCCTTTCTTAACCATATACTTATCATGGTACTTAACCACCAAAATGGGAGGTTATTTATCCATGGATTAGTCACATATGATTCTTAGAACTTAATTTAGAACTAAGGTAATTTTAAGGAAAAGCCAATTTGTCATAATCATGTTGAGCCTTATACTGCTAGTCCCATAAATGGAAACTATACTTTTTGTGATCAAGAAGAAGAAGTTGTTGATCATGAATCACTACCCCTATGGAAGAAGTCCCTAATATTGTGTTAGATGAGGTAAGTATTGGACATCAGTTTGATCCTTATGTTGAGGCATTGGTGGAAGATGAACATAGTTTTCCATTTTTGGAAGAAACAGGGTTGGGCACATATTGTATTCATGAAGAAGGCACAGTTATATCGCAACTTCTCAAAACCTAAAATAAATATAAAGGGATTTAAAATATATTCTTCGATGGCTCGAGGAGTAAGAATGGAGCATGTGTTGGTGTCATGTTGATTTATCCACAAGGTGAGAAAAAAAAACCATATTTTTGAATACGAGTTAAACTATACTAATAATGTAGCCAAATATAAAGCACTTGTAAAAGGAATCCAATTGGATAAAAAGAAGGGATTCAAAGATTTAACTATTTTTGGATATAGTGAACTAGTCGTAAAACATGTATGATTCCAAAGTGCATCAAAGAATGATATTTTGAGGTCATACAAGAAATGGGTTTGGGGTTTGATCAAAGATTGTTAGGATTTCGAGATCCACGTAATCTCAAAGATTCAAAATCAATATACTGACAAGCTTACTATGGTTGGCTCACAATATGATGTTCCTGTTGATATCATGAAAGATGAATGATAACCCATTAAGATGATTTATTGGCCTGCGGTTCTAAATAATGTAGGTAGTTGATAGGTATTTGACAAAGTGATAAGCAAATCATTCTTTTTCTCGTAAGAAGAAGATGAGTTTGTATCAAAAATTAAGTCAAAATTTAGGAGGTGTAATATCATCAACTCATATAGTTGAAAACCAAAAATTTCCTAAGGTTTTGGCCACTCTCAAATCAATTTTTAATTCAGATGACCAGGTTAAAAGGAAAAGCACCAATATGGTAATCAAGGAAGATGCTTTCGAATAAGTTCAAGTTACGAAAGAGAAGTTTTTAAAAATTGGGAAATTATGTTCACCAAAAGAGAACCGAGTGTTTTTTTAACTTTATCGAAATATAATGATATTTTCACATAGAGTTATGAAGATCTTCATGGTTTTGATCCAGGTTTTGCACAACATACTATCAAGATTGATCCTAATGCTAAACTGGTTCAGAAAAATTAGAGAGCGTTGAATCCCATGATAAAACCATTAATGAAGAAGGAGATTTCAAAGCTTAATATTAAAGCTAGTATCATTTTTCCCATCAAACATTCCTCCTAGGTGGCTAATATATTTTTTTAGGAAGAAGAATGGAGAGATCTGATTATGTGTGGACTTCAGGGATTTGAATCGAGCCTCATTAAAGGATCATTATCCTCTTTCATCTATGGAATAGATTCTTTAGACAATGGCAAGAGCTGAAATATTTTTGCTATTGGATGGTTGTTCAAGTTATAACAAAATTTTGGTTAAAGAGTCTAATCAATTCAAAAAGGCCTTCACTACCAAGTGGGGTACACATGCCTACAATAAAATTTAGTTTGTCTTATCAAACATAAGGGATACCTTCCAACGAGCTATGGACGCCGCTTTCAAGGGATTGATAAATGACATGATTTTGGTCTATCTTAATGATATAACTATATATTTCAAACATGTGAAAGGTCATATTGTTTACTTAGATTTTTTTTTTTGAGAAATGAAGGGAGTTTGGGGTCTCATTAAATCCCAAGTAGTGTATCTTTTTTTGCGCATGCAGAAATTTTTGGATATGTTGTTTCAGGTGGAGGGACTATCTATTGATCCGGATAGGATTCATGAAATTTTATCTTTATGTCCTCCGAGCCACAAGAAAGGTCTTCAGAGGTTTCTAGGAACTATCAACTTCATGCAAAGGTTTATCCCTCGGTTTGTAGCCTTAGCTAAGCCATTGATGACCATGCTAAAGAAGAATTTTCCTTTTCTTGGATAAAGGAAGGAAAGGAGAGATTTGAAGCAATTAAAAATCTATTTCTCGGCTCCCATGTTGGTGAATCTTAGGTATGACGAATATTTTATTTGCTATGCATTCACGGGACAAAAATATTTCAGGATCCTCACACAATAGAATGATGAGTTTAGGGAGCTCAAGTATTCATTCATTGAGAAGAAGGTTTTTTCCGTCATTCGAGCATTGAATAAATTTAGGCACATGTTGTCTAACAATAAAATATAGTTGATGGTATCACATCCATGAGTTAAGGATTTTTGGTGAATAAAGACATGGATGAGAAACGTCTTTGGATGGATTAATAAATTTATATAATATGACATACACATGAAAGTGACAAAGCTAGTCATAGGGAAATGATTATGTCAACAACTCGCTATGGATTTTAAATCCCTAGGTGAAGAAGATATGCTACTTCATAATAATCATCAAGAGGATGCTCTTGCTGAAAGGCTATCAAAGATGAATAATTTTCTTCTCTTGGGAGAGTATCCCATTTACTTGGATAGGACTCAAAGGTTAAGTTTCCATCTTCATTGTATTCCTTATGTTATGATAGATGGTGTTATTTTTTGTAGGGATTTGAATGGTGTTATTTGCTAATGTATAGGGACGAACTAGTAGATAAAATAATAGAGGAATTTCACAATATCTTGTTAGGAAGGCACTTTTCTACACAGATAAGCTCCACTGCGAAATTATGTGAGTCGGTTACTATTAGCCATAATTGTTCAAATATGTTTATCAAAGGGTAAGGAAGTGTAAGGAGTATGCCTTTTTCATAGGGAAATAAAATCTATCAGCCCTTCCTCTTCACCCAATACAGGTAGACCAACCCTTTATTCAAAGGTGGGGGTTAGATTTTTCCGGGATTATAAATCCTCCATCCAAAGATGGGCATAAGTTAGTTCTTACTACTATAGATTAGTTTAATCGATGATTAGAGTTTGTAGCATTAAAAGAGGGAAATGAGAAATATGTTCTTTATTTCTTAGAAAGTATCATGACAAGGATTTTTTTGGTTCACAAATATTTCAGATAATTCCATACTTTTCTTGGTCTAAAACTAAATGAAAGGGCTATTAAATATGGAGTGTAACTCAATATTTCATCCAATTACTATCCATAGGGAAATGGTATGACTGAGTCTAGCAATAAGGACCTCATACGAATAATCAAGCATATAATGGAAAGTAACATATGGACTTGGCTGAAACAACTCAAGAATGCCTTATGATAAAATAGGATCACACAAAAAGGTCCATTAGAACTTCCTGTTTCATGCTAGTGTATGGTCGGAGAGCAAAAATCATGTTATCTCTAGAATTTCCTTCTTTGTGGTTAGCACATAAGTTGAAGGTTATGGAGAGTGATCCTATGATGGTCAAGTTTTCTGAGTTGATGGAGTTGGAAGAAGTGAGGAACAGAGAAATGAAGACTTTGGAGAAACATGAATTCCAGACTAAGAAGACTTTTGATAGGAAGGAATTTAACAAAATATTTTAGGAAGGGGATTTAGTTCTCAAATGGGATGCTTATAGGAAAATCCAGAGATGCACACAAAGTTTGACACTATGTGGAGTGGGTCATATGTCATTACTAGTTTTAAGGAGGAAAATTAATTTTTCCTATCAAGACTAAAAGGAGAAGCACTTTCCATTCCTGTGAATGGGATATATCTCAAATCTTGTTTTTGAGAAGGTTTCACCTTGTACAGTGTTAGTCTAGTTTTTTTTCCCTCCAAGTGTTATGCACATTGTCTAGCTATATTTTTTATTTAGTTTTCTTTATTTTTTTCATTTGTTATTTTTTCTAAATGTCTTCAAGGTTAGAGACTTTTTTCCCAATGGATTGTTGAAGGCTACTAGCCTAATGCTTAGTAGGAAAGCATCCCCAAGAGATCGCAAAAATGTTAACTTTAATAGTTTCCCTTGCTTAGGAGGGCTTTTGAAAAACTTTCTTGCAAACTCCTCATGCTCCCATTCCTTAATTTTTTCAAAAACTTTGTTTCAAAGGTTGCCTTGTTATCTTTTTCTGATTTTTTGAGATTTCTTATTTCATAGATTTCCTTGTGTTGTGTATACGAGAATAAGGGATAAGTTTTGAAGTCAAAAGTCCGAATTGTGATTTCAGAATCGAATTCAAAACTTTAACATGTTTTGCATAGACTAAATTGTCTAAAAATTCCAAAGTCTGAATTTCCAAAATTTGGAACTTTGGGTTATCATATTTCATAAAATTTTGAGGTTTTTACAAGTTTAACAAGACAAGATTCTAAAGCTCCAATTCCTACATTCCCAAATTTTAGACTTTCAAACTTTCGAATGTCCTTATTTCAAGATTTTTATTTTTGAGGTTTTGGAATCTCCAAAATATTCATTGCTCAACTACCCCGACACATTTCATCTCACGGTAATTAATTTCTTACTCCCTATAAAAGAAAATATTTTTCTTATTGTTTTTACCGATTGTGTAAGTACACTACAATGACATCTCTAAGAATCCATTGTATCTCCCAAGGTATTTTTTTTTAAGTATTATTTTTCATATTTTCCTTTTGTTTTTGGGTAAGTTTTGTGAGTTACATTATTTTGTATTTTTACCTCGGGGTTCTCAATTGTGTTTTCCTTCATCTTTCAATTTTTTTCATTCTCTCTAGTTTTGTTCTTGTTTCCAAACATGGTTCCCCCTTATCATTTTAGTTAATTTATAAACCTAAAATATATATTTATTTACAAATCTAGTTGGAGAAGTTCAAAGGTATCCTTGTGAAGGATTGTAGTCATTCATTTCTGAGCTTCGTGGTTTAACATTTTAGGACTTCAAAACCCCCATTTCAGACTTTTGGAACCATTCTTTGCAAAGATTTAATACTTCAGATTTTTTTAGAACTATCGTTTCACATATTTTGGAATTTATTCACTTCATAGATTTCTTGTTTGAGGTTTCAGACTTTTTGGAGTTCAAAACTCTACCTTTTTAGAATTCTCTTGCTTCTAAGATTATTCACTTCATAGATTTCATATTTTAGAAATTGGGTGATTTTTGTTTTAAGAGGTTTTATTTTTTAGAACTTAAAATTTTGAACTCATTTCAAAATTTTCTATTCAAAGTTTTCCAAGGTTAAGTTTCAATTTTGGCATTTTGGGCTTCAGAATTTTGGGAGGCTAGATTAGCTTTGCAGGGTGTTTTGCATGCAATTTTCTTTAGTTTGGATTCCAAATCCTTGGGTCATTTAGCAAGGAAACTGTATGATTATTTTTTTAAGGGAAGGAAAATATGAAGCATATTTACCAAGGAGAATCACCCCCTTCCAAAGATCTCTTCCGAGGTAGAAAAACTTAGAGACACCGACTTTGGGCATATAGATCTGACTTAATTTTGGGAAAGGGTGAAGGCCCTAAACAAGAAGACATGGATGCAAGCCATATACAATAGTGGAATTAATCTTACATCTATTTTTCCTTTGTCATTTCCATGCCCCGAGTTCATTCTTGTAGAAACATCTCACTTTTATAAGAATACAATCGGTATAAAGGATGATGATGGCATAGTTGTGATCGGGGGTGGAAAATAAGTTCTTTGAGGACCTCCTGAATCTTCTTAATGTTGAAGAGTATGTTACCATCCCTCCGATTCTACTTTGGAACATTGGGTAAAGGATATGGAGGTCTACACAAATATTTTTACCAAGAGCACTATATCTAGGCTTCCTAAGACTATTCCCCGCTCCGATTTTATTCAAGAAGTCCATGATATCATTTTACTATTAACTAATATTACATTTATTTCATTAGCTAGGAAGTGTTATGATTTGATGTCCCTCTATATAGCTATAGTAAAAAAAAAAATTATATCATCATATGGAATGAACACATAAGCAACACTATACGCTATCAACTAGAGCATATGCTAGCTTCAGAGAATTTTTTTATGAATTCCTACTTTGTGTATGTAGCATAGAGGGATGAGAGAGTATTCATGGTTGAATCTAAAGGGAGTTTGGATTTCAGTTCAGATATATGCATAATACCCCCAAATTACTCTGGCAAAAGGTTCAAATCACTTCTGAAGGATAAGTGATGCTTTATTCTCAATCCTCTTATACTATTTTAACAAGAATTTGTACAAACAAAGGATTTTTGGATGAGGCCTGAAGGAATTCTTGGAGTGGGATGGAATTTACTGTAGTTTCCAACATTCATTTACATTAGGGTGTTAGGATTTGTAGGCTCTCCCTTTAAATTTCCAAGATGTCAAAAAAACACATTGGCTTTGATGGAGTTGATATTACAATTACTTCATTATCATAAGATTTAACATGATCGATGTAAAGCGGTGCCCATTTTCTAATAATCATAGGAAAATATACATGTGCAAATAGAAATGTTTGCGAGAAAGTTTTTCTTGTGGAAAATTTTTTGGATTTTAGGCCAACACTATGGGAATCAAAGTCCCTCTACATTTGAATGGTGCAGCTACCATTATTTAGCATGTAAAACCAAAGTGCATTTATGGTAGTTCTTCAACCAGAGATCCATAGGAACACTCCATTGTCCCTATGGAAATAATAAAAACTCCTTGCTATAGCAGAAATCGATCTAAGAAAGGGGAGGGAGTGAGAATGAAGGAGGGGGAAATCAATGTTTTGGGTAGAGTGTTAGATGCCCACACACATCAACTGGAAGTTTCATTACATGCATTAATTAATAGAAGAAATACAAATTTGCAATTTCTGAGCACAAGACAGAATAAAACACGTTGGTCACAAAGCACCAATCAATTTTTCCATCGAGGGGACATAAAATTCCTTCCTTTTTTATTGATCTCGAGTTGAAACTTATACAATGAGTGGGAATAGAATAAAAATGCAAAGGAGGAGCATAGAAGAAGACTAACAATTGTTTTTGTCTTCTGTTCACAAAAATGTTCTTCTAGTTTCCAAATTTGATTTCTTGACCATCACAAAGACTTCAAAAAAATTGAATCATTCAACCCAAAGCCATTACAAATAAATTTCATCATTTCCCTCTTTGATTCCTCTCTACAAATAAAATGATTCGATGAGCCCAAAAATAGTTTCGTGTGCATAAATGCTTTTATATTTCAATTTTTAGTTCACATATGAACCGTTTGATCCTTTTCCTAATTGCTTTGAAAAAGGGTAATCCACGTCGTAGGAGAACATTGGAGCGAAGTCGGGGAAAAACTTTTTTGTAATTTTTTGCATGCCGAGACATTTTCTTGATTTTATCCCATAAAACTCCATAAAAATTTAAAATTGAAGTGTCCATTGTGTGGATAATTTCACCAGCTTTCCATTGATACCAAAAACATGAAAATCTGAGCTCTAGATCGAAAGATATGGCCTCTTGAAGATTTAGGAAAAACTGGTAAAAATAGAGTCAAAATTAGGGTTGGTGGGGTCAAACTTTAAATTTTTCCCTTTTGGAAAAATTTCCTAAAAATCTCCATGGCCCCACTACTCCAAGACACATGGCACCTTTTGATTCATCCGTGGGCCAAAGACCTTCCTTTTTCTTTTTCGATTTCATATTGGGAAAAATTTCCCAAAATGTCTCGCACCCCGCTACTCCGAGACATGTGGAACTCTCTCACCGATCAGGATATGCGGCTCCATTTTTTCCTTTTAAATTTTAAATTGGGAAAATTTCCCAATTTACCTCCATGCCCCGCCACTCCACCTATCTTAAGACACGTGGCACTCTCCGATTTGTTACAGGCCTCAGGAAATAGCTAACCCTTAAACCTTTTTTGACCTCGAGAGCTAAAAATTGAAGTCCTATCAAGGTCCGCCTCCCACTTTGAATTTTCAACCATGACCATGTGCCCACACTTGATTGGTTGCGGGCCTTAGACCTCCTTCTTTACACCACTCTGCTTCGGGCTCGCAGTCCGTGGGGAAAGTCGCCCTTTTTGCCAAAAATGACAAAAATGCTAAGTTCACCACAAAGCCTGTTATTCTCTGTCCAATGAGATCTATCCACGTATCTGTCTTTGTTTGGGCCTGAAATTTGATGGGAAGGATGTCAGTCATCCCGACTACAAAAAATATAGAGAAGGAGAACTTCCATGTTTTGATTCTATTTTTTATTTTTCTTCACGAACCAGAAGCAAATAGGTAGAATAATAACTTGATGACCCAAGACAAAGAGAAAACAAGATGATTTGATCCAAAATGGAGGTTACAAAACAAGTT
Source organism: Taxus wallichiana var. yunnanensis (assembly GCA_018340775.1). Taxonomy (NCBI): domain Eukaryota; kingdom Viridiplantae; phylum Streptophyta; class Pinopsida; order Cupressales; family Taxaceae; genus Taxus; species Taxus wallichiana. The sequence goes on along the minus strand of CM031239.1, from coordinate 16,575,209 downwards.
TTCATGCACAGGCCGGGAGATGGAGCATTTCCAAAAAATGAGCAAAACAGGGATCAAAAACAACTCTAGGGCACGGATTTTTCTATCTCCTTGATCCACAAACTTGGCTTGGGCACTTACAAAGGGCATGAGCACAAAAATTTGAATTTGGTTGTGAAAACGTAGAGCATTTTTTAGGAGACAACAACTGGCTCTATCTCGGGGACATGGGATGGATTGAGCAAGGCGAATACATGGCATGAGGATCCAAAATAACAGGTTTAAAAACATATAAAATTAACCAGTGCCTTATCCATTGGGCCTTGCAGAGTCATGTACAACTTCTGAGGAAAGAGAGAAGGAAGAAGAGGACACATAAACAAAACACCAAAACAGAAAGGGGAAACAAAAACCACACAAAAAAAGGGGAAAAAGAAAAACTATGTTACAAGGTGAGGGACAACTTCACTTTCACTGATGCACTTTTCATTTCTCAAAAGTTACCCCTGAAGAGGCAACACTAAAGGATTATGTTCTACGAAGCCATTGACAGGTTCCAGAAAGTAGCCTCCCCTCCTCAGTAGCTTATGAAAGCCAGGTGCTTCCACATTTACCTGTGTACTTGGTAGGAGTGAATCCATGTGAACTTCATGATGCTCAGGTCCTTTCTTGGAAATTCCATTGCTTTCATGTTCTTTGAAATCTATTTGATAGTGCTAGTTTCCTTTCATGTTTATCCATATAGTTGATTCTCCATCAAACATCTCATTTCTGCCCCAAAGCTGATTTTGGTTCCAATTTATTGGATATTCTGAGTTACTTTCTTTTCTAGGTCTATGCTCATTAGAATCTTCTCCATGAAAAACATTTGATTCATCCTTTATCTCTACTCCACTGTGGGGAATTTGAGTATTGATGGGTGGATTGGAGGAAAAATCATTCTTTTCTTGTATGTCCATGGCATGAGTGAAGAGATAAAGAATCAGTTTGGGGTCTTCCTCAACTTTTACTGCTTCCAATATTTCTTGCACATAGTTATGATTCATCATTTCCTGTAGCTCATCTTTGTATCCCTTTGAAGGATACAACTCAAGGAAACAATCTAGAGGGATTACCTCATCATCTAGGGAATCGTTGCACTCTAAAAATCCTTCATCAAAAAGAGATTCATCTTCAGAGGCCTCAAAATCCTTTCTTCAATTTCTTCATCATGGACAGAGTCTTCATCTACAAATGGGAAAGAAAATATATCCATCTTGTTATTACATCCATCATCCATCAATTCTAGAATGGCATTGTATTTTTCATATGGATTTATCTCAATGTGGCCAACATTAACATTGATTAAAGCTTCCAAATCAGCTTCACGCTTGTCCTGAAGATTTTTGGCTTGTATCAGAAGCTTGAGAATGATCTCGGGATCTTCAATTTCTTCTATGGATTCAAGCATTTATTATACAGATATTTCTTTCAATCCTTTCACAGGCTCATCACAAGCTGATTTTGTATCTCCATAGATGGCCTGACTAGGATCATCTTCATCCCCAAATGGAAATGGGAATAACTCCTCATCCTGTAAAAGCATGCAAGATGATTTATCTTCTTGAAATTTATTGAGAACCATCTCCTCTTCTTTTTTGTCTACATCATCTAGTGATTCGGGCTGCCTTCCTGTAACTTGAATCTCCTCAGTGATTCTTCAAAATTCAAATCCCTCTGGGAAGGCATGTCTGGCCCTATCAAGATTGGAATATCTTCTTCCTCCTTGGTTGTCACCCAATGATTCATCTTCCTGGTATTTTGGTACAAAATGTTAGCTCCTAGGCTTTCATATTTTTGCACAGTATATTTCATTTTCCTAACTAGCAAGCAACCTCTTCATTTCACCTTTTACAGGGATAGTAGTAGATGACCAATCCATTTTAATTTCTCCACCTAGGTCTCTAGAAATTTTTTTCTCTCATAATCATGCCAAAAAATGTTGGTATGTTTGCCACTAAAATAGTTAGAAGCACTTTCTTATCAGGGAAGTTAGCCAAAGCTACTTGTGCATCCTTTATTCTTCCAATCAACGGAACTTGTTTAGATTCCATGGAATAACAAGCTCCATTTACTCTAGTCAAAGTTAGGCCAAGGGCATTTACAACTTTGAGTGGCATTACGTTATCAGAAGCTCTAGAATCAATAATACAATTGTTCAACTCAAAACCATTTATGAGGAGAGATAAATAAAAAGGATCAACTCTAGATGTTTTGGTAGCACTGAGAGCTAACATGTTTTGAGATGGAGGTGTGGATGGTGTTGGAAGGAGTCCTTTAGAAGTGGAACTTGAAGATATAGATCTACTACCTCGAACTGCATTAATAAATCTATCAAATTGTGTTGGGTGTGTTTGCAAGTACTCTAACTATGAGAGTTGGAATTTGGTTTTACTTGCATGTTCCACAAAATAAAATGGGACAATGTTGGATGAGGAGGAAGTTCCTAGAGTGAGGGAAGGTTTACATGGTAAGGGTCTTTGAGGAACTTTGGCTGACTTGGAAATTGGATTGTCTTCTGAGGGTGAGGCCATCAACTTAGAAGGAGGTGAAGGTGAAGCTATGGTATGAATTTTATCTAACTTAGAATAGAATCCATTGGAGGGAGGAGTGTTTTTAATAACTTGTGAGCTAGAAGAAGGAAAATCTGACTTACTAGATATAACAACTTGATCTCTAGTAGCCATTTGGCCTAGTTTCATTTTGACCAAATCCATTGAGGGTGGTAATGGTGACCTCTGCTGGTGATCTTCTTTTGTGTGGTTTCTGGAGTGGGATCTTCTTTATTTTTCTTTTCCTTTTGATCCACAGAGGCTAGAGGATATTTCTTGGATTGAGCTTGAGTGAAGACATCACATGAGAAGCTGTGGCTTCCTCTTCTTCTTCCTCGTCATCAACAAACTCAAACAAGCCATTATGCATATCAACTTCTTCAAGTAATCCTCTACTATTTCTCCTTCTAGTTCATCAATTTCAACATCTTCTCTTAATTGTCTGGTGTCACAGATAACATTGATAGGAGGTACTTCAAGGGAAATTTGGCGAGGAGGTGGTGTAATTCTTTTCCTATTAGGGAAGTTTGGCCTCCTTGGAGCATTTCTCACTATCATTTGGGACAGTTGTTTCTTCAAGGAAACCAGATCATTTTCCATTTTTTTGAACATAGGATCTATAGTTACTAAAGCCAAACTCTGACCCTTCTTCTTCCCATTTGGGCCTTTCACCTTTCCAGAGAGGATTAAGTCATCATCAGTTTCAATGGCAAAGTCTTGAGCTTCCCTCAGTGTGTTTGGTTGGGCTCTTCTGAGGAAGAAACCAACTTCAGATGGAAAGGCACTGATGAAGAATCTTCTCAGGTGATTCTTAGGAGGTAGCACATATTCAGTGATTATTCGTGTCAATCTGTCAAACCTTGCTACAAATTCCCTCATGGATTCAGAGATTTCTTTCTTTATTTGGACTAATTGCACCAACAGCTCTTGACCATCTTTAGTGCTCTTGAATCTATTTTCAAATGCTTTTCTAATATCTTCCCAACTAGTAATAGATCTTGTAGGAAGCATGTAAAACCATTCAAAACTTTCTCTTGGAGTGACTCCACAAAAATTCTAACTGACACATCTTCATCTTCAACACCTAACACACCACAAGTAGTGATGAAGGTCTGCTACATGTTCTTCAGGGAGTTGGGAGCCATCTCCTTTGAATTTGGGAAAATTATTTCTCAAACCTCTTGGCAGATCATGGAGTATTTGTGGGAGAGAAAGTGGACCAATATTTCTTCCCCATGGTACATTGGGTGTATGTGCTTCACATTCATTATCAGCCATTCTATTTCTATTTCTGCTTCTTCAACGAGCTAGGGTTGCTTCTCTTTCCTCTGCTGTAGCTTGGAGTCTTAAAATTTCTTTGAGTTGAGCTCTAATCTCTTCATCTCTCACAAAACCAGCTATAACCTCTACTTCTTCTCTCTCAACTCCTTAAATGTAGGTTCAATCACTCCTCCTTACCTCAGCTAGCGAGTATACCTTCTATCACCACTTGAAAGTTTATTGTCTTCTCTTTCATAGCCCATAATTTTGTAGCAATGGTGAGGTGATTTACACTCTGCCAAATATGGCAAGTAACCTCTTTCAGGTCCGAAATGATTTCCTTTGGATATGATAGAGAAAATAAGGTTTTCAAGAAGGATTTGTAAGAATTTTAAGTTACATCCATGTAGTTCATATGGTTACTCAATCTCCAAAACTCTTCTATTTGAATCTTTTTGTATTTTGGATCATAAGGAATTTCAGCTTTCAAAGGCAAACTTAATGATATTTTAAAAACCTTGTGGTCATTTTTGGCTGCACAGATGTTGTAACTCTACCTTCTACGGTGGGCGCTAAAAACTATTGGAAAGAAAAGTTTTCTTGTGGAAAATTTTTGGATTTCAAGCCAACGCTATGGGAATCAAAGTCCCTCTACATTTGAATGGTGTAGCTACCATTGTTTAGCATGTAAAACCAAAGTGGATTTAAGGTGGTTTTTCAACCAAAGATCCACAGAACACTTCACTATCCCTATGGCAATAATAACAACTCCTTGCTATATAGCATAAATCGATTTGAGAAAGGGGAGGGAGTGAGATTGAAGGAGGAAATCAATGTTGTGGGTAGAGTGTTAGATGCCCACACACATCAACTAGAAGTTTCATTACATGCATTAATTAATAGAAGAAAGACAAATTTGTAATTTCTAAGCACAAGATAGAATAAAACACGCTGGTCACAAAGCACCAATCAATTTTTCCATCGAGGGGACATAAAATTCCTTCTTTTTTTATTGATTTCAGAGTTAAAACTTGTACAACAAGTGGGAATAGAAGAAAAATGTAGATGAGGAGAATAGAAGAAGACTAATAACTATTTTTGTCCTTTGTTCACAAAAACGTGCTTCTAGTTTCCAAATTTGATTTCCAGCCCTTCACAAAGACTTCAAAAACCATTAAAGCATTCGACCCAAAGCCATTGCAAACAAATTTCATCATTTCCCCTCTTTCAAATTCCTCTGCCACAAAGAAAACGCTTCTGATGAGCCCAAAAAGAGTTTTTGTGTGCAAAAATGTGTTTCATATTTCAATTTTCTAGTTCACATATGAACCGTTCAATCCTTTGCCCTAATTTCTTTGAAATTGGGCCATCCACGTGGTAGGAGAACATTAGAGCGAAGTCGGGGAAACGTTTTTGCATTTTTTGCATGCCAAAGATGTTTTCTCAATTTTCTACCACAAAAATCCATCAAAATTTAAAATTTAAGTGTCCATCATGTGGAGAATTTCACTAGATTTCCATTGATACCAAAAACGTAAAAATCTAAGCTCTAGATCGAAAGATATGGCCTCTTGAAGATTTAGGGCAAAATTGGTACAAAACAGAGTCAAAATTAGGTTTGGCGGGGTCAAACTTTAAATTTTCCTAAAAATCTCCCCAGGCCTCACCGCTCCAAGATACATGACACCTTTTGATTCATCTGTGGGCCGAAGACCTACCTTTTTATTTTTGATTTCATATTAGGAAAAATTTCCCAAAAATGTCCGCACCTCACCACTCCGAGACACGTGGTGCTCTCTGACTGGTCGTAGATATGCGGCTCCATTTTTTCCTTTTAAATTTTAAATTGGGAAAATTTCCCAATTTACCTCCATACCCCGACCACTCCACCTAGCTTAAGACACGTGGCACTCTCTGATTTGTTGCGGGCCTCGGGAAATAGCTAACCCTTAAACCTTTTTTGACCTTGAGAGCTAAAAACTTGAAGTCCCATCAAGGTCCACCTCCCACTTTGAATTTTCAACCATGACCATGTGCCCGTGCCTGATTGGTTGCGGGCCTTAGACCTCCTTTACACCACTGTTTCGGGCTAGTGGTCAGTGGGGAAAGTAGCCCTTTTGCCAAAAATGAAAAAAATGCTAAGTTCACCACAAAGCCCGTTCTTCCCCATCCAATGAGATCCGTCCACGTATCTGTCTTCATTTGGGCTTGAAATTTGATGGGAAGGATGTCAGTCATCCCGACTGCAAAAAATACAGAGAAGGAGAACTTCCATGTTTTGAGTCTGTTTTTATTTTTCTTCGTGAACCAGAAGAAAATAGGTAGAATAATAACTTGATGACCTAGGCCAAAGAGAAAATGAGCCGATTTGATCCAAAATGGAGGTTGCAAAACAAATTTTTGTGCACAGGCCGGGAGATGGAGCATTTAATGTTTTTAGCAAAATAGGGATAAAAATAGCTCCAAAGGTGCACGATTTTTCTATCTCCCTGATCCAAAAACTTGGCTTGGGAACTTACAAAGGGTATGAGCACAAATAATTTGAATTTGGTTGTGAAAACGCAGAGCGCTTTCGGAGACAACAAGAATTAGAGATAAAAATGTTGAAAAGGAGATGTCTCTCTTTACTTTGAAGACATTTCATCCATGCATTAACTTTTATTATTAGGATAAATTTGGTAAAACAATATCTATTAGTATGCATGTGCCTCAATTAGAGGATATTTGGATTCATTTTTGGGATGAATATATTATCTCATGTCGAGAGAGAATTTGAGATATTAACCCTAAAGGAGATGCACTGCTATAGAATTGCAGTAATTCTGAAGCTCTAAAATATGAAGATCACATGCTTTGATCTTGCTTATGATGAAGGGAATGTTGCAAATCAGCCCCTACCTTAGATTAGTTGGTCAATCGATTAAGTGTAGTAATATAAAAGATAGGGTATACCCCATCTTATAAATAACTTATTAATATTTGGCAATTTTGGGGATCACACCTAAGGCTTCGGACAAATGGAAATAGAATCGGTCAAGCCCAATCAATAACATGTCACTCTACTCCCTCTTAAAGTAAAAGGTCAATTCTCGTGCTTATTACTAGACCATGCAAGATTTATTTCATTTTTAAAGGTTTGTGATCTTCTTTTGAGTTCCTAAGGAAAAGACCGAGTCTTCTCAAGTATCAAAGACAAGTGAAGTAATCAATTTAAGTATTTCTTCAAAGATTCCTCGAGTGTCGCAGATCACCCCCTTCCTCATCTCTTTAACTTCCACCACCTTCTATTCCTATTTCCTCCCCATATCTCACTCTCCCTTTGAATTTTTCTTCCATTCCATCCATCCCCATTTCCTCCACATCTCTCGTAACATCTCCTTCTATGGCCCATGTTTTCTCATCTCTTCCAACACTCTCATTTGGAGAAATCTTAGGAATGGGATCTCCACTTGCAACTCCTCTTCCAAAACAATTATTTCCCATCTCCACTTCCATTACAAGTAGGATAGGTCATCCTTTTAACTCCACCTTCCATTTTTACCATGTCATTACCGCCATCTATGACTCGCAACTAGTTCCTTAGTACTGCCATTTTCTCCAAGTACCATTATGACTATGCCAATAATGTTTTCTATATCATCTTCTTTAATACCCAAATGGTTTCATATTAAAACCACTTAGCAGAAGAATAAAGTATTTATTGTCGATGTTTTCACCTTAAGTGTCCTAGATATGAATCCTAAAAGGCAAGATAAGAGACCAATGATTGTCTCCAATCTATTCGTCAACCAATTAGGAGAAAGGTTTGTTGAAATAGCCACTCCCGCTGCATGAAAAGAAAAGAGAGAAATGATAATGACAATAAAAACTCAATTTTCAAGGTTTTCTCTTTGGAAAGCTACCCATGAAGGTGCCAAAAAGATGTTCAATTGGCACTAGGGAATTTGTTGTAAAAATATGACAAGGACAAGATGACCAAGGATGAACTTAATGGAAAAGTAGAGTAGTTGACGATCTCTTGGCCAAGATTATGTAGTCGGTCTAAAATAATATGGCCCTCACTATTTCCCCAAGCTTCGATGATATATATTTTTCCATGTTAGAGAATATCAAGTAGAAAGGATGAGCATTTGGAGGATGGATGGAGAACCTAATTCAAGAGGGTGAGCATACTATCAAGGGTTTTGTTGATTTTTTTAATGATTTATTGTCAGAGAAGGATGTATTTTCCAAAATGATGGAATTTATCACTTAGAGAGTGATAATTTGAGGCTTACTCTTGAAACTTGGGAATAATTGAGAAATATGAAAATGAATGTACTCTTAAAGGAAGGTGGCATTTATGACATAACAAAACCATATAGATTCTACGGATCCATGAAATTTAGGATTAGGATATTACAAGAAGCTCCAGAGAATTTGGAGGAAAATAGAATTGAAGAAATTGATTGTGTAAATGATTTCACATAGGAATTTTAAATAATCAACTAAAGTTTTTGAAAAAAGTGTTGATGTATTTCTAGTTGAGCATATAATTTCTCAATTCAAAAATATGGTAAATGAGGATAATGATATCACCAAATCTTTCAACATTGATTTTATTCATTGATTGGTATCTTACCAGAACTTTCGGACTAAGTGAAGGAGGTCATGAACATGACAAGGATATTTCCTACAATATTAGCCAAAGAAATTGATACATCATAGGTGTTCAATCGCTATGTGTGTGGGCCTAATGATGAGGAGCTTTAGGATATTGTCAAGCATTTCCTCTACTTTAAGCACAAGTTGAAAAAGAAGAAGAAAATAAAGAAAACATAGATAAGGAAAAGGATGTTGCTAGTCCTAGCTAGGCATGGCAGCCATTATTGGACAACCTCTAAGCTTCAAACTACTGGAAGTTGTAGGGTTGACTTGGTCAAATGTTTGCAACTATTTTTTTATTTTCATGGGAGGTTGTTCCCTAAGACATTAATTCATTCTATTTTTATTAATAATTAGTTTATAGATTGAGCTATAATCACTCAATATCATTGGTCCGTATATATTAGGATGCATTATGTTTGAACAAATTTTTAGATCTTATTGTGGAATATATCTATAATTTAGAGTTCAAGAAAAAACATTTTTCCTTTTTATATATTTAGAACATTATTTTGTCATCAAATATCTGGAATATTGTGCAATTTTATAATTTATTCAGTACTTGTGAATGTTTAATTCCTTGTATGTGATGAATTATATTTCATTTGTATTAGTTAGCTTCTATCAATTATGTGTGAATTGTAATATGAAAATTTTCTATTTCAGTTGTGGATAATGTTAAATCCCTTCATTGTTTTTAAATTTTTGTGTTCAGTTATTCAATAATTAAGGGGGTTACTAGGAGATGTGCATGTGATGTATTGATCTGAAGTATTAATTTGTGCATGTGAGGAATATTTTATTATTCCATTAAATTTTGGTGCATCACCACTTTTATTTATTTCAGTTAATCTCTCTCCTAATCCCAAGAACATAGTACACTAGCTTTACTTCAAGTGTTGTATCCTTGCATTTCAATCTTAAATTACATGCATCAATTTTAAAAGGAATCGACATTCTCCTGAGAGTTCATCCCAAGGCGACAAGGTCCCATAACATGGGGATGTTCGTATGTTACACGAATCATTTAAAGACTCAACAGTGTATGCTCCACATGATAATAGGAGCAAGCACCCATCTTCTAAAGTCAACCTTGGGTCTACTCAGAATAGTTTCTCAAATTTAGGATCCCCTTTTATCAACTAAAATATATAGTCAAAAACACATATTTTAACTATTTTTGAGGTCTTATTAAGCTAAAGTACTTAAATTTGACTAAGTATTTCTATTTTGATATCTAACAACACATACCTTGATGAAATTTGGAGAAACTCATTCTTATAATTCACAAACCTTGGATCATAAATCACTTTCATAATATGTACATACTTTTGACTAAGACACTATACATGCTGTGCTTCTCATTAAGCCCTCAACCTAATATCTTAGACCCTTGAAACATCTTCAACTTAAATTTGATCCATGGACCATAATTTCTTCTATGAGATAATTTATGAGCATGATTCCATACCTTTTAAGAAGATTGAAACATATTTAAGCACAATCATAGGCATCTTCACATAGTTGTATAGTTCTTCAAGAACCTTCTTGTATTGTCAAACCTTCTACTTTAGGACTTAGCTTGTTTCTTCAACTTTAAAGTTAAACCAAAAAGACACATAGCTTACATGCTTGTCATGGGTTCACTAATATTCAAACAACTGATCATAGCATTTTGTGAGACACCTTTCCCCCTCTGGGATGGAAACATATTTGAACGACTTATTCCATTTAAATCAACTTCAAACCATATATGCAGACCTTCAAATTACTTTAATATTTTGTTACAAGACTTGATATCTATCATTTAATAGACCTCTACAAAATTCATGGATCGAAACCAAGAAGTTATCCTTGCAAATATACTTCCTTTTTTTTGAAAAGATACAATTCCATGCTTCAAGTAGTTTTAAACTCTCTAAATTCTTAGTTTGAGCCAAGTAAACTTGGATAGAAATTTGTCAACTTATTCATTCAAACCTTTATTTTGATCATCATACTTTACAAGAATTCATAGCAATAGAGTACTTCATATCATAGGATAATGAAATTTTACACATACCAAATACTTCAACATGGACTTCATTTACAAAATATAGACCATTGGGACATCTCGATGACTATGAAACATTTCTTCCTTACACAATCAATCCTCAAACAAAGGATCGAGATAACATTATCTTCTTCATGGAACATATAGACTCACAGACTCAAATCTCCCTAGGTTAGTAACCCTTTCATGAAATTGATACTTGTAAAATATATAACGACATAGATCAAACACATATTTTTTCTAAAAACAATGCAAGATTATAGATAAATCCCAATATACATTTTGACAAGAAACCCCTATCACAGAGAAGGGCCTCAAGACTCAATAAATCTCCTTATTTTTCTATGTAATGCATTGAATTAGAACATTTAGATCTAATCCAAGATCATAGACCAATTTTATCCTTGAGTCAACCGAACAACTTTGAAGAGATTCATGACTTGATCATAGAGTCCTTCAACAAGCCATCAAACTCCAATAGAACTTTTACCCGACTCCTAACTCCCCTAGGATGAGGAATACAAGAAAAACTTCCCTCAATTTCCTTGATGTAAGACATTTCATACTAATAACATACCCTTTTTATACTTAAATAGACCTGTGAGACCTTCTTGATGATAGTGAACAACTTGAAACACTCTTATAGACCTCATACATTTATGCGCAAGGAATGATAGACTTGAAAAAGATTGAAATATAAACACACATACTTCATGAAAATGGATCAACATAAGACATAGACTAATACGTAACCCCAAATTATTTATCTAAGATGATTGACCATGAAATATGTACCTAAAAATATTTCTACTAATTTTTACTTGTACAAACTCGGGCACCTTATAATGAAAAGTGCTACATACCTCATAGATAGATAAAATCACATACCTTATAACTCTTGAGGTATCCCAAAATCCTAGCCTTATCAACTTCTCATGTACTAGAGAATCAATAACAATGAGATACATATGATTTTCTTCACTCCTTTGTTTAGACCTATTGACCTCATTTGCATGGTTATGACTCTTGATATCCTTGGTTGATCTTGATTTCTCCTTAACTACCTTTTGATCATTCACCTTGACTAGATTTGATTCTTCTTTGAATAATTTTGGCATCCAGAATTACTTCATTTTGAGAGCCTCAACATTCTTCACTTGCCTTGATTTATCATGAGAGAAAAACCTTGCAATATGACTCTTGAGATGAAACTTGTGGAAAATAATCTCTTGCATATCTCTTGAATGATGAATATTGTGATCTTTTCCATTGCTCCAAGGGTACACACAACTAAAAAAATTCCTAAAATCCCTTACTCTATGACCAAAACCATTGCAATCATAACAATAACCATGAAATTTTGCATACCTTATTACATTCGGTTGTCTAATGAGATTAAGCATTGAGTAGACTTTATTCTTATAAATATCTTCATCTTAATCTCATTTTGAAATAGGATCAACTTTGTGATATGATAGATTAGGTTTCTCATATCCTTGACCCTTAAGGTTTTAATCTATTCCTTGAGCATAACATACTCTTCTTCTTTTATTTTGAGTATTGTTAGCATACCTTTGATTTCAGACTTCAAACTAATGTTATCCTTTCTCTAGAAATCTAATTCGAGTTATAGATACATTACCACCTCTTTGAGATCATCTTGACCATGCATACAAACATCACATGGATTGTTTTTCAATTTATCACATTTCTCTTCCTTTGAACTTAGATATGAAATAGCCTTCTCAAATTGAATCTTGAGATACTTAATGGTTTCTTCATCCTTTTTACCCATGGATCTCAACTCCTTACTCTTTTTCGTTATTTTCTTAGCCATCTTATTCTTCTAGGATATCCTCCAAGATGTTAGACTTGATTCAAAAGGACCTAGATCTAATAGCAATTGTTGGAGGTAAAATTAACTAATAGGGGTTTGAAATAATTATTTAAACCCTTAAAAAAATTTCATATTAACATGCATGCACCATTAACATTTATCCATCCATTAGTGTAAAATTAACTTCATAAAATAATTAATCACATAAGCACAACCAAGAGATAGTCCACATCAACACAAGATATAAATGGGAAATCGATGCAGGAACATCACTCCCAATTTGTATATATAGGTGATCACCTCAAATTTTGACTTTCTTAGTGTTTAGATAGGTCCTAGGGTCATTCAAGTCACTTAGAGTTTTTGGTTTAGTATAAGTCCTTCAAAGATTAAAATTTTTCCATTTCCCTCCAAAATTCAAAATTGAGCCTGAAGACAATTTTGGTTTGAAAATGGTGTTGTAATGAGTTCTTGGAGCATTATAATATGTAACAAGCCTTAAATGAGTCTTAGTGAGTTTTAGGGGTCTTAGGATGATCATAGTTGTGATGTTGTTCTTAAACTCATAAACTCTAGACTAGGTGGGTGTCATTTAATGAGTAAATAAATGTAAAAACATGTACTTGAAGGGGGTTATGAACTAAGAATTGATTTTAAAATTCTAAAAATCATATATAAACCCCATCTTGTAATTGTTTCAAGTATCATTTAAATGATCATTGAGTAGAAGAAAAGATGTAGGATTGTTAAATGGTGTAAAATGTGTATACACAAATGTTTTAATGGTATTTAGTAAATGTATGCATTATATGGATCTTTGTAAAAACTCGTGTAGGTTGATTGAAGGAGGTTTAGAAGGTAAAATATTAAATCTTGTATGTACATATTTTTTTATAGATAAAAGTTTTGGAAAGGCTCCAAGGGCCATATACAAAAAGATATTACAATGTCATCCCATCAATAAAAAAACCATCTATAAAAACCAAGCCCAAAGACACAACCCATCCCGAGTCAAGGAGACATTGACTCAACAACAGAGTTATGAACAAGAACAAAAAAGAACTAGCCTAGCTAGACCAAAGATCACCGGATAAAAATAGACGGTCAAAAAGAAAGAGTCTCGAAAATCTCCTCAGTACTCTTAGCCCATGTCCTTGAGCGTGGGCCTATAGAGACGTCTTTACTGCACCCCATCTTCATACTCGAGATGCGAACAACAAACATTCTTTTATTCCCTTTTCCCACTACCACCATCTTTTGAAGCACATCAATCCTACTACTTATCATCATTAGCTCATCCCCATGCTGTTGTGCCCCACGAATTAATCTTTTATTTTCAACCTTAAGTCGCTTCACCACATCCTCTAGACTATCAATTTTATTAGCAAGAAATCTCACAAACACATTGGTTTCGGTCTTCCCCGCATCATTTATTGTTTCCTTATTCGACACCTGTAAGAAATCGAAGAGCCTCCACCACATCCAAATCCTTCCTAGCCCTATCCTTCAAAGCCATAAGCTTACCCCTATCATCCATACTAACATGATCTTCCCAATCATCCCCAAAATTGATAGTAACATCTTTTGAAGGAATAGGGTACCAGATTTAACGAGTAACAGATTAAACCTTGATGCAATGGAACATCCACCATTTAAGCCTTGAAATCCTTCACTGATAAACTTAGATAATTGAATAAGTAAAAGGGAATACTAACCTTATTATTCCTTCAAAAATTATTTAACATAATGAAGTGTTGGGTGTGGAGTTTCCTATATTTTTGTCAAGAGTAATATACTTCATAATGTTAAAACAAACCTCAGGCCACCACCAAGGCAAATAATTACGAGCAATCCCATCCTCCATGTGTATAATATTTTCATCAACACTCAGGAAGTTAAAAACCTCTTCCTGAAACCTCTTCCTATCTTTAAAAACCTTGCAACCGGTACACTCCATATCAGTCACTTTTCCTATAAAATATTCTGAGACCAAAAAACTTACACCATGCATAACAACAACCCCATTCTTCCAGGCCTGTGCAAAGTCCCTAGAAATATTTTCATCAAATCCCTAAATTATTTGAAATAAATGCGCCACACCCCCATTTTAAAATATATCCCATATTATTGAATCCCTTTCCATATCAGTGCATGAAGATGGTTCCACCCTAACACGATTTCCACCCATAATGGTAAAACTAGAAACAAACCCAACAATAACCAGCCAGAGTAAAAATTGACTATAAAATTTCCAACCTGGGAAATAAAGAAAAAGAAGCCCACACAATTAGAAATGATGAAAAGGATTACACGAATCCACCTCTCACACTTAACATTAAAATCCCTCATCTTTCTGTACAAAGGAAAATCTTAGTATCCGATGGAAAATCCATCTCATTAAGCCATACATGATCATGATGGGCTCAAACTCCCACACTTTCTAATGAGTCAACACCAACATTAGCTTCCCGAAAAACATGTATGACACCAATATCCTCAAATTTTGATACTGAATTCCTAACTTCTTCCATGATGGGGTTTATATTAATATGATGCTTTAATTTCCCTTGTATAGCTTTGATAATATAAAAATAATCCCCTTCCACATAGAGCTTTTTAACCTAATGTATATTATCCCATCTTAGACCATAAAGAGTTGTAAATGACTCAACGATAATTATTAGTTTTATTACCAATGGGCACAACATAAGCCATAACTAAGGAACCCCTATCATTTCTAATAATACCTCCCACACCAACCAACCCCAAACTACTCTTAGTTGCTCCATCAAAATTCAATTTCAACCAACCACTCCTTGGTTTTTCCCACTTCACATTACACCTGTCATTATTATTTATCACCAAAGCCTGTTGGACATAATTACCATACCCCAAAGCTTTAATAATCTCCCTTTCCACACTTGAGACCTCCTTGACTTCCTTAAATCTAATAATAGACAGGTTACTACTCAAAGCTCCCAATATCAAATTCCCCACCCTTTCCAAAGATTTTTGAGTTTCCCTAAAAATTATATGATTTATTTCAAGCCAAATACCCCACAAGAAATGAGGTAACACCAATTTCCAGGATTTTTTCAAACACTTAGAGATAAAAGGGCCCTTCCATTGATCATACCATTCAACAAGAGTTTCCGAAACACCCACGAAACCTTAAAAAATCCAAGGATTTTAGAGCACACTTTTTGAGCATAGGGGCATTGAAGAAACAAATGTTGAATAGTTTCATTATTAGATTTGCATAAAATGCACCTATTAAGAATCATCATACCTTTTACCTGTAGATTATCAATTGTAAGAATTTTATTTTGTATAACATGCCATAAAAATAAATTCACCTTAGGAATGAGATTATTATCCCATAATGATCTCCACCATGAATTTGGTTGTGGGCCATTACGAATAATTTCATAACTATATTTCACTAAGTACTCCCCATGCTTAATTAAATCCCATACACAAACATCAGTCTATGCCTTGAAGGAACAAAAACACCTCCTAGATTAATATTAAGATTTTAGAGAGCCTCCTTAATTTCTTCTACCTCTTCCTCCCATTGAAGAGATCTCTAGGTCCAACCTCCATCCAACCTAATGCAATAGTCCCTCAAACGGCTTCCCACAAAGAGATATAAAGTAGTTTACAAAATTTCTCCATATCATTTGATTTATCAAAGGTTCCTCATTAATCCACCAATCCTGCCAAAAATTTATCCTTTTACCATCCCATATTTCCCATTTACTCCCTTTTATCATCAATCCCATACATTTAGTCAACCCATTCCAGAAATAGGAACCTTGTGGAAGGATATCATCTCGACATAAAATCATCTTGCTCGCCAAACAGAGATTTGGCTTTAAGAATCATAGCCCACAAACCATCCTCATGTTGAATCCGCCACTCACTTTAGCCATTAAATCCCTATTCATACATTTCAAATCCTTTAAACCAAACCACATACATTTTTTGCTAGAGTGACCCTATCCCAGCTATAAGAGGAAATCTATCCTTTGATTTTTACCCGACCAAAGAAATCTCCTCTGATACGGGTAATCACCATTCTTATCTTAGTAGGCATTTTAAATATAGACATAACATACACATGTAGAATTTGTAAGGAACTCAAGAAACTGAATTTTTCCTTCCTATGAAAGTAAGGTCCCCTTCTAAGTAAAAAGTTTCTTTTGAAATCTACTAACAAGAACATTCCAACTCTCTAGACCCATCCTACCCTTAAACAAGGGTATGTACATATTGATTACTGAGTCAATTTTCAATTTATCCAGAAGAAAAAGAGTTAGTGGATTGTAATAATGTTGTTACAACATAATAAAGGTGTGTTGGACAAGTTAATTCATAGTGTGAATATATTGAAATGTATGTATATAGATGTGAAATATGGTAGAGGTTTGCAATAGTGAGAATAAAAATATTATAATTATATAACCCTTGTATGTATGTGTGATAATCTGTCCTATAGTTGATGTGAGGGTTATTGAGAATTGAATCGTGTATTCCAAATTTTTCATAGTCTAGGAAATTTTTGACATTAAGATAGTTGGAATGGTTCTAGATAAGTTTTAGTAGAATTTTCTAAGGATTCATAGTAGAATTTGACATGTCTTTCCCTCGAATAAGAAGTTATATGCACCATTTGATAGTTTCAAGGTTTAGATATTAGTTGTAAGAAATGAGCATGATCTCTCGATGAAGAAAAGAAGGTGGCTATTTTATTGAGGTTCTATTAATGTGAACTTAGGATGTTGAGGAAGAGTGAGAAAAATTTAAATACCCACAATTTAATTTTTGTAAATAAGTATAAGTCATTTTATAGAAAGCATTTTCCTCTCGTGTTTTTATAGTGTGCAAGCTAGGGTTTTAGGATCGAGGGCCTTAACATTGGAAATTTTCTTGATATTCAGATTGAATCTCTGTAACAAGATCCCCCAATAGTTTCTAATGGAATTTTGATTTTTTTGTGGTTAAATTTTAATATTCTTATGATAGTCTTCTATAAAAACGTTGACACAAATTGTAGGGATAATTGGAGAAACCTCCTTAACAAAGGAAGTATACTCATTATTTTGATTTTAAACTTGAAAATTAATAGACCTTAAGAATCCCCTAGTGGGTGGTTAAAATTCATTTTTGAACTTTGAATCCTCAGGAAAAATGGAAATTTTCTAATAAGTATAGCAGAAAGGGCTAGTAGGCCTTTAGAGGCTAAAAGAGTAAAGTCAAATTGAGAAATAAATTCAAGGAATTGGCCTCTAAAACTAGGCATGTTGCATGGTTATGATGATGGGGTCCTAAATGTGATTTCACCTTGACCCAATTATTCTTGAAGAACTTCCAACCATAACTAAGCTAGGTTCTTGAAGATATGATCTCTAGTTGACAATTTTATAAAACATAGCCATAACTTGATGCTCCATTGAGTTGAATCATTTAAGGGTGGTCATGATATTTAACTCCAAGTGTGTGTATAAGTATGGGAGATGAACTATATAACATAACATGATCCTTAAAAACCACAAATTGGTAATTTGGGGCAAGGAGTTAGTAAGGTGAGATGTTTTTCTAGAGGTAAGACAAGTGAAACTTTTGGTTATTTTGACTTCTGAAGGGGTGAATTGACATAGATATGTGTCCAAAAACATTTTGAGATGTTTGATTTAATTGAATAAGGTGATTAAGTAAGGAGTTACCTGAGTTCGGACTTTGTAGATATCATAGAAGTAGCTTGTTTAGTAAGATTTAAGGGCATAGTTGGAGTCTGCTTCATTTCTAACACAATGATTTGACTGAGATAGAATTTTTAATACATTAGAAATATTCACAGGAATAAAAACCACTAAGAATTTTCTAATATTATTCACTTACAGAGTACTCAAGTGAATATTATAGATCACAAGAGATTTCTTTAGTGAGGCACCAACCCCACAAGGAGAACCAACCCCTAAAACCTTGTTGATATTACTCACAAAAATATACTTACATGAATATGAATCATCACATAGTATTTTTATAAAAATATCATTAAAGATATGATGTAACAAATCAGTTGATGGTGATCACAAGATTTAACTCCAAACTCCTTCAAACCCTCTTCAAACACACCTCCTTCTAACTCGCTCAAACTTGATCAAACTTTGAAAAAATTGAATGAAAACCCTCACACTAGATCTCTAGAACACTCCTTATACATTTTCATAGTTCCTCAGCTCTATATTTCTTCCTTCATACCTATTTCAAACTCACACTTGGGTCACACTTTTTCCCTCTCACACAACTAGTTCAAATTTGAACCAAAACAATTGCTTTATACCCTTCTCTTCTTAATAACACAACATAGGTCAGTCCTACACAAGTATTTTGACCAATAAAACTCAAAAATATATCAAAAACTCATAAAATGGACCCATGTAGGCCATCCATGCTCAAACACACCAAACAAGCTCAAAAATTGCTCAAAACCCCATCACATGATTCATCAAAGATCACAAACATTATCAAGATGATTAATAATTATTCCAAACTCCTCAAACATGTTAAATATGACATCATAAAAAAATCCCATCATTGTATATTATCTTGAACCAATAAAATTATTCATAACACCAATAAGAAGGCTCATATCTTTCTCAAAACAGATGTTTTGAGGAACTAGTCTTCATCAAACATGCTCTAGATCAAATAATAGCACCTAAAATATCCCATGTAACCCCTTATTTTGAAACCAATGACCTTTATATAACATCCATTCTTTCTATATCTCTGTAAACATCCATCCATGCAAAGAACACTTATTTTCTTTTTCACCAAACCGTGCTTCCTAGAAAACAATTTTGGAAACTCAACTGGTTTACACCCTTGATGTAACTTTAAAGACTTATAAATGAATTAAATATGGAAAAAATATTCCCTTTTCACTCTCTAAATTATAGTAAGCATAAAACAATCTAAAACCCGAGACTTCTACCTCAATCTTCCAACTAGAGAAACCTTGTCATAAAAACAAACAACCTTGGTCTTAACAAAGTTTGTTATTTCACCTATAAAATATTATAATAAAGGTACATAAAATATACCATTGGAAAGCCATATTAATATAATTTATATAACACCTTACATTTCCTTCCAACTCTAAATGGAAATCCTTCAACCAGTCCATATCTCAAACTCGCTCCAAAATTACCCCAAAATTGCCTAAAGACTAATCTTCATAAATAGGGAACACTCGCCATTTATGACCTCAACCATGATATGAAAATATTATGGAAATATATAAAAAATTCCCAAGATAATAACAATGTTAATTTATTTCATACCTCTTTTAGATAATTTTTCCTCAAACTAAACATCTTTAGATAGTTACATCTTTGAGTAGGACCCACATACATTCACATGCTATAATATAACTTTATGGAAATATGGAGGATTCCTATACAACCTCCAATAATTATTTTTTTAAAGGAATAAAAAAAGACTTAGAATACTCCTTTTCTCTAAGTCACTTTTAGTTAGGATTTAGTTAGGGTTTCAAAATAACTAATATTCTTAACGATCATTCATTAAAATGTGATGATCAAACCACCTCGTTATTTTTATAAAAATTATTAGTTTCATGGAAAAACATCCCATAAAACTTTTGGGTACCATGCAAAGTATACAATCCAAAAAAACATCGAATGTCAACTTTTACCTCAAAATCATACTATAGAAAACCCCATTTTGCCAAAACTGATGTATATTACAAAATATTATTAAATTTGACCTCAGTAAACTTATCAAGAATCATCATGAAAACATATTATAACTATAAATACTCATAATATAGATCAAATGTAACTAAAAATTTCCAACCACATCGACTTACCTATGTTTTCTTGCATTATCTTCACCTTTTTACTTCCCAAGGACCATGAAACACTATCAAACCTTAGAAAAATGATCTGAAACTCATCATACATGATATGTATACCATCACCATGATGCTACCATTTTTTATAGGACTGATCAGCTCCAAAACTCATACCTCCAACTCATTCTCGCATGCTATAGTAATAGGAATAGGCCTAGAATAACCAGACTCACCATGCCAACCCATAGATTGACCATGATGACTCAATACGTACACTTTGAAACATGTATCATAAATCTAGGACCATGTTTTTCCTCATGAAAACCTTGTTATCTAATTTTTCCCTTGGGAAAAGCTGGACCCCGAGACCTGAAAATTCTTTTGTACAAGTACTCAAGGGTTATTAGCCACAATTTCAAGCTTTGAAGTAGCATTTATGGTGTTCCAGGAGGATTGGGTATTATCCCAGACTAATTTTTGGTTTTTGGTGATCTGAATGCTTTAGGTTTTCTCAAAGAAATAAAATTTCCTTAGTGGGCCCATATATATACAACACAGGTAAATTATGGTTAACATTGTCATACAAATTTTCAGGTGTCTTATAATACTTCCATGACCCACTCATTCATAGAAAGTTTAAATTTTTTGAGAAGGGTAAATGAAAGACTTGAAAATTTTTCAACACAAGTCACTCAAGAAAACGAGCTAAAAGTGGCTCGGTGAGTCGGTTAATATACATTGGTGTGAGTTGCATCAACGAGCTCTACATTAATCACACTTGCCTCGGCTCATAAAATGAAGGATATTAGGTGAATTGGAGGGTGGGATCTTGTTTTGAAAACAAAAGACCTTGGAAATTACAAATAGGAAGGTTGGAATACATGGTAGAAGTTAGAGAACATAACTTTAGCCAACATATGAATTGATGTGTTTGGAGTAAGTAGCAAGCTTGAGATCATGGGGTCTTAGTGAGCTCATTACATACATTAGGAAGCTCATCCTTCTAGGAAAAATTTGTAAGTCCCCCACAATGAATGGCCGAAGTAATATGGAGTTCATCATTCATGGGAGATAGACCTTATATGTAAAGCCGGTAATGTAAACATTGAAACGTAAGATCCAAAGCGAGTCGTGAAGATAGAAAACTCATCGTGTCGAGTCAAAGCATTGGGCATGGTGAAATAATTTAGCTCATGAAGTAATTATCGTTAGCTTGGGTTAGAATAATTTGGCTATAGAGATCAAAAGGATGAACTTGATCCATGGCTAGGAAGTCAGCTCATTTTTAAGCTCGCTAATGCAAAGGATGAGATCTCGATTTTTGAAACATCAAGGAATAGGGATGAATTTATGTAAGCTCATTACAAGTCATATCAGGATGGAGCCAAGTCAAACAATGAGCAAGTGCCTAAGGCAGATGGTTATTATCAGCTAGCTCAAATGGAGAATCCGAAAATGGCTCGATAACATGGTTAAGCTAATTTCATTACAAAACACCAAGAAATATCACAACATTGAAGTTTAATGGCAAGATAGCATAGCTCAATGGAACATATGGGTTAAACTCGTCCTAGAGGCCCGATTTTGGTTGAAATCTAAATAAATTGAATTGAATGCAATGAATGAGCTCCAAAACTCAATGTATAGCTCAGATTGATACATTCGGAAAAGTTGGGAGTGTGAAGTTTTACCGACGAGAGATTGGTTGATGGTTGAGTAAAGAGCATATTTTATCTAGGTAAAACAAAGCTCAAGAGCATATGATGTCAACTCGGGTAAGAAGGTGAGGTGCTCACCAAGTATAGGACTACTTGACGTAACATAGAGCCAAGAAATAGAGTTCACATAAGCTCGAAGAGAAGGAAATGACTCAAAGAGACTCGAGAAAGTTGATCAATTTCAGATCATGGTAGAGCTACATGGAAAGTTTAGATCTTAGTTAACATGGTGATGAACATGGGATAAATCGGTGCATGGGTATATAGTTAGGGTGAGTCACTCGATGAGCATAGGTTTTAGAGGAGTGCATCTAATGACGAGGAGTGCAATATTGGATCCGAGTCGACATAGGCTCCAAGCTTGGTTGATGGGTGAATGAAGAAATTTCAGATATGTCTTTGAGAACTCACCTTAACAAGTTGGAAAAGATTTTGAGAAGTGCCTAAAAACCTGAAACTATGAAATTTTAGAGTTTCCAGGGTTCAAATATTTTGAGAAGTCTTTGAGCTCATTGTGTGTGTGGGGATTTTAGGTTGCAAAACCCAAATGAATGAGTTCGGAAGAGCTCCAAAGTCTGAGTTAGTTACTGAGTCATCAACTAGAGCACAACTGGGCTCATAGAGATAGAGTGAGTCACGAGGATTCCTGAGTCTAATGCTGAGGTTGGATTGTGATGCATTTTGAGTTCATCAGTTAGTGAGGTTGAATAATGGGCCGAGCCATTGGGTATAATGCAATAGAATCAGTCAAATATTACAACATGGGAATTGGAAAATCATTCAATATCAAATGAGGAGCCAAAAATGCAAATCAACCATTGAGTTGATAGAAGAAAATTCGATGGGGTAATCCTACATATCTCGATCTAATATCAAAGGACTCACTGAAAAATTTTGAGTGCCAAAAATGTAGGAAGGATGTGTGTAAATCGGATATACCCAACCAATGTAGAAGCTAGGCACCAAAAGTGAGGAATTGTTAATGAAATTATCTTGATAGAGGCCGAGAGATTGTATAGCTCGATATTACAATAACTAAATGCCACCAAAGAATGCAAAACAAAAGCTTTCTAGCTATCTTGGCAAGCTGGATGGTGAGATATTTTCAAGTTACCCACCTAGACCCCTTCCAAATGCAAATCTCAGTCCCTTCATGAACCATTTTGTATTCTCTGAAGAACATTAAAGTATTGTTTTAATTAAATAAACAGGAATTCAAATTTTGAATTTAGGAGAGCATCATGAGCCATTATCAGAGAACTGATACTAATATGCCCAAACAAGTAAGTTTTACTTAGGAAGCCACAACTTCCTCCTTAGTTACCCGTTTTTCAAAAAATTATAGTCGATGGAATTGAGATAACAAGAGATACACAATGGAATCATCATAAGATGGATTTTAGGAATTTTTAGTGTTATATAATTACAATATTTCCTCATTCCAAAAATAGTTCCTCAAAAGGTGGAGTTGCAATTAATGAGGAAAACATGGCCAACAACAGTTATTAATTATTTGATACATTCTTGCCTAGAGTTTAGGGTTTCTCCTTATTTCTCTCCTTAGCTTAATAAATTCTATAAAATTTAAAGGGGTGCTTATTTCAAAGGTATGTTAGACATTTTCCATTCTTCCCCTCTCTTCACAAGCTGAGCTATTGTGAATTTTCAGGCTCGCAAACCTTTCTTCTAAAATTGTAATGGCTGCCTATGCCTTTCCCTATTGTAATGATGCACTGTGCAAGTGATTGAAGTAATGCAAATATTTTTTTGTGATCAATTATATGTCCTTAAATAATTTTTTTGCTTCTATTTTCCTCTCTCATGTTTGCAGGTGAACTGTGCAACCAATGTTTCCTTTACAAGTTTTGAGGTTATTGTGCTTATCTGGGAATGGAGTATTATATGCAGTTGGGTTTGTAATGCACATTCATTCTTCCCATGTTTATATTTCTTCATTGGAAAGCTAGAATTTTGTCTAGAAAAACCCTTTCCTGGTGCATCACCACTTCTAATTTAGGATTTATTTCTTGCAAATCTCTCTCCCTACTCCCCTTGAAATATAGTATAGGTTTAGGAAGCTATTTTTATTACATTAGGAGTAGTGTAGTGATTAGTTTAGGAAAAGGAACATGAAATTATTCATAGGTTCACATCAAGCCCAAGTACCATATCTTGATAGTTTATCCCATGTTATCCAATCACACTCAATTTTATGTTCACCTACATGCCATCGGGGTGCAATGATTTGGTGATAACAATTTTTGCATGCCCGGTCGGACATTTACATTTTTCACAGTGTATGTTTGTTTTTGTTCACTTAATTTCATTAATTTGTTGTTCTCTTAATTTCATTTTATCCTTAGGAGGTATACCCAAGCACAATTGGCGACTCCATTAGTCTAAGTAACCCACTTTTTGAGTTACAAACTATCTATTTTCCACCCATTTTCATTTGTTTTCTTCTTCCATTCATGAAGTTGTGAAATCATGGTTTCATTTCCACAGTTGAGTTCCCACTTGCACTAGCAGCAGTACTTTCCATCTTCAGGCTATTTTAACCCACCTCCAACTCCATTTTATGATGAAAATCAGCAGCATGCATATATCTATGAGTAGAGCCATGGTTAGTTTTATTTTTCACTTAACTATGTAGCTTTTTATGAGAAGGAACATGTAGATGATGGAGGTTATCCTATAGATGAAGATGTAAAGTTGTAAATTAAGATACAAAAATTGGAGGTAGGCATGGTACAATCTAGAGCCATAACTCAAATGAAGGCATTCAAGATTGGCTTGAGGTAGCTTGTCCATGGGTTGGCCCTATGCCAAGTTTTTATAGCTTGTAAGAAAAGATTACTTTTATGACTGAAATGTTGCCTTAGCTTGAAGGTTGGATTAAAGAAATAGAGGCCTATGAGTTTGATGTAATGTAATCTTGTTGATGGGTTGATTTTGTACCACCACCTCAGAGTCCTCTTCATATTTCCCAACCAATATCATTTCAGTATAGAACCCAAATCCCAGGATTTTCACCTACTGCCCATGTTGAGAATCCCATTTTTGCATCCCCTATCTTACCATTCCACCATGAATCTTATGTTCCTCGTTCTTCTAGGATTCCTTCCTTTCTACAAAGGCCACCAATACAAGAAGTTACATCTCTTCCACCACTTCAAACAATGAATGAAACAGTTCAACCCCAACCCACCTCTCCTCTTATAGTCCCGAATCCATTTTGGGAAGACCAAGAGTATGATTATAGTAAAGAAAATGAGGAGAAGGTTAAGGAACTTAGTAAAGATGAGATTGTAAAGAATCTAAAGGAGTGGACTACAATCCTTAACATCATGCAAAATTCATTCCTAACTAAATATTTTGCAGAGGTTGAAGCTTAGAAATAGGTGGAACAAACTAGTTTTGTACCAGAAACAAATCCAAAATTGAAGGAGGAAGACCAATAATCTACGTGTTCAGAATTCAATATTCATATTGGTTCCATATCATCAGAGGAGGTTAACACACCACAAGTGGCAAAACCAGTTGTAGAAGAGAAAGAGTTCATCTATAATTTTCCAAGACAAGAGCATATACAAGTTGAAGAATAAAAGTTCTCAAGTGTACAGGGTGATTCTTACTAGTGAAATGATCCTAATTGTTATGCATGTCGAGAACTTGTTGCATTTATGGAACATTACAACTTGCCAATAGCCTCATCGAATTCCACAACTGATCATAACGAGATTCTTTCCATAGTGGACTCAGAAGTTTCAAGTGTAGATAATACCATGCAGGAAGTTTTGAATTCTTCCCCTTCTTCCTTTTGTCAAAAATATGATTTCTTAGATGAATTTGATCTTGAAAATTTTATGTTTGAAGAATAAGAGGGCTATGGTGAATAAATTTCCAAACTAGAGAAAAGCATGGGAGAATAAGTTGAGCCATTAACAGAACTAGGTAATGAGGATACAAACTATCTGTTAGATTTGGAGGAATATTTGGATGAAAAGGAACCTATGGAAATAGTCATTTCTACTACTCCATTATTTATCCTTCAATACAAATTTCCTATTTTTTTACAAGGAAATGTTCAAGAACCACTTATTTTTCATAACAATCTTCTTGAGAAAAGATTAGAGGAATTGAATCTTCCATATGACTCACCAAAAAAAGAGGAAAATGAGAACATGGAAAAGGAAAATTTAGATTCATGAACCTAGAATTTAAATGACATCATTGGGATTTTATTTCTCTCAATTATGGAACCTGTTTTGGTTAATGAACCAATTTTGGAGGAGAATGTTTTTCAAGATTTTTATTCCCTAATAATTCTCAAAATAAATGGGTGAATGAATCTGAATTTGCAGGTTTCATGTGGGATGAGAAGGTTAAAAATGCAGAACAAATTTGTCTTCAAATGGAAGTGGAACTCCTATATGATCAATATGCTTCAAACACTTGCAGGTGATTTTACAAGAATAACTTCATTAGAGACTCGCATGCAATAATAAAAATATGCATTTTGTGGAAGAATTTATTGTTACCAAAGGAAATTAAGAGATAATCACTTCAATACCATTCGCTTATGGGGAAGATCAGTTGTTTGTAAATGGTAAACATGAGAAAATTCAACTCATGGATCATCATTCTTTTCAAGGAAGTCTTCGGTAGACTTTCTTTTCAAAGTTAAAGTTCAGAGTAGAAGGCATATTCAAAATTTCATACCATGTCCCATAAGGTATTTAGATTCTTTGGATCCAAACAAGAATTCAAAACTAGATGCATTCACTTCGGAATGTGAGGATGAGTTTTATATTCCCAAGGATTAGGTGCATTGGATCTACAAGATAAATGTAGAGCAAATAAAATATGCATACTTTCTCTTTCATGTTGATTCCTTGGTGAATCAAGTGGATAATTGGGCTTGTTTCAATTTTTCACTCTCAGTCTCAACCATGTCCATTTTTAAATCATCTTCATGGCTATCCATTGTGAGGAAAGGGATCTATTTTGTGCAACTAGTTGTTGGGTTCACTTATCTTACCCATGTCTCCATCTATCGTAGAGTAGAAATAGGTTTTCTTTCTGCAGAATAAGTGCCTAACACACTTTGCATGTTTCATTTTAAGCATGTATGATTTTTAGTTATTGTGTGTGTTGTGTTTTGTTGTTTCCCTTACACAATGTTTTAGAATTGGAATTTTCAGAAGAAGAAGAGAAATCTATATTTAATAGAGTTCTATGACTTGGAAAATGTTTACTTCAATTTCTGCAGTGTTTCATGCATTCCAAGAAGTCATGGGTTCCAAATCTGCTTCATGTTTGATAACATTAGATTATGAGACAAGGTCAAATGTTCTACTTCAATTTCAAGATTTGTTTTGGGAAAAATAGTCATTCCATGCCCAATGAATTTACAAAGCTACTTTGGATTATTGTTTAATAGGTAAGCATCCTTGAGAGGTCACAAAAATTTTATCCATTTTTTCCCTTGGGAAAAATTGGACCCCGAGATTGGAAAAGTCTTTGTTAGGAGTACTCTAGGGTTATCGGGCACAATTTCAAGATTTGATAACATTTATGGTGTTCTAATAGGATTGGGTATTATCCTAGACTACTTTTTGGTTTTTGGTGATCTGAATGCTTTAGGTTTTCTCGGAGCAAGGAAATTTCCTTGGTGGGCCCATATATATCCAACACGGAAAATTACGGTTAACATTGGCATAAAAATTTTTAGGTGTCTTATAGTACTTCCATGACCCACTCATTCACAGAAAGGTTCAAAATTTTGAGAAGGGTCAATGCAAGACTTGAAAATTTTCAACACAAGTCACTCAGAATACGACCTAAAAGTGGCTCACCAAGTAGCTCGGTGAGTCGGTTGAAATACACTAGTGTGATTTGTATCGGGGAGCTCTACACTAAGGAAAATTGCCTCGGCTCATAAAATGAAGGATCTTGGGTGCATTGGATGGTGGGAGTTTGTTGTGAAAATGAAAGAGCTTAGAAATTGCAAACAAGAAGGTTATAATACATAGTAGAAGTTAGAGAGAATAAATTTGGCCAACATATGAACTGACATGTTTGGAGTAAGAAATAGGCTTGAGATCATGAGGGCTTAGCGATCTTATTACATAGGTTAGGAAGCTAATCATGCTAGGCCAAAGTCACAGTCCCCCATAATGAATGGACGAAGTAATATGGATTTCATAATTCATAGGAGATAGAATTGATACGTAGATCCATCAACATAAACATTAAACCGTGAGATCCAAAGCGAGTCATGAAGGTAGAAAATCTTCAAGATGATTCGAAATTGGGCATGGTGAAATCGTTTGGATCATGAAGGAAAAATTCTTAGATCAGGTCAAAGGAACTCGACTGTGGAGCTCGAAAGGATGATCTCAATCCATAGCCAAGAAGTTAGCTTAGTTTTAAGCTCATTGATGTAATAGATGAGATCTCAGTGTTTGAAATATCAAGGAATTGGGATGAAGTTCTACACACTCATTACAAGTCATATTGGGATGGATTTGAATCAAAAAAGAGCAAGTACTCAAGGTGGATGGTTTGATCATGAGCTAGCTCAAATGGAGAAGATGGAAAATGGCTCGACAACATGACTCAACTCATTTCATTACAAAAGGTTGTGAAATATCACAATGTTGAAGTTTAATGGCAAGATAGCATAACTCGGCCTAGAGGCCCCAATTTTGGTTAAAATATGAATGAAATGAATTTAAGGTGGTGAATGAGTTCTAATGATCTCAATGTATAGGTCAAGATTGATACATTCAGAAATGTTGGGAGTGTGAAGTTTTACCAACGGGAGCTTGGCTGATAGTTGAGTAAAGAGTATGTTTGATCCGGGTAAAAACATAGCTTAGGAGCATACGAGGTCATCTCAAGAAGGAAGGCAAGGTGCTCACCAAGTAGGGGACTACCTTGACACAATGTAGAGCCAAGAAATAGAACTCATAGAAGATCTAAGAGAAGGAAACAAATCAGTAGAGACCGAGTAAATTGATCAATGTCAGATCATGGTTGAGCTACATGGAAATTTTGGAGCTCACTCAACATGGTGATTGATGTGATATAAATTGGTGCATGGGTGTATGGTGAGGCCGAGTCACTCGAGAGAACATAGTTTTTCGAGGAATGCATAAAATGATGAGGAGTGAAATATTGGAGCTGAGTTAGCATAGGCTCGAGCTTGCTCGATGGGTGAATGAAGAAATTTAGGATATGTGTTTGAACTTAGTTTCAGAAATCACCTTGGAGAATTGGAAAATATTTTGAAAAGGGCTCAAAAACATG
This sequence comes from Taxus wallichiana var. yunnanensis, assembly GCA_018340775.1. Classification (NCBI taxonomy): domain Eukaryota; kingdom Viridiplantae; phylum Streptophyta; class Pinopsida; order Cupressales; family Taxaceae; genus Taxus; species Taxus wallichiana. The sequence goes on along the minus strand of CM031239.1, from coordinate 16,545,931 downwards.
AAACTTAGTAATTTCAAAGATTCGAGTTTTGGGGTTCGAGAGGTTTTGAGGTGTTTTGAGCTCATTGTGTACGAGGAGTTCAATTTTCAAAACCCAAAAGCATGAGTTCGACAATCTCCATAGTCCTAGTTATTTGCCGAGTCATCGGATGGAGCTCAATCGGGTTCACAGAGACAAAGTGAGTCACGGGAGGCCCAAGTCTAATGTTAAGGTGGGATTGTCTTGCATACTTGATTTCATCGAGTTAGTGAGCTAGAATAATGGGCCAAGCCATTGGGTTTAATGTAATAGGTGCGGTCAAATATTACAATGTGGGAATTGACAAAGCATTCAATATAAAAAGAGGAGCCGCAAAGAATAAAAATAAAACACCGAGTTGATAGAATAAAATTTTATGGGGGCATGCCATGTAGCTCGATCTAATATCAAAGGATGTAGTGAAAAATTTTGAGTACCAATCAATGTAGGAAGGATGTGTGTAAATCAGATATACCTATCCAATGCATAATTTAGGCACCTAAAGCAAGGAATGTTTAATGAAATCATCTTGACGGAAGTGGGATAATTGTATAGCTCAATAGTGAAATAACTAAATGCCACCAAAGAATGTAAAAAGTGATCTCGCCATCTAGCTCAATGAGTCTGGGGTGATATATTTTCAAGTTACCCACCTAGACCCCTTTGAAATGCAAATCTCGGTCCCTCCACGAACCATTTTGGCTACTCAAGAACATTAAAGTATTGTTTTAATTAAATTAACATGAATTCAAATTTTGAATTTAGGAGAGAATCATGAGCCATTATCATAGAACCGATACTCGATGCCCAAACAAGCATTTTTACTTAGGAAGCCATAACTTCCTCCTCGGTTACCCATTTTTCACAAAATTATAGTCGATGGAATCAAGAGAATGAGAGATATGCAATGAAATCATCACAAGATGGATTTTTGGAAGTTTTAGTGTTCTTGAATTACAATATTTCCTCATTCCAAAAATAGTTCCTCAAAAGGTTGAGTTATAATTAATGAGGCAAGCATGGCCAACAAAAATTATTAATTATTTGCTACATTTTTGCCTAGATTCTAGGGTTTCTCCTTCTTTCTCTCCTCACTCAGCTTAGGAAATTATATAAAATGTAAAGAGATGCTTATTTTAAAGGGATGTTAGAAATTTTCCAAGCTTCCCTCTCTTCACAAGTTGATCTATTGTGAATTTGTAGGCTCTCAAGCCTTTCTTCTGAAATTGTAATGACAGCCTATGCCTTTCCCTGCTATAATGATGCAATGTGCAAGTGCTTGAAGTAATGGAAATAATTTTTTGTGATCAATTATATGTCCTTACATAATTTTTCTACTTCTATTTTCCTCTCTCATGTTTACAGGTGAATTGTGCAACTAATGTTTCCCTTACAAGTTTTGGAGGTTATTGTGTTTATCTCGGAATGGAGTATTGTATGCGGTTGGGTTTTTAATGCACATTTATTCTTCCCATGTTCATATTTCTTCATTGGCAAGCTGAATTTTTTTCTAAAAAAACCCTTTCTTGGTGCATTACCACTTCTAATATAGATTTTATTTCTTTGAAATATCTCTCCCTAATCCCCTTGAAATGTAGTATAGATTTAGGTATCCATTTTTATTGCATTAGGAGTAGTGTAGTTCTTAGTTTAGGAAGAGGAAGACGGTCTTCTCCAGAGGTTCACCTCGATACCAAGTCCCACAGCTTGATAGGTGATCCCATGTTACCCAATCACACTAAATGTCATGTTCACCTATAGGCCATTTGGGTGGTGCGATGATTTGGCAATAACAAACCTTAAACAAACACTAGAGAGATCATACAATGACTATCTAAGATATAACTGTTATACAATTTCACCGCTTTGGTGAAATTGGACAACTAGAAGACTTGTGTTGTGGTCATTGGTCAAGGGGCTACTTTGTAGAAATGGAAAAGTGCTCCTCCAATAGCCCTATATAGTTCCTAATGCACGTGAGGGATCCAAAATATTGACAAGATTTAGAAATGGTTAGAATAATTCTTGTAAAAAAATTGTGTCTTGGGTGCTTATATAGCTAAGCGAGCTCATGCAATGGTGGCCGAGTTACTTTGATAAGAAATCAAGCTATAAATTACTCACCAAGTAATTTTATAGTTTCTTGACTAAGCTATTGCATGGCAAAAGAGACATCGAGCTAGTTTATATGTCCATGGAACTATAGTGTGAATGAAAAAAACATAATTGCATGGGCACTCACCGAGGTACATTTTCAAAAGACCAGCTCTCTTTTATCACACACCAATTCATCGAAAGCTATGTTGTAAAGTACAAGATATTTTAATGTTGGTCGAGATCAAGATGAAAAGGGGCTGCTAAGTTACACTAGTTATGGGTAATTGATATGTTCAAGCTCATATCTATGGAGACTCAATTCGTTCATGCATGATTAAGCCATTTTTAGTAGAAAAGAAATATGATAAAGGATCGAGCTATTCGTACCGAGCTCTATTTTACATATGTGATTTTCGGTGTCAAGCTAAGCTCCTGAAAGCATTGAAGTAAAGGGAAAACTATACTAGTAACCGACGAGCTATGTTAAACTGGTGGGTGAGTAAAGCCATAATCGAGCATAGAATTTGGAATAGAGATCAAACTCAAGGACATAAGAAATTTGTGAATTGGACCTAATTAAGCCAAAATGGAATGGTGGACTCATGTAATTAGTCTACATTGATCAAATGGTTATGATGAATCACGAGAGAGGATATCGAGTTATACCAGGATCATGCAAGTATCCCTCTCCTATTGATGAAACATCTAATCAAAACTAATCTACCTTGAATATCAAACCAAACACGATCAAGAAGGATAAGCTACCCCTTTCAAGGACCAAGTTAATGAGAGATCGAGTCAATGATCACCGAGTTGTTTCACATAGGGACGAGCCATATTTATTATCTCAAATATTCTTCAAAGTGGCAAGCTCATGCAATAAATATTGGTGAGTTCTCGATAAAGTATTGTGGCTGATGAGCCAGAAGGCCCAAATGGATTTTAGGACATAGGGAACTCTAAGTGTGAAATCACCGCAAAATAAAGGGTTCAAGGTCTTGCAGTGAGGTAGAAGAAACCGCCCGAGCAGCCCTTCGGACATATGGGTCAGCGAGCCCAAATTTTTCTGTGGTGTATTGTAGGTGGGTGGAGTGGAGGTCAATGGCCTTGGTGGCCTGGTAAACCAATGGGTGAGTAGATTTATTGTGGTAATGGTTGAGGTTAAAGGCCCAAATGTCCCATGGGACACTTGTGTATGAAAATGCCAACATCACCATAGGGAGTAGTGTGGGTAATGTGGAGAAAAGTTACCCGAATGGCCCAGTGCAAATTGGGATAGGTGGGGTCATGAGAGATGATTTTTGTGATGGTAAAATGTGATGCGAGTGAGGTGAGATTCAATGGCTTGAATATCCTAGTCAATGAGGGAGCCCAAGTCATAGGGCCAGTTGGTATGAAGGGACAAGCGTGGAGCCTAAGGAGGTATAGCACCCGAGTTGTGGGAAAATAGACTTAGCACGAAACAAATGGTCCAGGCCCTATGGATTTGATTTCACTTTGTATGAAGAAAATGATCGCAAAGCATTGACATGGAGCTTGACACTAAGATCAAGGTGGTGTGGTGAATAAGGGTTGAGTCTGAGGTATAAAACAAATGATGTTAACTCGGCATACACAAAAATAGCTCAAAGATATTGAAAGATGGGCTCGACCGCATGGAATGGGAGAGATAAGTGGTAAACACGTGAAGGTAAGTGGACACGAGGGTGATTGAGGGGTATATATCCAAATGAGATTCGAGCATAAGATGATAGATGGAGATTTGACATCCAATATAGCCCATGAACCAATGTGAAACAGAGAGCCACTCAATCGATCTAAATTGAGCTGAATTTTGTTAGACAATGTAAACACCCTCCCTTGTTTCAAAATTCAAAATGATGTAATTTAATGGTGGGACCTGGGAAAATTTTAAATTCCAAGACCATTTTAATGATATAGAAACATTGGAAGGAGAATAAAATAATTAAAATGTTTTTCTAACCAAATATTTAATTGTCACCTTGTGTATTACAAGAAATGCCTGAAAAAATCAAATTAGCTACATGCGCTCGTAAGGTCATAAATTTTGCATACCTTAATGGAATCATGTAAAATTACTCTCATTGGAATTATGAATCCAATACCTTCATACATTAGTAAATAAATCAAGAAATTGATGAAGATTTGAGGGAGATTTTTGTAGAGAATGAACCCAATTAAGTTGGTTGATTAGATAGTGGTTGGAAGTGTATTTAATGAACATGGGAAATCATTATTTCTCTATTATAGGTCATGAGATAGTACGGGATCCTTTTATGAAAAAAACCATAAATTTAATTCATTTATTGCATCTTGAAATTGGTTGGAAAAACAAATTTGGTATTACATTCTCTCCCTCTTCTCAAATTCTATAAATTGTAATCTTGGGCTCATTTGTAAGGGAGTTAGTTATTTTTTATCCTTCCCCTCTCTCTTCTTCTCTACTAGGGTTGAATGTGGAGTTTAAGAATCCTTTCAAAGCTATGTAATGGAATTTTATTGCCTCTTACGAAATAATTATGTATTGTACAAATTTAATGGAGCAATAGACTATGTTTTGTGATGCATTTTGTCCATCCTTTACATGTGTTATTGTCTCTACTTTCCTCTCTTCATTACAGGGTATATTGTGCATATTTCTTGATGTCTATTGCAGGTTTTGAGATTTTTTTAATGGGTATGAAGTGGTGTTCTGTGTGAATATCATATTTGGCCTGTGGTGCATCTTTGTCCACCCTCTCCTTTGCTCACCTCTCTCCATTTTAGGTAGTTGGATTCTTGGCTAACAACCTCCTTTTTGGTGTATCACCACTTTTAGTGTAGGTTTATTTTCATGCACTCTCTCTCCCGGTCCCTTGGAATATAAGGATATGATTAAATAGATTTTACTATATTAGGAGTATATTGTGGTGGGTAGTTTAGGAGCAAGAACCATCTTTGTCTGGAGGGTTGTCTCAAGCCTGCAACTCCCACATCTTGATAGGTAACCCAATGTTACACAAATTACACTGAATTCCCCATCCACAATCGATCCATTCAGGGGTATTGTAATTTGGTGATAATAATTCTGGAGCACCCAATGGGACCAAAATTTAAGTTAGAATCTTCAAGCTAGTAGGAAATTAGGGTGAAAGCTTCATATTTCATAGGTGTTTCATTTCAAGAAAATCATTTGTTAGTGTAATGATTCAACATTTGCAGCAGATTTTATTTTAATGGTTGGTTTGTTCTTCTTAAAATTTCAGCTTTTGGAAGCATATTCAAAACATACCTAGCAAATCCATTTGTTCCAAATAACCCATTCTCCGATATTACGACCTTTCTTCCATCTATTTTCTCTTTCCATCTCTTTCATTTTTACCCATTCTATGAAATTTTGTGATCTTGGCTTCATTCCCACAAAGGAATTCATACTTTCAGCAATGTAACCAACCTCTAATGTGCTTCACACTCCTCTAGATCAGTATTATGATCAGATTTAGAACCACTATGCTTACCCATGTGAGCATTTTCAAAACTAGTGAAGGCTACAACATGTGAGATTTAAAATAATGGAGGATGGTATGGTTCAATAAAGGGCTACAACATAGATGAAATCATTCGTGATTGGTTGCAGGGAATATTTTCCATGTGAAGGCCCTTTTCCAAGACACTATAGCTCACAGGAGAAGCTTGACATCATGGTTGAAATGTTTTCCCAACTTGCACAAAGGGACCTAGGAGATAAATGTTTTGAGAAAAGCATAAAACAACCTTTTCAATGGGTAATTCAATCACCAACTCCTTACTCTTCTCTCTCTTTCCCAAGATTTATCATTTCAACAAGACCATGATTTAAGCCCATTGTATGTTTCCCCAAGTATTGAGTTCCCTTTTCCACCTTCTAATATTCCATTCCACCTCAATTCTTCTACCCTTTTTCCTTCTAAATAGTCATCCCCTCCTTATAAACAATAACTTTCATCTCTTCCACCACCACAAACAATTGCGAAATTGGTTACAACCCAACGAAACCCTCCTCTTGCACCACCAAGTTCATCTTGGGAAGAAAATAGTCAAAAACCAGCCAAGGGAAAAAAAGGAGAGCCTAGAAAATAAGAAATGATAGAAGAATTGAAAAGATGGGATCTAAAATTTTGAATTGAAAAGATTCCCTTGATGGTTAAACCAAAAGAGGAGGCCAAAGTTGAAGAACCAGTGGTGGTCAAACCTAATTTTGTAGCAACTGCAAAGAAACAAGAGGAGGATCCCAATGAAGAGCACATGGCAAAGAATTTGAGAAGTTGGGCTTTGAGATTTGGAATTGATAAAATCCCCATGATGGTAAAACCAAAAAGAAATCAAGGTTGGGGATCAAGTAATTAAGGCTGATTTTGAAGCCAATGTTACAATAGCATGACAAGAAGAAGAAGAAGAAGATGATTGGAAATCAGTTTTCTCAGAGTTTAGTGTCCATGATGGAACTCTATTTGAGGAGAATGCTGATCAAATTCAAGTCTGAAATCAGTCCAAGAAGGGGAAGAACAACCAGATCCAAGTTCCACTAAAGAGGAGTAACTGGAGGAAACTAAATTAGATTTAGGACCAATTAACGAGGATGAAATCATTGAATTTTTCTTACTTTCATTCAAATAATATGATTGAGGTAATGAATCCATGATGGAGGAGAGATATCAAGAAGAAATTACTACCCAAAAAAAAAATCCTCTAGAATAGCATACTAAGGAGTTTGATCTATCAAACTTCATACCAAGAAGAAGAGGTTATTCATGAGAAATTTGGTCTTCAAGCAACAAAGGAGGAACTCCTAAATGAGCAAGATGTTGAAGATGATTGCAGTGATGTATAAGTAATCTCATTAGATGCTACAATTAAAAATAATGAGCTACATGATGAAAAGGATTCCCATGTTTCCAATGAGGAAGGAAAATAACATGAAGCTGCCATGCATTTCATGCCATTCACCCAAAGGGAACATCATTTTTATGTAAATGTGTAAGAAGAAGAAGATCGTTTACGAGATAACACCCTTTTTCAATAAGGTCTACAAGAAGACTCTATTTAAAGTTAAATTTTAGAGTAGTGGGCACATTCCAAGGACCATACTGCAGTGCCCTATCGTACTTGGCTTCATTGGAGCCAAGAGAGGAGAAAAAAACCCGTCATTCTTACTTTCGAGCATGAGGGAGAACCATAAAGTGCCAAGATCAATAACAATACCTCTTAGAATAAATTGAATAATAACTAGAAGAGGTGTATGTCTTGTTTGTGGTTGATACCTTTATATATGGTGGAGTCAAAAATCGCCAGTTTGTAGCAGTTTTTCACTCCTAATCTCATTTATTTTTTTAAATAAAATAATCCACATGGCTACCAATTGTGAGGAATTGCAGATACTTCTCATCACCAATGGTAGGTTTTATTTGAAGTTTCCCATCTCTTTGGTTAGTGTAGGGTAGGAGTAGGTTTATTTTTAGCATAAGAAGTTCTTGTGCACACTCTACATGTCTTACTTGAGACATGTATTCTTATTGCATTTGTATATAGCTTTTGTTCATGTTGCTCCAGCTAGTACAATGCATCATGCTCTCCAAGTTGTTGCAGTAGGAAACTCATAGTTGCATGTAACAATTACAAAAGTTAAATCAAAACAAATGTAGAGAAACTAAAATAAATTAAGGAGGAGATCTTAATGATTCTCTCCAAGAATAACTCGTAACAAGCCTCCCTACTCATGCAAGTAAAAATATAAACTAGTGGCCTAGGTCATAAATCAGATCTAGCCTTTAGCAAGGCATACAAGTCAGCAAGCTTGAAATTAAAACTTTCAGAAGAAGAAATAAGATCAGACTCTAATAGAGTTTCATGATGTCCAAGTTAACAAGTTTCACTCCAATTATATAGAATGCTTCACCTTTCCAAGAAGTTAACTTCATCTATTCATACTTGGAAAAAAATATGATGTTGGAGAAGTAGTTACAGGTGTCCATCATTTGGCCTAATAGGCTGCAATTGCAGTAATGAGTGAAACTCAAGTTTTAAAACAATTTTCTGCAAACAATTTTCTACTCTCAAAAATGAATTTCAAGATTCTCTTACAAGATTTTGAAGGTGTAAGGAGTGGAGGGTAGTTCTAAAAGAAAGAAACAACATTCCAAGTGTCCCAGGATCAATATTTTTAGAATTTAGACCTTTTCATGACTCCATGCCCAATGAATAGCTATAGGAAAATAGTTAGCCCATTTAGAAGAAAAATGGCCTCGTGTGTCACCAAAATTATTATCCAAATTCACTACCTTGGTGAAATTGAACAACCGGAAGGCTTTCACCGTGGTCATTGGCAAAGGGGATACTTGGCAAAAACTACAAAGAGATCCTCCAATAACTCTACATAGTTCCTAATGCACCTAAGGGATCTAGAAGATTGACAAGATTCAAGAAAATGTTAGAAGAATTATTTTAAATTATTTTTGTCTTGGGTGCTTATAGAGCTAACCAAGCTCATGCAATGGTGGTTGAGCTACTTTGATATGAAAATGAGCTCTAAATTATTGACCAAGTCATAAGCTCTCGACTAAGATATTGCATGGTAAAGGAGACATCGAGTTGATTTATATGTCTATGGAACTATATTATGAATGAAAAGAACCGAGTTGCATGGGCACTCACTGAAATACATTTTCAAAAGACCGAGATCTCTTTTATCACTCACCAAGTCATCAAGTGAGCTCATTAGAAAGCACCAATATATTTTAATGTTGGTCGAGCTCAAGATGAAAATGGGCCACTGAGTTACACTAGTTACGTGTAATCGAGATGTTTAAGCTCATATATATGGAGAATCAAGTTGTTGATGCATTCTCAATTCATTTTTATTAGGAAAGAAATCAGATAAAGGATCGAGCTATTCGTGCCAAGTTCTTTTTACATCTGTGAGCTATAGTGTCGAGCCAAGTTTTTAGAAAGTGTTGAAGTAAAGGGTGAACTATACTAGTAACTAGCGAGCTATGTTAAACAGGTGGGTGAGTTGAGATATAATTGAGTATGACATTTGGAATAGAGATAAAACTTAGGGATCAAACAAGTTGTGGATTAGAGCTAATTAAGCCAACATGGAATAGAGGACTCACGAACTCAGTCCACATTGACTGAATGGTTTTGGAGAATTTTAAAAGAGGATATCGAGCTATACCATGATCCGTAAGGAGCCCGCTCACATTGACGAGGCATCAAATTGAAACCAATTTATCTTGAAAATCAAACCAAAACCATCAAGAAGGTTGATCTCTCCGAGTCCCCCTTTTAAGGACCGAGTCAACGAGTAGGCGAGTCAATGAGTATCGAGTTGTTTCACACAAGACTGAGTTGTATTTATTGGGTTGACTATTATTCAAAGTGGAAAGCTCGTATAATAAATATAGGTGATTTCTTGAGAAATTATTAAGATGTAGTAAAAATTCTAGAGCCCGAAATCCCAAATGGAGTTCAAAACTTGGGGTGCTCTAAGCATGAAATCACCACAAAAAAAGGGTTTGGATGTCTTGTGGGCATGGTAGAAGAAATTGGCTTGAGAAACCCTTAAGACATATGGGCTTGGTGATCTAGAATTCTCTGTGGTGTATTATAGGTGGGTGGAGTGGAGGTCAATGGACTAGATGGCCTAGTTAACTCGATGTGTAAGCGGGTTTAGTGTAGGAATGGCGGAGGTAAAAGGCCTAGATGTCCCATGGTAAACTTGTGCATGAAAATGCTGACATCACCATAGGGAGTAGTTTTGGTAATGTGGAGAAACATGGGCCAAATGGCCTAGTGTGATTCGAGATAGGTAGGCTCATGATCTAATGACCAGGGAGTAGTGCCAAAGGGGGAATTCAATTTTTCAGGCTTACATTTCACTAGAAAACTTTCGGCCTATTTTGATAGATTTTAATGTTTAAATTTTTTTATGTATGAGGCTTTTTGAATCCCTGGATAATGTATAGATATATATGATGTATGAGGCTCTTGGGATCCCTTGATGATGTATTGATATGTTGATAAATATTTATATATGATTTTGATGTTGTGTTATATTTTGAGTTGTGTAATGGTTTTGATGTGATGGATGTTTATTATTAGAGATGTGGTTGATGATTATGATTATGGTTTTGATGTGATGTTTTATGGAATTTATTTGAAATGTTTGGTTTTAGATTAGAGATATATGTGTTATAATATGATTTTGATGATTTTAGATATGGTTGTGACAAATTATGATCTTATTGTTTGATTAATGCACTATACAATGGATAAGAACATAATGTGAGATGTTTTCTTCCTTATTATTCTTGGCATATATAGTGTATGATGGTAAAATTTTATATGTATGATATTACACATGCATCCTTGTAATTAATGTTAACATATGAATCACAATGGTTAGTCATACTAGGATCATAGATAGATGTGGGATAGTTGTATCTATCCTTTTCTAACATGGGAAATGTTTGTATGTAGCAAGCATGAGAAAATGGGTTCTTCTTGATAGTTCCTAGGTTTTTCCCTAAATTTATTGTATATAACACAAGCTAATCGATATGGGAAGCTTGAATTTTATGGGAAATATGATCAATGAAGGAAGATTTCCTGAGATGGTTTTGTTTTTAATTTGTATATCAAGGCTAATCAATGCAGAAACCCTTTTTGATACAAGGACTTATTGAATATGGGGAGTCCTTTTTGTGTAGTTAGATTGAATGGTCAACCTTCAAGGGAATTCTACGATTTTATTGAATTTTTCTTTCCGTAGCCATCCTTCGAGGGAATGGTCTACCTTGTTTGACATGATTTGATTTTTTATAGTCGTCATTTGAGGGATTGGTATATATTTTGATTATATCCATCCCATAGATATTTTTATTTTTGAGCTATGGGAAAGTAGGGGTGACCAATTGGATGGGAATAAGTAAACATGAAAACTACATGTATATCCTTTTCATGTCATTAAATAGGATAAGATAAGGGGATATTGAGAGTAATGATTACAAAGTTCCCTAATTGTGAGGCGACACTTTTCCATGAGGAATATGCTACGGGAAGATCCGTGATGCCCATATTTAAGGTTATGACATGGTATGCTAATGGAAAACCACATAGTTCCAAATCATTATGAGGGTGATAGGATGTGTGGGCTGATGGATGGAGATAGTTGTATGACCAAGGTCTCATGAGTCGATATTTTAACAATAGAACATCCGTAAGTGTAGGGTGTTAAGAGGTTGATTTTAAGGTTTATAGTTAAGGTAGGATAAATGATAAGCCCCATACTCATATTTATGAGTGATGATATAAAATCCAAGCTAGTTTGGAGAAACATTGTCACATTTTACTATTTTCCATGACAGTGACATGTTGATTATCTTCAATAACAATATCCGATTGTTTTATTTTTCTTGATAGATGTTGATATGTTTGAGGGTATTTAGATGATGTTCATCTAGAATTTCTAGTTGTGATAGGTGTTCTTGACAATATTCTACTTCTGGGATGAAATAATTGAGAGAAATGCACAAAGATGTGATTTGGAATTTGAGAGGAACAATGGATTCAATGTTATATACTAAGGAAAATGGCATAACACCCACAGAGGTTTGAAAGTTGGTTTGATATGCCCATAACACAAATGAGATTTGAAGATTCCAATTTCTACCAGCTTGGTCAATAGTTTTCATGAGGATTTTATTGAGGGTTTTATTGGATGCTCAACTTGGCCATTTTCTCGGGGATAAAATGGTGAGGAAAAGCTGATTTGATGTTGTAAGTATCAAAAAGTTTTGAAATTTCTTATTTTTGAGATATTTTCCATTATATGTGACGATTTTATGAGGTGTACCAAAGTGACAAATAATGTGATGATGGATGAATTCAATAATTGTATATTCTTTAGTAGATATAAGGGAATTTACTTCCATCCATTTTGTTTAATATTCAGTTAATGGAATTGTGTCATTGTGATGAGCAAGGGTTGATAAGGCCAATAAGGTGAAGCCTACAATGTGAAAAATGCCAAATAATTTGAGTGGGTTGAAGAGTGTGGCTAGGTATATGTGTGAGGTTGGAATGTTGTTGACATTTGATGTATTTCTTGATGTAGTCAAAACAATCTTGGTTAAGCGTAAGACAATAGTATCCCATACATAGGATCTATTTAGTGACAACTAAACCATTAAAGTGTCAACCACATATGCCTTCATGTACTTATTGGATAGCTAGATGAGCCTCAAAATTTTTAAGACACCAAATGAGGAGGTCATCAAATCCCATTTTGTAAAGGAGACCCCAAGTATGACATAGTGGGATGCACATTATTAAAAAGATATTTTACCATTTCTAGATAGATCTGGACGTATTTTGTTGATGGAAGGATAGTATTATTTTTTATTATATACCAAGTGTTAGATGAGATATCTTCTATGTGATTGATGGTAGGAAGATCAATGTTGGTATAAGATGGATGATCTAGTTTTTGTACGACAATGAAGAGTTTGGAATTATCTGGTGATAAAGGAATGAGAGAGGAAAGAGAAGCCATGGTGTCTAAAAATATTTTAGATGACCGAGGCGTGGTTCAAAATTTGTAAATGTTATAGAGTTTGAGGAGATATTTAACAATGGTTTTGTATTTTTGTAGGACCTCATTTTTACATTGATAAGTCCCTTTGATTTGATTGATGACTAGTTGTGAATCTCCGTAGATGTCAAGGATTTGTACACTAAGAAAGGTGGTGGTCTAAAGTCCCATGATGAGAACCTCATATTCCTCCATGTTATTAGTGCATTCAAATTTAAGTTTTCAAGATTACAGAATAGGAGTATCCCAAAGGGGAATTATGACTATTCATGCACCATGTCTACATTTGGACCCATTAAATAAAAATATCATTTTAAGAAGGGTCTTTTTGTGATTAAGAGTGTTGATAGATTTATTTAGGAAATTTTTGTAAGGTAACTAATTAGATGACATGGGGATTATATGAACTAATTAGTAATGACCTACCCCTTAATGTAGTTTTGAGATATAAATTCAAGGTCAAACTCAGTCATGAGCATGAGACATCTAGTGATATGATCATTTTGATAGGTTTTAGAATGCATAGATTTGAGTGGATTAAATTTGGTGACAACATAAATTTTTGATTGAGGAGATAATGGTGGAGTTTTGAAGTTGCAAAGTATAAGGAACAACACAAATTTTCTACTCCCGGATAGAGATTTTTGTAATCGTGGAGGGTGTGACTTATGTAGTAGATGACTTTTCCTTACCTTGTTTATCTCGATGTGTCAAAGATGGATTCTACGACATGGTCAATTGTAAAGATGTAAAGATAGAAGGGTTACCATTTGTGTGGAGGTGTAAGAACTGGTGGTGATAAAATATATTGTTTGAGGGTGTAAAAGGTCTATTAAAGATTAACATCACTCTTAAAGTGGATGTATTTTCTCATAAAATGATGGAAAGGTTGAGAATGGTTTTATAAGTGAGAGAAAAAAATACAAATTGATTGAAGTTTTCATCAAAGGATATGAACTTGTTTGAGATTATATGGCGGGGGAATTATATAATGGATTTGACTTTGGTGGGGTCAAATTCAATTCCCCTAATAGAAACTATAAATCCCAAGAGCTTTCCTATGAGAATAATGAATACTCATTTAGCAGGATTAAGACAGGGAAAGAACCGTAACATACGTAAAAATATCACATCAAGGAAAAATAGGTGGTCTCTTAAGTGTTTGGATTTACCTAAGATATCATCAACATATTCTTCTATCATTTTATGGATGAGGTTATGAAAGATCTAGGTCATAACACACCGATAAGTAGCTCCTATGTTTTTAGGCCAAATGGCATTACTCTATAGAAGAAGGTCTCCATGGGGTGATAAATGATGTATTATGATGGTCTTCTAGTGTGATAATGATTTTATTGTAACCATTGAAACCATCCATAAGAGAAATAATATTTTGGCCTCACTACTTAGATCAACGAGATGATTAGGGAAAATCATTTTTTTGACAAGTGTGGTTAAGGTAGTATGATGTTTGAAACCCATTTTGGATAATAAATAGGTAGTATGAATTCAGATGAACGAATACGCTGAAGTTATTCTTTGACTAACAATGCAACTTGAGGAAGCATCCTACAAAGTTTTTCCTTCATGAGATTAGCATCTGAGGTAGTTGTAATACTATGGATAATGATATTTGGGTCTATGCAAAGAATAACACTATAATGTGTTTGGGCAATAAGGAAATGTGAAGTACTAGATTTCATGCAAGTATATGGCTTGGCCTATCTTAACAATGTGCTGCTCTTGTGATGTGCCTATATTAACATCACTAGTAGATTCATTGAGAAGTGTAGATGTGTTAGGAGGTAAGGATTTTTAAGGTAGTGATCATCAACCCCCATATACGTAAGGATAACACCATTTTCATGGTAATGAAGGATTTAAAGGAAGGGATTATTCCTCTATCATGTGTGGTAATGTTAGGGGAAGGGTTTTAGTCTTACCATTATCTTGATAAGTCAGTGGTCTAAGTGTGATAGTATTGATTAAAAAATTTAGGGGAATAGATATAGTATTTTCAATTTCGAGGGTGAGTGTGTTAATGGTGATACTGGTGATTGAGGTTCTGATGTTGATAGTGATATATTAGAGGAATACAATTTGAAGCTAAGGATGTGTTATTTTGATGTTTCTCGAGTATTAAAAGGGTAAGTCATGTGGACCTTATTCATAATGACCCAGACTAAAGCCCTTCCATGCGCAACGATGGAGGTAGGTTTGAGTGAACTATGGTTTTTCAAAGAATGAAAAGTATGAGGATAGTTTTTGAGCATGAGGTTTACTATAGTGCCCACTTCCCTTTGACACCTTTTAATGCTTATGTTGATACTATTGATTACATTATAGACATTATTATGTTTTGATTTAGTATGATGTTAGACATTGATCATGGATTATTGTTGATCTTGATTTGATTTTGATGCATGATGATTATTAGAGATACCTTATATGTGGATGATGATATAATATTGACATGGATATTTTATGGATGTTGTTCAGACATGTGATTGGATATTATGAGTTGATCTAGAAAATGGATATTATTTTGATGATGATATAGTTGTGGATTAAAAATGCAAATGATGTAGTTGTTGCTTCGATGTTGTTGTGATTCATTTATATAGTTGGTATTGTGATTTCATTTATATCATGTTGGATGTTCTAATATGGCCATGAGGCCGAAGGAGGTATTGTATTTTACAGGTTAAAAATATCACAACAAAGCATCGGGGATCAGAGACCAACCAAAATGGAATTCTAGGTGAATTCAACAAGGTCACCATGACAACTTGTTTTATTGTGTTGTGTGTTGTTTTGTTAGAGATTCCCATGGGGGATTTCCTTTATATGTGACCATGGGTTGTGTATTTATTAATGTGTTTCTTTTATTATTGTTGTATGTATTTTATTAGTAATGTGTTCTTTTCTTTTAATTAATTAAAATTGTGATAGATTAATGTGAGAAATCTTATGTTCAAAATTTAAATAAATTAAATTGGGATATGGGAAAGTAATAATGAAAGTTGTTGGTTGTTTGTATTTAATTTGTAAGGGATGTGTAAGTTGTGTAAGAGCTTGTGTAAGTCATATTTTGGAGTAAGAAATACTCCACCTCCATAGAAATTCGAATTTGTCCTTGGGGGTTGTTTTTGGAGGCTTGTGGGACAAGTAAAACTTGTCTCATGCCTCTAAATTTAATCTACCAACCATACTTATGGATGGAGATGTGATTTGTGACTTTTATAATGAATTTTAATAGTCTTGTTGTATGGTTTTAATTGCACTTTCTTACATTTTAATTAATTTTATGTCCTTGAGGTGTGGGCTTTATAGAGTGTGCAAGTAACTTGTCATATTTTTCACCCACCTCTTTATTGTGCTTGGGAGAATGGAGTTTGTCTTTTGTGTTGAATTGGAGGATGTGTGATGTGGCATCCTACATGGATCCACATCATCCTCTTCTCTCCCTCTTCTATTTAATCCAAACTCTTGCCTTGTTTTTGGGTTGTTGAATCATTTTGCAACTTCCTTGGGGAACATTTTTTTCTTGTGTGGAGCTCTTGTCTTTGGAGGAAGTTGGAAGAAAGCTTTGCATGCTTGGAGTTTGTTGGTTTGGAGACAAAAGTAACCATGGAGAGGTAGGAATTTAACTCTCTTTGTATATGCTATCATTTTCTTGTTTTGTTGTGTGGATAGTGCATGCCTTGTTTTATTTGTTGGCTAGTTGGGTAGACTTCCATAGGGATGGTGTAGGATAAGGCTATGGGCAACCATGTGGGGGAATAAGGAATGCCATTGGCATCATATTTTTGTGGAGGGAGTTTGGGTTTGGGATCCACCATGGAAAAGAAATATCTTGCATTTCTTACTTTGTTGGGGGTATAAGGAAATGTGTGGGGGAATAAGGAGGGATTTGTGGGGTGCATAAGGAAATGTGTGTGCTGAATTATTTTGGTAGTTTGTTATTGGTGGATGCCCAAATTCCAATTGGGAGGCATAAGTAGCTTCCCCCATAGACCTTGCTCCTTTGGCTTGTTTGATCAAGCTTGAGTTTTGATTGATATGTTTTCAATTGCAGTTGTAAACTGCTGTTTTGTATTGATCTATGTTTTATTTTGAAATGTGTATGTGAAAGAATGTTGTGTTGTGGAAGCCAGTTGTTGCCATGGTTGAATTACACCTCTTATTATATTTTTGTTTGGGGCTCGGGGCCAATGATGAAGGAAGGGTTATCCTTTTATTGGATTTCTTGTTTGGGTGGAGAGCATTTCCTTTCCACCTCTTTTTTGTGATCAATTGGGGAAAAGAGAAAATGAGCATGTTGTTGTCCTGAGCAAAGGAAACAAATGCAGTTTGACAATTCCTTGAGAAAATATATTCAATTGTAATCCTTTCCCACATGTTTTGGATGAAGTTGTAATTTGTATTTTGTGAAGAAAGACGTATGTAATTGATTATGAAAATGAATATTCAAATTGTAAAAGACATTTAAATTCTAACTTTGTTTATTGGGAAGAAATGAAAATTTTGTTAATTGCACTCAAGGAATGAAAGAATGTAAAGATGTTTCCTTTGATTGAAGTCAATAAAGAATTGCAAGTTTATCTCTTATTTGCATTGTTGTGATGAAATGGGAATATCAAATTGTGATTTGAAGCTCTGTTTATTTGCAAAAGAAAGAAAATGTGTATGAAGGAAGGATGTTGCTTGTTTCTTTTGGGAAAAATATGAAATTGAAATCAGAATTGCTTTGAGTATAGAATAATTTATTTAAGTCATTTAAAGGTATTGGATTGGGTTAGAAATGAAGTGCCACACTTAAATGATAAAATTGATATACGATTTAAAAGAAATAGATCTCTGTTATAAAATTTATACTGGCAATTAATTTTAATAAAAATGTACAGTTCAGATCTGCACACATTAATCAACTTGGAGATGTTAAAATTTAGTATGTTGTATCTTAAATGAACTCAATTCGACAAAGAAAACTTAAGAAAACAATCTAACCATTGCAAAATCGAATCAAATCCCTTCCTCAGTCTGTTTTTCTATCTATTGTTGGAAAAATACAATTTTGAATCAATTGAACAAATTTAACTTCCTAAACCACTTTAAATCCTTCCTAGATCAATTCTCCATGTTTGTTTGACATGTTGAGTGAAGGAGGAGATCCAATTTAATCAAATTGAAAAGTTGGAAATTGCCTCAGTTTGCTAATTAAAATCATGTAGATCATTTTTGTAAAATTGACCCTTTAAACTTCATCAAAATGTAAAATTTATGTTTCTTATACAAAGAGGGCATTGAGATATTTCCAAAAAGTCCTCATTTTCCCAAAATTGAGCTTTCTAGCTCAAGTTATGGCACTTTGAAGTTTTTTTTTCCTTAGCAAGAAAAAAATTGGGAAAATTTCCTAGCGTCCCGCAATCCAAAAATTTCCCGTCGAATTTCCTTAGAAAAATTTTGAAAAAAATTTGGTCCGAGAAAAATATTAAATTTTCCTCCACCAACCTGTAACCAATCAGAGGATGCTATGTGTCCTCACAGGGAAGTGGCGGAGGCACGGCATTTTCTCTACCCTTAGGCTTTTTGAAAATTTTGAAAAAAATCCTTTTAGCCCTACCGGCCCGCGACCAATCACAGGCTACCACGTGGCAGCTTTGGGTGCTTGCAGAGGGGGATAGCCCCTTTGTTTTCTTTTGGTTTTTGGCCTTTGGAAATTTTGGAGAAATTTCCCGCGGCCCTGCATCTCTCGCCCTCACCTTGGGATTTTCACCTCCGCAGATGCGTGACCCGCGCACCTAATATTTCCCTTTCTCCCCGTTGGTGAAGTTTTTCCAAAAACCTACCGCCGTGCTTGTCCCTCTACCTTCTCCCTACATTATTTCACTGAATGCCATGTGTCTTCTGGTGGCATAGCAAAGGTGTGGGAAAAAGGGGAAACTTTTCCCTATGTAGGGAAAAATGTCAAACACCGCCCCGCCCTTCCCTCTATCTTCCTGATGACTCAGAGGCTGCCACGTGTCCCTGGATGACCCGTGGAGGCGCAAGAAAATTTGGTAAATTTCTCTCATGCAAGGAAAAATTTCTAAGGCCGCCCCGCAACCTTTCAACCCACCAAAGGGGTTTTTACCCCTGTTTGACACATGTCCCCTTGGGGAAAATTTGACCCCAAAACTCCGCTCGCTCATATCTTGAGTTTCTGAAGGAGTTAGGAGGACTTCTTTATATCACCGAAAAGGTGAGAAAATTTCCTATCCAATGGGAATGATTTAGGGAAATTTTGGAAGCATTAAGTATGAGAAAATCAAGTTGAAACTCTGAGCCCGCTAGAGAGTGGGTATGGGGGTAAATTACTCCCTGAACCTAACTGAGACTTCTAACCCTATAAGTTGAACCATGTGACCTTGATAATTGTTAATAAATGTAAAGTATGATCTAGTAATTTTAGATTTGTTCCGAAACCTAATAGGGTCAACTATTGTCTTGCAACTTGATTGTAAACACTTCTAATAAAAAAATATTCCATAATTTTCTAACTAACCCTAGGTTGTTTCTTGGGTCTCAAGTGGGTTGTTTTCAAATTGGCAACAAATTTACTATCAAGATGAGATGAAGGGTATTTGATACTACCTCCATAAAAAAAAATTGTTTGGAGGAGAGGGGGACTAAAATAAATGATATTTCCTAGGTTAGGCTCATAAAGTGGTTGTTTGTCGGGTCTTCGCTAATTTTTTTGGTGTAGGGAGTGCATTGAGGGTTAAGACGTGATACTCCCTTAGTGAAATATTTTGTGTGACATCTTTGAAGTATTGATCATCTAGTATTTTGGATGAGGGTATGGAGGAGATTATACAATATTTATTTGAGGATGTGGAGTTTTTTCAAGGAAGCAACACGTTTTTGAGTTTGTAGGTCATATGACAAGCTCTAAATGGATTTAGATCAGCGCAGACAGTAAATTTTCTACCCTTGTGTTCATATTTTAGACATCAATGTAATGTAAATGAGATATAATGCACTACACATATCCAAGGATGACTTAGTAGTATTTTATATTGGAACTCTCCTTATACAAGATAAAAGATTTTGTGAATGCTTTTAACACCTATTTTAATAGGTAAGATAACTATTCCTAATGTGGGAGGGACCATGTCGTTAAAGGAAAATATCACAACAGACTATTAAAATACTATGGTATTAGGTAACTGAATTTTTTTAAAGGCATGAGATGATATTATGTTGATGCTAGCATCGTTATTAATCATTACTCTTTTGACTACCATGTCGCTGATTTGAGTGGTGATAAAGAGAGGAAGATCATGATCTTTATGCTGTAAGGAAGGAATCTTGAGTACTTTAATGTAATGGTGATAGACATTATAAGGGTTCTAATGAGGTTAGTGAATGAATAGGGTTTTTCTCATAGAACTAAAAAGGTCTAGAGGGATTTGATCATGGCTTGTTGATGTTGTGGAGAGTTTTTGACGAGCTCATAAAGAGTCATTTTAATGGGAGATTGATGTAATTGTTTGAGCATAATATTTTTGTATCGATGTAACAGATTGAGTATTAGGTGTCATAAGGAAGGAAAACTTCTATTTAGAAGCTAATGGATTGAATGATTAAGAGGGAGTGGTGCAGATATATACTTTAGGCCCATTTTTATTCTAGGCTATCAAATCATGAGTATGTAATCTTTTGGTTATATGGATGAAATCTATCTAGAAGTGAGGAGATTTATCAAAAGAAGGATTTTTTTACTAGATATTATGTTTAGGTAATTAAAAAGAAGGTTTGATTTGATGTTTGTATTTGGTTATGTCAAAGTTAGTACATGGATTAGGGTGATTTTTGTTTGTTGGGAGAATGCATTTTCTAGCGAGACTTTGGATTATGGCATGGAGAGTTTTGTAGTCCTCTTTGTAGTGTCCTGGTATGTATTGATAAGTGTAGAAGACCTCATAGCTATACCAGGAAGGTTTCTACCACCGAGGATAAAATGGATTAATAGGTGGAATTGTTATGATTTAAGATTTCAAAAGTTTTTCAAGGATCTTAGTGTAATATCTTGATGTGGCTGACTGAGATGATGGTGAATATGATAGATGTTAGATATATTTTCATGGTTTATAACTATGAGATAGCCGAGTCATGTTTTTTCTTTCCCATTTAGGTGTTGGTCAAAGAAAAAAATTATATTTTGTGATAGTGATTATAATTTTGGATGAGGGATATGGTTGTAAAATGGAAGGTAAGGGCATGGTATTCTACGGTGTGTTTTTCTAGCGAATGTATTGTAGGACTTATATCTTTTAGATGGATGATTTGTACGTTTTTGTATTAGATTACCATTTTTTTAATTTGGTGTTTAGCGATAGGGTCTTGGAAAGATCTATTCAAAATTTTAATGACGAGCTTATTTTCTTGTGATTCTAGAAGAAATATATGGGGGAATTGTGTGTCAATAGATGTTGTAGATTTTGTATGTTATGACATGGATGGACTTAAGCTCATGGTAGTGAGGAGATCCAAAGAGTTATGTTTTTCGGTTGACATTTTAGATTTAGAATCGATGGTGATACGTATGTGGGTGAGATTTTTTCAGTGTTAATGATATGATGAGACCCTATTGTGATGGAATAAGTTTGACTACTAGTTAGGGGTTCATTCGAAAGGGTTTTTCAAACATGTCCAAGTTTGATTAGAGGTGGATTCAGTTATCAAGCTATAATTTACCTTGGCTAATAAGATCTTGAGGACATTTCTAAATGAGTGACACCTTTTAATGTCATCTCCTCAAGGTTGATGATATTTATAATAGTCATTGTTTCTATACCATGATGGTTTGGATGTAAATTCATCGATAGGTCAGATGGGTGGTATATTAATCATATAAGTAGCCAAAATTTTGTCAAAGATTAAACTATAGGACTCCCTTAAAGTTGTATAATTGCATTGAGGTTGAGGCCATTTAGAGTATGGATGACATTTGGATGAAATTTTCAAAGCAACCGCGTTTGCTGAACCTTTAGAATTTTCATTGCAAAAAGAGGCTTAAAAAGGGGAATCAAGATTTGGTTTTTTAGATCGTAGTTTAACTTTACCATCCTCAAGGGCATGGATTTCTATTTTTGAGCCATGCTAAAGGCCTCATCGAATATTTGGAATGACTATTTTTGAATGATTAATGATATGTATTTATTTTAGGATTGAGAAAACAAATCGATCAATTCATTTTGTGGAAGTGAGAAAGATAAGTGATTGTTAATTCCTCACCAAATAGTGATGAAAATAGCAACAGACTCATCCCCAAACTGTTTGATGGCATACAAATCAGTAATATATATTTTATGGGTGATGTTGATAGAAAATTTTAATAGGAAAAAATATGTTATTTGTGTGAATGAATAGAGGTATTTTTATGCGGAATAATATTATACCAATCAATGGTGGGGCAAGCCAAGGATATAGGGAATGTCCTCAACATGAGGTCTTAATCATGGGTGATGAGATAATAGGCATGATGAAAGGCCTTGATATGTTGTTGTGGGTCTTATTTACTATATAACTTGATAAATTATGGGAGTTCCTAGTGTGCAGGATAGGCCTTCAAAGGTACAGATGGATGGATAAGTTTGTTGCAGATTTGTTTACAAGAAAGGTTATTTTTGTCCCATAGTGCCAACCTCAAGGATAGTAATAATGGTCATTAATTCTTATATAGGATCCTTCCGAGGAGGTTGGTTGTTTGAAGAGGATGGGTTATCCTATCCATAAATGAAGGGATTTGATTTTTGATATGGGTGATGTGGTGGAAGTGGATTCTGAAAGGAGGGAGAATCCTTTATGTGTTGTAGAGTTTTTTTGAGAGACCAATGGCTGTGAAAAGGATTAAATATATGGGTATGGGTGAGAAACATAATTATATACATGGGGTTGCGATTGTGGTGTATTTTAATGAACCAATATGTACCTATAGTGTGACACTCATGTCGAGGAGATATGTTATGAAAGAGGATGATCGATGGCGATGAAACTTGTGCTGATGGGTGGTGAGTATGTAGGGATAAACACCATTAATTTTTTAACTACAGATTCAAGTTTTTGTGAGATGATATATTGTGTTATGGAAAAGGAGCTTATGGAAATGGGTATACTGATAGAAATGGTTAGGGAAGGAAGAGTATTGAAGATGTATGACTGATTATAGGGGATGAAGTGCAATAGTGTTTTGGGTACCTGTGGGTTAGCTGAGGATGTAGACCCTACAGGTCCTTGTTAAATAAACAATGGTGGTGTAGTAATGAGGACATTTTGAGAACATTGAGGGCTAGCCAAAGATGCAGATGATGTGGGGCCTTATTAAGTAGATATATTTTGTGATGATATGACATTGAAATGAAAGATAGAAACATGAGTAGATGAAGTAGGTTTTTATGTTTCTGAGTCACTAAAGGTAGGGTAGGGAGAAATATTATTGATAATTGGTTAGTAGTTAGGGTCATAAATTTTGTAATAGTCACAAGTATTGACAATAATAGATGGAAAATATTCGAATTGGTATGACAGAGTCAAACACCTTTCACAACAAGGAAGCTACTAAAAGCAACTTAGTTGGAATTTGATTTTTTTTTTTTTAAAATACTTGGGTCACTACTCTATAAAGATGAGTTCTTTTTCTAATCAAAACCATGAAATAAATAGACAAGTAAAAATAAAAATAAATATGGTTGTGAACAAAATGAAGGCCACACAATTACAAGAAATCTTTCTTTTATTATCTTGATTAACTTTAGAAAAGTGTGAAATTAAAATATGGCTGAAAAGGAACTAGGAAAGAGATTTGATAAGGTTGGTTTCATACGTGATAAGGATATATTACTTGATATAATTTAAGGTATGAGAGGCCCAAGTATGAATTAATTTTAGTACGAGGTGTGATATTGGGGCCTACCCCCTCACTTCATGGTCCCGCATAGATAATGGTGTCGGTTCCTTAGCCGATATACCCACCACTATTTATTTATACTCGCCATAACACCGAGTTAGCTTCCCCCTTGGTGATGAAATCCAAGTAGGTAGACTTGGAAGGAGATTTTTAGATGCAAATTTGATTTATTATGTGGTTTGGTTGTGTGAGGGAAAATTGTGAATGTAATCTTTTAACCCCTAATTAAATTGGATGAGAAAGGAAGGATGAATATTATTTTTAAGACTAAAATAAATATTGATTTCTATAAAGACAAAGCATGTAATATGAAATTATGAAATAAATATAAAAAGGAAAATGAAAAGGCATATATGTCTTTAATAAGAACTCCCCATTTTCAATTGTTTTAAGTGCTTTTTGAGAAAGCAATGCCAGAGCACTCCAAGTTGAAAAGATAGATGATTTGATAAGAAAATAAATAAGAAGATAAAGATCTGATAGAAAAAGGGACTAAGTGTCCCATCGAGAATATTTAAGTTGTATTTAAGCTCATTAATTATATAAAAATCACCAAAAATCCAACATGGTTTAATGATACCATTGACAAAAAGATGTATGGACTTAAAATGGGTGAGGGACTCCTACTTCCAAAAATGGGACAAACCCAGTACATAATTAGATAAAAAGATAAGAGAGATGTTAGATTAAAAACAATGATTTTCTTGGCAAAGGATGATCCTAGGAACCAATGGGATTCCTTTGAAGGGTGTCAACTTGTTTTGAAAATCAAGTGATAAATGATAAAATATACAATATGATAGCTAGATAATGGAAAGATAAACTAAGCATATAGAGGGATAGATAGGTCCTACTCCGAGTGATAAGTGTCCTGTGAAAGTGATAATAATATCTTAAATTATTTGTAATATTTGATCCAGACCTATTTTAAAACATCTTTTTCTTATCATATGACTTCAAGTTGATCTTCAATGTCATCAATGTTTGGTGTCAAAGAGATAACACAGAGACTCAACTCATGTGCAATGTCAAATTACTCTAAGAAAAAATGTATGTTGGATGATATGATGATCTTAGATGCTTGTGATCGGATGTGCTTGTCCTAATACAGTCATCTAAAAGTATAGACAACTTCAAAAAAACATATTAGAAGAAAAAGAGAGTCCGATAATGATTGAAAATATGTGAAATGTGAATGAATGAATAAAATAAAGGAATCGATGATGATTCACCATAGCAATCACCGGTGATTTGAAGAATCATTGGCAATTCAAAGGAATTATTGGTAATTGCTATGTAAAAATATGATTTCTAGTAAGATGTAAATCGAATGAAAAACAAGCGATTCAATGATTGATTTGACTTTTGAACTGATGTGTTGATAGACCAGAAATGAAATAAATGAAAATGACTTACCTTTGATGTGGAATTCCAAGAAACAATGTTGTAGAGGCCTTACAAGATTTGTGGGCCTTCCAGAGATGTGATATAAATGCAGAGGATTTCTAGATGTTGAGAATGAGGTTGTATAGGTTTCCCAAGCATCAAAGCTTTGTTATAGTTGTCAAGGATATGGATTCGTGAAAGTTGATGGGATTTTATAGAATAACCGATGATTTCTTAGAATCACCGGTGATCCGAAAAGTGGGGAAACCTACTTGGAAGTGGTTTCAACCACTTCCAAATGGGTTATTTCAGGTTTGTATGGATGGGAAGGAAGATGTTAAGGGTGTTGGGAGATTAGGAATTTAGACTAAAATGGTTTAGGTGGGTTTTAGGTGGTTTAAGTTACTTAGAATGAGTAAATAAATATTTACTAAGAGTAAAGTATTACTTTTTACCGAGATGATTGCATGATTTATCGAATAATAGGATGGGTTTATTGTTTTGAATGAAAATGTGAGGAGTGTGGATAGACAATGTAAGGTTCTAAAAGTAGGTGTCTACACAAACATAAGGATAAATGTGTGATTCAAAATATGTGTGGCATATGTAGTTGTAGGAAGCTTGGCAATGTCAACATTAATCAATGAGGGGGTGGTACAAGACTCGTGATAACCAATAGGAACAATTTGGGAATATTGGAAGCATTAAATTTGTATGTACTAGCCTATATGATCATAGACATAAATGTGAAAATAGGGAATTGATTTCCCCCATAGATGTAATAAGATAATGGATAACATATGAGTAATGTATAGAAGTTTGAAAAGTGAGTGAATCAATAACATCATGAATCAAATGAGTAAAACATGTTATAAATTGTGATGAGGAAGGTGTAACAAGGGATATAACATTAGAATCACTAAGCATATGATCAATAGAATTACAACTAAAGTGAGACATAAGGGGAGGACTATCATGGGTTTCAATAGAAAGTTGATCATGTAAACCAAAGAGAGTTATAGTTCATAATATAAGGAGAATGATCTGCAATGTAAGTAGTAACTTCATTAACATGTGTGAGTGGGATATCACAAAAATTATTAACATGAAATGTGGAATATATTGTAGCATTATCCATATAATGAGGCGTGGTAATGACATTGTGTGTTATGGCATGGGTAGAAAGAGATGCATGCATAGTATATAACCAAAGACAACCTAGAAGGATATTATAATTGAGATTATGAGACATCACATAAAATAAAACATTAAGACTGTAAAGGACTACAATAATGGGTATATTGATTTATCCCAACAATCACTTGGTTTGTTATCAAATCCACATAGTAGATGGAGTTAAATCAGCAATAGAAAATCCAATTCCATGGAGAAAGGAAATGTTGCATACATTAAGATCAGATCCATGATTAACTAAAGAACGCTTAAGAAGCACATTACTAATTTGAACTTGAATATACAATGGAGAAGAATTTTCATCAATTGTATGGTAAGCCATAAAATAATTTGACACAAGCAAGCCAAATAGACAAATAGATTTATATTGAAAGTGATGTTGATAAAAATTTATCGTCGTTAAATTAATAAAACAACCATAAGACCATAAAACAAAAAGAGAATTTTTGAATCTAATGATGTAAAATAAAAACCTCTAAGGGATTTTCTCAAAAGTGTGTTATTTTTTGAATTATTCCTTAATTACCAAAAAGTGTAATTTTGAATTTCTGAAAATTGTGCAAAAACTTAGGAAAACAAAAAGAGGTTTTTATTACATATGTAAAAATTAAAAATAACCTCAAAGGAATTTTAAAATAGAGTCGTTATGCTTGAGATATGAAACAAAATGTGTTTTGAAAATTGTGAGCCCTAGAAAGTGACCCAAAGGGTAGGATGAAGCATGAAACCCTAGGATTTTTTGAAAATATCATTTATGATAGTTTAAAGATGAAAATAAAGTTTATATATGAAGATAAGATGTAGATATGAAACCTAATGTAACTAGGGTTTTGGTTTAGAGAAGAATGGATCCATTAAAGAGCATGCAAGGGATTGGTTTCACCAAATGATTTAAAGAAATTTAAATCTTTATTAGAGGACTTAGATAAACTGAATATAACAATAATAAGCAAGATCTAGAATGCAAAGTAAAAGAAAGAGTAACAAATAGTGAGATAAGAATGTACAATATGATAAAATACAATAAAATAAAAATGCTAAGTGCTCAAGTAATACAAAAATATAAGAAAATGGGAAAGCTATGTGATTTATCTGATTTTTTGTGTGATCTATAGTTATCCTATACTATGTGTATATTGGATCTAGCAGGAATAATGTCACAGAAGCTCATTAAGAGCTCTAGAGCACTTCACCGATCAAGACAAGGGTTACCATAAGAGGATAGATGAATTTGGAGGTTGGTGTCGACTCTAGGAATTGGTGACTATGATAATTTTTGGGATTTGTTTCTTTTCTAGGTATGAATATTGTCACTTTAATATTTACTTTGTCATGTTACCTTCATTTTTAAGAATTCGATCACACATGCAACCTAAAAAACAAACCCTATCTACTTAAAAAGTTCACAAACACATCAAATATGAATGAAATATGAAAAATGTGAATTCGGAGTAACCTCAATGATCACCTGAAGATTGAACTTATTACCAAGCACTACACTACATTCTAGACTCCATGTAGTTCTGTGTGCTTGTGTGTGAAATAGTTTCCTTAGGTTTCCCTCATGCCAATGTCACAAAAATAGTGGGTTGTAGTTAGATTAGATGCAAATGTGTCATATGGAATTCAAAACTTCCCCTTCCTATAAAGTGTATGCATTCCAAATATGCAATCCCTTTGATGGTAGTGATAGTATGTAGATAAGATTAGCCCTTAGAATTTCTAGCTAGAATAATAGTGTGTATGTTTAGTATGCATATGGATCTCTTATTTGAATTTCAACACTTAGTGGTATGAAAGGATGAATATGAGCATGAGATAAAGACAAAAAGGGAGAAATGATGACCACAAATGTTAAAATGTGTAAAAAGCAAAAAGATGTCAAAAGCACCTAGAGTGGACATAAGCACTTGAGTACTAGTGTCTAAAGTGGGCACTAGTGTCCTGAGATAAATGATGAAAAATGTGAAAAGGTAGACAAACATGGATCCCTATGACCTGACCAGAAGAAGATATATAAATGAAAATGTGGAAGTGAAGTATGGTAAAAATCTATCAAAGACATAGAGGGATAAAAGATGATATCACCAGTGAATAATTTTATTACTTAAGATTCATGCATATAAACAACATACTGATGACATAGTAAAATAGTAATATGTGCATGATTTTGTGTATATATTTACCCCCTTTATGATATTTAAATGAAATTAACGATCTTTGTAAAGGAAGTAAGGAACATACATGTATAGAGTCTGGAGAAGCCATATTGCAAAGTGTGTGTAGAATGTGGAAAATTTTAGCTTAGCAAAGCATAGATCAGTGATTTAACCCATGTGGCATAAGTGGAGATAGAAAATCATCATAAGGAGAACTTAGAAAAATAGTTCAAATGATCTGGAGACTTTGAATATTTTGAATTTTTGTCCGAGGTGATAGAAGAGGTAGGGAATGATCAATTCCCAACCTGATTTTGTTTGAAAATGGGAGGATTTGGGAATCCTTCTGCCACAGGAAGTGTTTTGGGGATAGAGGTATAGTTTTAATCTCCATCCATGACTACATCCCCAAAATTTCCAACCACTAGAGATAGATAGAGACCAAATTTAGTTCCAATTAGTTCCAATTGAAAATTTGTTTATTTTGATTGAAGAACCCATATAGGAGTAATATAGGAAAGGAAATGACATCTCATTTCCCCCAATCCTAAAGTGCAGGTGTTCCTATTTGAATATTTTTGGATGGCTTCCAAGTTAGGTCATCTGGAAGTGATAGTAATGTAATGTAGCTCCCAAGTTAGGTCATCTGAGAGATATAGTAAATGTGCTTATTGTACCAATTGATTGATTTGATTTGAGTGATAGAAGATTGTTTGAAATAATATGTACTTAGGATATTACTCATGGAGAGGTTTTTTCTTTGCCCCTAGATTAGGTCATTTGGGGGAATAGATTTGAAATAGTAGAAAGTATTGACTATCATGTAAAAATGATTTTTCCTTTGTTTGAGTAATATTAGATAAAATTTGATAGTAATATGTTAGGAGTGTCGATTTTTTATTATATCCTAAAAGGGATTATAAGATGATCTTGATTATATACCCCCTTTCGTGAAATGGTTAAGGGAAGATAAATAATCACTAATCCAAAAGCAAGACGTATAATATGTTGTAATAGTAAATGAGAAATAGTATGAGACAATATTTTCAAATTATGAGTAGATATTGATTAGTACATGTGTCAAATGTGAATATGAGATGTTAAAATTTGTATGGTATGGTGTTAGAGGAGATTTGATCCATATGGTGCAAATAGATAGAAAAACAAAGCTACGAGGCTCAAGATATGAGTGAAAATGTGTAACATGTATTATTTGTAAAAATGGTTATAAACCATAAATATAGTATATGGTGAATTGGAATTACTATATATAGCAAAAGTAGATTGTTAGAATGGTAATTTAATTTGTATCAAGAGTGTTTGATATTTGAACCTTTAGCTACGAGAATTTTTTGTGTTAGAGTAGTGAGTTTGATGAGATTTGAGAGAGTGGTGGTAGTCGTGGCTTTGCAAATGAATAAGTAGCTGGTCTGTATGATTATTTTCAAAAAAAATGTCAAATATGCTTGTTTTAATCAATTTTAGTAAAATTTATGTTTATGTAGTTTCGGCATTCCCGACTAGGACATAAGTGGAAATTTCATTTATTTCCTTAGGGATACTGCACCCGCTTAGCGTTAATGACCTTCTTCTCGGATGTCGCTGACCTACTCCCGCGTTATCATCCTAGGGAAGGGTAGTGGTATTGTTTTATGAAATGCTTGTATTTGAATTAATTTTATTCTATGATGAGGGATTTTGTGATATTAATGGTGTACTAATATAATAATTTCATTACTTTCTATGTTGTGCGGAGAGGGGAATACACTCTAGAGAGTTTCATGTTGGTCATCACTTCAATACATTTCTTACTTTGAGGTTGTCATATTCTCGAGTGGATATATTGGATTGTGTTAGATTATGGCACATTGATATATTGGGGGAGATACCCCATAATATTCCAGTTTTGAATACTTTGTGTGAGCGATGGTGCAATGATACTTGTACATTATGGTTTCCAACAAGAAATATGAGGGTGACACTAAACGATGTATATAGGGTATTATGGTTTCTGTAGTAGGAGAGAGAGTGCATATTATGGTCATATTAGATTCTCAAAGTCAAATGAGGGTGGAACTGTGGTATTTTATAAGGACATGAGTACATGCTTTGAGACATATGTTAGTTTAGATGATATTTTGAGATCTGGGGTTCCATGATTGTGGAAATTTATTGTAGTGGTGATAGCTTCGTCGGTGGTAGTGGAGGGTGGTGGAGTTGGAATTTTTACATGATTCATGATATTTGTTATAGCATCAAGGATCATGGTACTAGATATTCCTGGGCACAAAGTGTATTTTCCTATTTTTATAGGGACTTGTATAGATTTACATAGAAGGATCATGGTGGGGGTTAGGAGCCACTACTTTATTACATGTGTGTGCATATGAGCATATTTCTATATTGAGGCCACTCAATGGGTCACAAGACGATTGGGCTTGACATGAGATATTCACAATAAGGCGGGTGGGAACCCATAGTATGAGGATGGGTATGACCGCATATAGGTTGATGATAGATTAGATGGGCTTTCAGGCCATGATATGGAGACCATATAGAGACTATGACAGATGGATAGAGGATGGTATGGATTTGGGATGCATATGACGCACCATGTAGTCAAAGGATTGGTTATTAGGGGTGACTAAGATTTTCTATGGTGAGCGAGTATCGAGGTAGTGTGACATGGCCCAGCATGTACCCATAGAGCCATATATATGGTGTTGATCTACTAGGCGGTGAGATAACCAGGAAGAGGCTGACTGACAAGAGCACAACTAGTGCATCTAGGTCTAGATGAGGCGGATGTAGCCATAGAGCCTATACAAATGGATGACCCATGGTGCACTTAGGTGTATAGCTAGTGGTGGGTGACACACATCCAATGGGTTTTGTTATTTTTAGTAGTTGTGGATGCAACTAGTGGGATGGAAGTTGGAGGAGTAAAGGGACAAACACCTTCCCCTAGGTAGGCTATGTAGCAAAGTGGTGAGAGCAGAGTGTAAGTATTATTTATTTTTGTATGTTATTTGTTGATTTTTGTTTGATTGATGCAAAGATGTGTAATAGCTAATGTTTCTTATGTGATTATAGATGATACATAGTGGTCATTTATTTTGGACACCTCCATACACATGTTGACTCAAAATATGTCCCAAGATGTGATCTTAGGAGGAGGCATGCTAGAGTGGGTTGATGCTATTACGGGTAAGAATGCCCTTTATTTCAGCTAGTGGCTATAGCAGAGTGGCGACATGCACAATTTTGTTGAGCAAGCACAATGAGTCTCGTGCAAAAGAAGAGAAAGCAAAAGAGGTCGTAGAAGGATATATTTTTAGGATATGTGGAGATATAGGGTCAATATATAGAGTAGATGATAAAGCTTACTATGTTTTGGAGTCACTAGAGAGGTATTGTTGGTTTGTAAATTTTTATCTTAATGCATACAACAATTTAGGGGACAACAGTCCCTCCTCTTTATGGGCGAGGTTCCCTTATTAAAAAAACACAAACAAACCACTTATTCAAAAATATATAGACTATCAATATTTTAATGAGGATTTTTATGTTGAAAATTTTCCCATATTAACAATATTCTCAATATAGAAGAAAAAGGGAATATAATAATTTATCAAAGGAAACAATAAAGTCGACAAGGACCGACTTAAAGAAAATTCTAAGTTCACTTCTCACCTATCAAAAAAAAAAGTGTTATCCTTGGTTACCCAAGATCACTGACTATTTAATAAAAGGAAAATAAGAAGGAAACATTTTCAGTCATCTATAATGCAGAGAAATGTCATACTAATGCTTGTATGAGATTTAGAGAATCACATGAATTTATATATACTCAAATAAATCGTAAGACATATATGTTTCAGACACAAATTTCTTTTCACTACATCCAATGAATTGAACACAAAGTTTCCTATTTGAATATATGTAGATTAAAGAATGGAATAGGAGGAACATGAGAGACAAGAGGAAAGAAATTCTTATGTATTGATTAAACAGTTTCTATGTATCTACATTTCAAACATAAAAATCCAACCCCTTTTAAAAATATGAAGGTGCCTTATATAGCCACAAGGGTGGTTACAACTGAAGTATTTTCAGTTTCCCTTTCTTTTAATTAAGCATTATCACTTAATCAAATGTATTATAACTTTTAATTGGCCTTAATTACAAATTACATTTTCATCAATAATAAAGCCAACTTTGAAATATATTAACTAAAAGAAAAGGCCTATGAACTAGATGAAGGAACACTCGAGGAGGATGTTGCTACAATATTCACTTTGAGAATTTGGTTCTTGAATTTCACAAGTGCTCCAGCAATTTCCATGCCCTTGGGAATGGTTGTGTTTGCAATTGCATTTTTCCAGTTGCTTAAACAATCTTCCATTTCTTCTCCAAAACTACATTCTACAACAGCCTTTATTTACTTCAATTTTCACACTTTGTAGTGCACTGATCTCTTCCATTCTCTCTCTTGTTATAGTTTTAGGTTTAAACAAATCTTCCTTAATATGTGCCTTGAATTTTCCTTGAGGTCCTATTATCCAAAATGTGCCCCTACTCATTTTTGTGGCTAACTCCTTGTGTTCTTGCCTCTCTTGTGCCTCAGTCTCCATTTTCTGATTTTCAGGCACTCAAATCTTTCTAGAAGTGGCACCATTGGATAGAGCTCTCTCTCAGCTTTCCAGATAGGTAAATTTCTCCTCCTAACTCCTCATTATTTTCAAGTTATGGCTCGACAGAGTTTTTGTGGGAAATTTTCCCCTTGGAAGCCCGCGGCCAATAGGAAGCTGCCACGTGTCCCAGGAGGTGGCGGAGAGGAGAAAAAACTTAGAAATTTTTTCAAGTTTTGGTCAAAAAATGCAAAAGGAAAATTTTTTTCCCGTAGGCCCATCGGGCAAATCAGAGTGTGACACGTGTCAGGAGAGGAGGCAAAGTAAAAAAATTTGCTAAGTGTTTGCGTGGGAAATTTTTTGAAATTTGGCCCAGACCAATCAGGACGCGACACGTGTCCAGAGGAGGGTCGTGGGCATTGGAGGAAGGATGAAAATTTTGGCTAAGTTTTGCCAAAAAATTCAAAAGCAAAAATTTCCCTGCAAGGATCGAGAAAATCAATTTTTTTCAAGTGTCTTCACCATCATGCGTCGGCGGAGGACAAAACGGAAAAGTTGTTAAGGGTTTTCCAAAATTTTCAAAGGGAAAATTAGACCAAAGGGCCCGCTACCAATAATATTGTGCCACGTGGCAGAGAGGGCAGGGAGTTTGTGGCGCAAAAGAAAAAAGGGAAAAGTTTCGAGTGTTGGCTTAGAATTTTCAAAGGAAAAATTTTAGAGGAGTGGCCCTGGCTAATAAACTTAGGACACGTGTCCTAGGGTCCAAGGAGTTCGAGCTCGGGAGTTTTTGTAAAATTTTACAAAGTTTTCAGCAAAAAATTCAAAGGCAAAAGGTTAGCCCGTGCCCCCAGTCAGCCAATCAGACACCGACACGCGTCCCGGACCGGCGGGGCGCGGGGGGAAAAATGAAATTTTCCCAAAGTAAAAATGTCAAATTTTCAAAGGGGAAAACGCCGCGGGAATTTTTGAGAGCCAAGCATGATCCAATCAGATCTTGACATGTGTCATCCTAAGAGGCAAAGCGTGGGGATTTTTGAAAAAAATTTCCAAATGCAAAAAAGAGGTGAAATTTGAATTTTTTTCCCACCGATCCGTTTTGGGCCTGTTTTTGCCCTAAATCTTCAAATGGCCATAACTTTTGATCCAAAGCTCAGATTTTCATGTTCTTTATATAAATGGAAAGATGGTAAAATTATCTACATGATTCCATGGTCAATTTTGAATTTTGGTTCATTTTGGAGGGAGAAAATTAAAAAACTCTTCTGGTATGCGCCCATGGACAGAACTGACGTTTCAACAACCAATTTTAATGTGAAATGGGTCGCATTCTTCTCCAAAGATGGTCAAAAATGTCGTGGTATGGGTTTTAAGGACCTCCATGCTGTTTTTAATGCATTTTGGTCAATGAGGAATGGCTCCCATGTGTTTTCACGTTTTCTCTCTCCTAGGCTCGACCCATGCATTGCAAAACCAAGATTTGGCTCATTTCTTGAGGGTTGAAAACTTTTTTGCATAGCAAGAAGCTTCTGCTTTTGATCTTCAAAGCAAGTGATTTTAGAAGTATCGACCTTCCGTGGATTTTAACAGGACTTTTTTCCTCTTTGGTGTTGGAATGCAAGGATTTTGATGTTGAAAATCACAATGCAGGCTCTGTGAATGCTTTCAGTCCTTTGTATGTGTTGTTTGTTTCATTTCAAACCTTTGATTACAGCTTATCAACCTGTGCATGATGTTTTATGCTGTAATTTCTGATTTGTGTCTATTTTCATGAGAAAAAATGTTCACCACTCCTTTGGTGCATCACCATCATTAGTTTAGTTTCAATTTTTACATTTCTTATCCCTGTCTCCTTGCAATCTAGGATAAAATTAGGATCTGAACCTCTGCAGTTGTGCAAATAATAGATCTAATCAGAGGAGTTTGAGGAACCAGCCTCTAATCTGGAGATTCCTCTCTGATCTTGCAAGTCCCACACTTGGAGAGAGGTTTCAATGTTGTGCAATCACATAGGATGCCCTAAACATCAACTTAGAACCTTGATTTGCATCCGTGGGTGCTGCTAATTTGCAACAATAGGTCCTACACTTTATTTCTATCGATAGAATCTTCTTTGAAAACATGACATCAAAGATCATGAAAATTAGCCAAAATTATAGCTTTGAAGGCTTCTCCTTTTTGTACCATATTTTTCAGCTCATCCAATGATTCCTCCAGCACTTTCATCTTCCATTCCACACTGAAAACCCATTTCATGGAGAGTTTGTTCTTGGAATCATAAAAACCTTATTTACAAGAAGAAAAATTTCATCTATATCACTCATAAGGCTGAGATCTTGTATGCATTTAGTCCATAGTTTGAGTTTTTTCTCAGAGCCAATGATGGTTGAATCAAACTTATGCTATATCATTGAGATGTTGTCATATGTTTTGTGCACTTCATCAATAAAATTAAAACTAGAAAATAACATCTCATCCACCATAGCCTTCACTACCTTTCCATAAGTAGCATGTTTATGAATTCCCTTGATAGTTTGTACTTCTTTATCGTAAAGATATTAGGAGGAGGTATTGAGGCTAGAGGGGTAGGGTCCAATACCTTATCATTTACTAACAGATATTTGATGAAACCAGAGAGGGTTTGTACTTGTTCCTCAATTTTTCTTGTGTTTTTTCCACTTCTCAACTCTCTTACTAAATTTGGATATAGTTTCTTTCATATTTTGAACCTCACTCTTAGGAGTGGATTCGTTCAGTGGAATCCTTTTTAGTTCTAGGTTATCCAAAGTCAAATTCCTTTCATCCTTCTCTATCCTTAATTTATCAACTTTTAGATATTGTTTTCCCTTTGAGTCAAATTATAACCTTGAAGTAGTCTTGGCCATATTGGGTGTTGGATTTGTGCCAAGGAGAGCAGCCACAACATGAAATTTGGGGAAGTGATCTAAGAAGGAGAATTCCTCTTCCTGTAATCAATGAAACATTGAACCCATGTGAAGATGATACTAGAAGGTCGAGTAACAAGAGGACCCAAGGAAATTATACTCATGGAGAAAAGATTTTGGGTAGAAGATACTTCCATGGTGGTTGTTTCAATATAGAAGAAGGTATCTCATTAGCAGGTGGTTTTGGAATGCTCACTGCTTCAGCCTCTATTTTTGTATTTTCTTTTTTATCCTCTATTTATTCTTCCTTCTTAGTACTTTCTCCCTCATAGTTTCTCTCTTCATGTTCTTATGTCCTCTTCTCCTATTCTTCTAAAAGATTAATGATTTTATCAATTCTTTGGACTATTTCTATTTGTTTTGGGGAGGGAGGTTATTTTTCTTCTTCTTTAGCCATTTCGTATACCTTTTCAATCCTCCCACTTTCCATTTCTTAGTGTATACCAAAGTTGAAGATTCTATAGAGAAGGAGTTGATTGAATATGGACTCCTAACACCGAAGTAGGAATCTCCCTTTGAGATGTAGATGCTTCTTGAGAAGAGGACTAAATCATACATGTCCTATATAATTTCATCTTCCTATCAAACTATACTTTAGTCCTTACCATCACTGAATTTATTATCTCTTGTAGATCATATTTTTACATTTGGCACTTCCCCGATGGGACCTTATAGGTCTCATTTTTAGTGCAGCAAAGTTGATGTGCATCTGCTGCAATTTTCTTGCTTCAAAAGAGCTATAAATTGCACATCTAGTGACTCCAAGGGGAAGAATTAACTGGTTTTAGTAGTGCAGGCTTGAAAACTCATGAGAAGAATCACCACAAGGTCAAGAGTTGGAGAAGAAGAGGTGTTGTTTGAATACCTACAGTTATCTCCAAGAAGAAGGCAAAGAGGAAGAAGGATTCAAAGGTCTCCATCTCCACCAAACAGAACTCTCTCAACTCCTCCACCTGGTAAGCCTTTCATTCAATCAACAAGGGTTTTAAGACCAATTAGAATGGCACAAAACAACCCCTATGTCAATTTCATAGGTAGCAGCCCACTTGCCCTCAATGCACAACATCTAATTCCAATTGCAGCCTTGAAAAACATTCCATACTTCACTGGAGAGAATCAGACTACTCCAGGTGATCATGTTAAAGACATTGCCAACCTTTGTGCAATTCATGAAATCAATGAGATGCAAGTGGCTGTCAAATTGCTGGCATCTTCATTCAAAGGGAAGGCATTGCAATGGTTTAGGAGCCTTGGAGCTGGTTCTATCACAAATTGGAACCAGCTATGTATAGCACTTCATGAGCAATTTGGAGAGAGGGGAGACAACTTGTCTCTTTTGGAGCAGCTGACAACCATCAAGAGAGATCCCAATGAGCAGCTGACTGATTTCAATTTAAGATTTCAAAAGACTTGGGAGAGAATTCTAGTGACATTCAGGCCAACAATAGAAGGTGCTTTTCTCTACTACCTCAAAGCTCTAAATTCTGATATTTCTATGTTGATTCAGTCCATGGAGGCATAACTATCCCTATGGCTTATAACATTGCCATTAGGGCTGAAAATTGTTTGATCCAAGTTGGAAAACTAGCCCCTAGACCTCCCATGCCATTTTTTCTGAGTTTAGAGAGCCCAAACACTAATCAAGCACCTAATTTGGCTCCTTCTCCCACTCCTAGAAATCGAGTTCAAATGAAGCTTCTACTTCATCTCCAAGTGCCCCAAATGAGCTTCAAGAAGTCATGAAGTAATTGAAAACCTAGGCAATGAGTTGGTTACTTTCAAGAGGCAACAAGCCCAAGGTTTTAGACCTTCTTATCAGCCCCAAGCTTAGCCTAACAGGCAGCCATACCAACCACAAAGACCTCCTAATCCAGCTGCAAATATAAATCAAACAAGGCCTCCTGCTAATAGACCATTTCAGCCATATAATCCTAATGCCATAGCTGCCTCTAAGTCATTGGTGCCAACACAAAACAATGTTGCTCAGGAGTATGATTGGTGTTTTCCATGCAATGAACCTCACAACCAATCCATGTGCTTCAATGGTGCTTTGAATCAAGCATTAATGGTGACAACTACTGGTGTGGAGGGTGAGGGCAGTCAAGGAAACAACCAACAACAAGAAACATTCCAATAGCAATCAGCCCCAAATGACACCACGTTGGTAAACTGGCAAGAAGAAGATTTTTGTGGCATGAATCAAGCAGTCTCTCAAGGTGTTGTAGCCAACACAAGGCTAAAAAGAAGGAATTTGGGTGAAGAGCAGCCATTAGCTCTAACCAATCCACAACCTCCCATGGCTCCACAAACGGTTGGCACACAAAATCCAATTTCAAATGCACAAGGGCAGCCAAGAACAGCTCCTAGACCAACTCAAATACCAGTTGTTGCTACCCATGTGCAAGGAATGAATGTGCTAACCAAGGGAAAACAAAGAGATCCTTCATCACCATTCAATATCATTGATCAAATGAAGAAGAAAAATGTAAATATATCAATGTGGGAATCCCTATCTATCCCAGGCCAAAGAGATTTGCTACAAGCTGCCATGAAGGACTGGCCAACTTTTTATCGGCAAGTTCAAAGGCAAGAGAAAGTGCTCAGGAATGCTGCCCAGCCTGAGGGGAATCATGGAGGACAGAAAGGTAAAGTATTAAAGCCCCCTCCTTTCTATGTTTCATTAATCATTGGAAATCAGCTAGTGCACAATTGCATGATAGATTCCGGGCAAGTAGCTCAATGATGCCTAAACAAATAGTTGATCACTAGGGCTCCAAAGATGAAACCATATCCAAAAGGTAGTGCAGTGGATGGGACAGCAAGAATAATAGTTGGAGTGATTATAAACTTGAGTCTTACCTTGCATGCATGTCCAAATCTTGTTGTTTTACAAGATGTATCAATTATAGACCTTCCCCGCTCTTTGCCCTATGCTTGTCAAGGGACTTCACAAACCAAGATTGGAAGATATTTATCCGCTGATTGGTCACATGCGTTCAAAACGAGGTATGAAACCAAAGCTACAATCTAGTCTCGAACCTATTGCAAACTTCCACATTGAGCCCTACACTCCAAGTCAGATCAATGCCAATTGTTCAACATTTGATCAAGAAGATCACCCAAGCACTGATGAAGCTGACACCAAGGTTGGAAGCATCCCGGATCTAACTCTTGATGAATGGGAAAACAAGGTACATGCTTTTGATCCTTATCAAGAAGTAGAAGAATCTGAGCTAGGGGTCTATTGCATACATGAAGAAGATCAGCCCATTCCTAGCATCACCAAGCCAAACCATAAGGATGACAATGAGGTATGGAAGCTATTTTTTGATGGATCAAGGAGTAGATAAGGTGCAGGAGGTGGAGCTATGATTGTTTCACTTCAAGGAGTAAAGTACTATTCATCTTTTAGATTTCAGTTTGCATGCTCCAATAACACTACTGAATATGAAGCCTTGGTGCAAGGGATGCATGGGCAATAAAGAGAGGAATAAAGAACTTGCAAGTCTTTGGTGACAGTGAATTGATTGTAAATCAGGTCAAGGGACAACATGTTGTCAAGAATGATCTACTCAAGTGCTACAAGAGTAGGGTATGGGACCTCATGGAAGATTTTGAAGGTTTTGGCATCAAATCCATTCCTAGGAAAGAGAACCAAGCTGCTGACAGGCTTGCAGCAGTAGGGGCAGCCTTTGACATTGTGGAAAGCATTCAACAAGACAAGGTACAACCAAACATCCACATGATTGTGAGACCTTCAGTGCCGGATAACAATATCAGTTGGCAAGTGTTTGAAAATGACCAGTAAATCATCTATTTCTTGTAAGAAGAAGCTGAGTTCTCAGCTAAGAATCAAGAAAAATTGGAACAACAAAGATGGTGACCAAGTGGTACAAACTGAGAACTAACAAGCTACCTAAGGGAATTATCACTTTGGAGTTCATTTTAATCCCAAGGATCAGTTTAGGAAGGAGAAAGCAAACATTCGTGTCAAGAAAGAGGATTCAAGATCCATCTTGGTGGAAGACAACAAACCATTGCAAATTGGAAAGATGACAACCGAACAAGAAAGGTATGAGTTCATACATCTATGTCAAGAGTTCCCGATGTGTTTGCTTGGAGCTATAAATACTTGAAAGGTTTCAATCCCAACTTAGCTCAAGATTCCATTGAATTGATCCAAATACTAAGCCTTTTAGGTAGAAACAAAGACCACCAATCCACACATGGAGCCGCTCATGAGGAAAGAATTGAACAAGCTAATTGAGTCAAGGATCATATTCCCAATCAAGCATTCTAGTTGGGTTGCCAACTTGGTTCCAGTCAGAAAGAAGAGTGGAGAGATCAGATTGTGTGTTGACTTCAGAGACTTGAATAGAGCATCTCTCAAGGACCATTACCCACTCCCTTCCATGGAGAAAATATTGCAAGTTGTAGCTAGCTCCGAGAGGTTTTCACTACTTGATGGCTACTTAGGCTACAATCAGATTATGGTGAAGGAAGAAGACCAGTTTAAGACAGCCTTCACAACCAAATGGGGAACTTATGCATACAGGAAAATGCCATTTGGGCTATCCAACGTTGGTGCTACCTTCCAAAGAGCAATGGACATGGCGTTCAAAGGTTTGATTAACAACATGGTGCTGATATACCTTGATGATATCACTGTTTTTCTAGAAATGCAGCAAACCACCTCTCTCATTTGAGACAAGTCTTCACGAGGTGCAGGAGATTTGGAGTGTCTTTGAATCCTAAGAAGTGTATATTTCTTACACATGAAAGAAATATCCTTGGCCATATTGTCTCCAAGGAAGGATTAGCAATTGATCCGAGAGGGTTGGAGCCATAAGAGCACTACCATTGCCAAGCCACAAGAAAGCCCTTCGAGTTTCTTGGGAGGATAAACTTTCTTTAGAGGTTTGTCCCATTTTACAACCCTTGTCAAACCTATCACCAAAATGTTAAAGAAAAGCATGGCTTTCAAGTGGATAGCGAGAAGGAAAGGAGAGTTTTGAAGCAATCAAAGAATCCATCTCTCAAGCACCAACTCTCATTAACTGGACTTCTCCAAGGATTTCATCCTCTATGCATTTGGAGGTAATGATACTATTTCTACTATTTTGGTACGTAGAAAAAACAAGGACAACGATGAATAGCCAATTGCTTTCTTTAGCCGCAGAGCCTAGATGACTATGAGGTGAGGTATTCTTTTATTGAGAAGCATGTGCTTGTAGTAATCAGAAGCTTAAAGAAATTCAAGCAGTTAGTCTCAAACAACAAAGTCCAGTTGCTGGTCTCTCATGTTGGGGTTAAAGACTTCCTCCTCAATAAGGATTTGAATGAGGAAAGGGCAGGTTGGATCACTCATGTCATGGAGTATGACATTGAGATCACGGTCACCAAGCTGGTAAGAGGAAAAGGATTGTGTGAGCAGCTGATTTTGGGAAGCAAAAGAAGTATGCAATGAACAAGAAGTTGTTTTGATAGTCCAAGATAGCCATGAGCCAAGTGACACTCAAGAAGAAAAAAATGTTGTCCCCACTCCTTGTTGGACCCAAGGTATAATACACTTCCTAAGCACAGTGCCTATGCCCTCCGTAGAGATGAACAAAACCCAAAGAAGACACTTCAGATTGCAGGCCGTCCCATATGCCATTGTTGATGGATTTTTGTTCAAGAAAGATGTGAATGGAGTGCTATTGAGATGTATTAGCACAAATCAGATTCATAGGGTGTTGGAAGATTTCCATGGTGGACCAATTGGTGGTCATTTTGCACCGAGAGTGATAGCTCTAAAAATTATGAAGGCTGGTTATTATTGGCCCAATATTTTCAATGATTACTTTGCATGGATCAAGAGGTGTAAGAATTGTGCATTCTTCATAGGAAAAGAGAGACTTGCTGCCCTTCCATTGCATCCAATCTCAGTTGACCAGCCATTCATGCAATGGGGTTTGGACTTCATTGAGTCATTAATCCCAATTCAAGCCAAGGGCACAAATGGATTTTGACAGCCACAGACTACTTCACCAAGTGGACTGAAGCAGTAGCACTCAAAGAGGCAAATGAGTCTAGCATCTTAGACTTCTATGAGGGCATAGTAACTAGATTTGGCATACCTGCTACAATAATCTCGTATAATGCATTGGCATTCATTGGATCCAAGGTGACCGAGTGGGGCCAATCAAGAACGGATCTACCTTGGCATCGTTATCCAATTTTCACCCCTAGGTAAAATTGATAACATGCATTGAATACTCAAGTCCTAGGAAAATAGATTGATTCAGGGCAAAAATCATGTTTCTAGGGTCCCCTCAGATTTTTTCTAACTTTCCCGTCCGTGGTTGAAAAGAGCAAGTTCTGAAAAGGTGAAAAAGTTACAAAAAAGCAAGCTTGGGCCGAAAAAATGAAAAATTGACTAAGTCCTAGTCCTCACATAGTTGGGACATGAGGGACATCCGGCACAAATCAAATGAAAGGCCGCCAGCAAATCAGAGCAAAGGGACATCCAGCCGTGAGGATGCGTGGGGCGCAGAAGGTGAACCGGTGAAGGTCGAAAATCGACTAACTACCGAGCGTAATAAATGGGACATCCGGGATGCGAGGATGCAAATGACGCGAACCACCTAGATCAGCCAGCGAGAGGCTTCAATTCGGGACATTTGGGACAGAGGAGGGACGTGGAAGACGTAGATAGGCCGAGAAAGCTGAGAGCCAATCAGATCGCACCATGTCATCGGTAGAAAAGGGACAAGGAAGCCCATTTCGGGTGGATCAGAATTTTTGTCCCAGCATGTAACCCCGGGACAAATGGGCCAAAGGGATGTGAGGGACGTGAAAAGCTCGGCGGACCCAGTGGACCAATCAAATCATGACACATGTCACAAGAAGGAAACATCCAAATGTTCAAAGGGCGAGGTTTCAAGCGTTGGGCCAAGCCAATAGGAAGAGGACACGTGTCCAATGGAATAGGGAAGCACGGAGCTCGGGGAGGAGTTAGAAAATTTGGCCAAGTTTGGGCCAAAAAGCTAAAAGTAAAGGAAGCCTCCGCGCCCCTGTCATCCAATCAATGCATGCCACGTGTCCCCGGTGGCAGAACGTGGGAAAAATTTTCAAAACACATTTTCCCTGTTTTGTGCCCTAAATATTCAGATCTCCATATCTTTTGATCCAGAGCTCGGATTTACATGTTCTTTATATAAATGGAAAGCTTATGAAATTCTCTACATGATTATGGGGTTAATATTGAATTTTGGTGTAGTCTAGAGAGAGAAAGTTAAGAAATGGCTCTGACACGTGTTCATGGCCAGAAGTGACATTTCAGTGACCAAATTTAACACAGAATGGGTCGCATTCTCCTGCAATTCAGTCAAAATTGACAGGGTATGGGTTTGTAAGGTATCCCATGCCATTTTAATGCATCTGCAGTTGAGGAGGAATGGGCTCTCATGTTTTTGTACGTTTCTATCTCCTGGGCTCGACCCATGTAATGTAAAAGCCAGTTTTGGCTCATTTCTAAAGGGGGAACATTTTTTGGGCATAGCAACTTCTTCTTTCACCTCCAGCAAGTGATTGTTTGAAGAATCAGACCTCTCCAAAGACTGTAATAGTTTTTACCTCTCTGAGGTTGTAATGCATGGTTTTGACACTGAAATGATAATGCA
Organism: Taxus wallichiana var. yunnanensis; assembly: GCA_018340775.1. Classification (NCBI taxonomy): domain Eukaryota; kingdom Viridiplantae; phylum Streptophyta; class Pinopsida; order Cupressales; family Taxaceae; genus Taxus; species Taxus wallichiana. The sequence goes on along the minus strand of CM031239.1, from coordinate 16,502,256 downwards.
AGCTTTGTGAATGGTTTCAGTCCTTTGTTTGTATTATTTGCTTCATTTCAAATCCTAAATTATATCTTATCGACTATGTTTATTTTTATGTTGCAATCTCTAGCTCAGTGTCTATTTTCATGATAGAAGTGTTTCACCACTCCTTTTGGTGCATCACCACCTTTAGTTAGTTTCAATTTTTGCACTTCTATCCCTGTCTCCTTGCAGTTTAGAATAGGATTAGGATTTGAACCTCTCGTAGTTATGTAAGCATTAGATCTAAATCAGAGGAGTTTGATGAACTAGCCTCTAATCTGGAGATTCCTCTCTCGCCACAAGTCCCCACACTTGGAGAGACATTTCCATGTTGTGTAATCACACTGGATGCTAGAGTGATCAACCTAGAAGCCTGATCTGCATTCAGGGGTGCTGTGAGTCTACAACAACAGTTTTGGCATGCCCGGTGGGACACCAGAGGTATCATTTTTATTGCAGCAAGGTTGATGTGCATCTGCTACAATTTTCTTGCTTAAAAGAGCTATTATTTGCATATCTTGCAACTCTAAGGGGAAGAATCAACTGGTTTCAGCAGTGCAGGCCTGAAAACTCATGAGAAGAATCACCACAAGGTCAAGAGTTGGAGAAGAAGAAGTGTTGTTTGAATACCTGTAGTTATCTCCAAGAAGAAGGTAAAGAGGAAGAAGGATTCAAAGGTCTCCATCTCCACCAAACAGAACTCTCTCAACTCCTCCACCTGGTAGGCCTTTCATTCAGTCAATAAGGGTTTTAAGACCAATCAGAATGGCTCAAAACAATCCCTACGTCAACTTCACAGGCAGCAGCCCACTTGCCCTCAATGCACAACATCCGGTTCCTATTGCAGCCTTGAAGAACATTCCCTACTTCACTGGAGAAAATCAGACTACTCCAGGTGATCATGTTAAAGATATTGCTAATCTTTGTGTAATCCATGAAATCAATGAAATGCAAGTGGTTGTCAAGTTACTGGCATCTTCATTCAAGGGTAAAGCATTGCAATGGTTTAGAATCCTTGGAGCTGAATCTATCACAAATTGGAATCAGCTGTGTATAGCACTTCACGAGCAATTTGGAGAGAAGGGAGACAACTTGTCTCTTTTGGAGCAGCTGACAACCAACAAGAGAGCTCCCAAAGAGCAGCTGACCGATTTCAACTTCAGATTTCAAAGGACTTGGGAGAGAATTCCAAAGCGATCAAAGTGCCAATAGTAGAAGGTGCTTTTCTCTACTATCTTAAAGCTCTAAATTCTGATATTTCTATGTTAATTCAGTCCATGGGAGGCATAACTATCCCTATGGCTTATAGCATTACCATTAGGGCTGAAAATTGTTTGATCCAAGCTGGAAAACTTGCCCCTAGACATCCCATGCCACTATTTCCAAGTTTAGAGAGCCCAAACACCAATCAAGCACCTAGTTTGGCTCCTTCTCCCACTCCTAGAAATCGAGTTCAAATGAAGCTTCCACTTCATCTCCAAGCGCCCCAAATGAGCTTCAAGAGGTCATGAAGCAATTGCAAAACCTAGGCAATGAGCTGGTTACTCTCAAAACGCAGCAAGCCCAAAGTTTTAGACCTTCTTATCAACCCCAAGCTCAGCCTAATGGGCAGCCATACCAACCACAAAGGCCTCCTAATCCAGCTTGAAATATGAATCAAACAAGGCCTTCGCCAATAGACCATTTTAGCCATATAATCCAAATGTCATATCTACCTCTAAGGCATTGGCGTCGCCAATACAAAACAACATTACTCAGAGTATGATCAGTGCTTTCCATGCAATGAGCATTATAACCAATCCATGTGCTTCAATGGTGCTTTGAATCAAGCACTAATGGTGACAATCGGTGTGGAGGGTGAGGGTAGTCAAGGAAACAAATAACAACAAGAAACATTCCAACAACAATCACGCCCAATGACACCGCATTAGTAAATTGGCAAGCGTAAGATTTTTGTGGCATGAATCAAGTAGTTTCTCAAGGTGTTGCAACCAACACAAGGTCAAAAATGAGGAATTTGGGTGAAGAACAGCCATTAGCCCCAACCAATCCATAACCTTCCACGGCTCCATGAATGGTTGGCAAGCAAAGTCCAGTTTTAAATGCACAAGGGCAGCCAAGAACAACCCCTAGGCCAACTCAAATACCAGCTGTTGTTGCCCACATACAAGGGGTGAATGTGCAAACCAAGGGACAACAAAGAGATCCTTCATCAGCATTCAGTATCATTGATTAGATGAAGAAGACAAACATCAATATATCAATGTGGAAATCCCTATCTATACCGTGCCGAGAGATTTGTTGCAAGCTGCCATGAAGGTCTGGCCAACTTCGAATCAGCAAGTTCAGATGTAAGACAAAGTGCTTACAAATGCTGCCCAGCCTGAGGGAAATCATGGAGGACAACAAGGTAAAATGTTGAAGCCCCCTCCTTTCTATGTTTCATTGATCATTGGAAGTCAGCTAGTGCATAATTGCATGATAGACTCCGGGGCAAGTAGCTCAGTAATGCCTAAACAGATAGCTGATCAGCTAGGACTTCAATATGAAACAACATCCAAAGGGGTAGTGTAGCTAGATGGGACAGCAGTAGCAACAGTTGGAGTAATTATAAACTTGAGTCTTACCTTGCATGCATGTCCAAATGTGGTTGTTTTACAAGATGTATCAGTCATAGACCTTCCACCGCTCTTTGCCCTTTGCTTATCAAGGGACTTCATAGCCAAGATTGGAGGCTATCTCTCTACTGATTGGTCACACATGCTGTTCAGAACGAGGTATGGAACTAAGGCCACAATTAGGTCTGAACCTATTGCAAACTTCCATATTGAGCCTCACACTCCAAGTCAAATCGATACCAACTGCTCAAATGTTTGATCAAGAAGATCATCCAAGCACCGATGAAGTCGACACCAAGGTTGGAAGCATCCCGATCTAACTCTAGATGAATGGGAAAGCAAGGTGAATGCTTTTGATCCTTATCAAGAAGTAGAAGAATTTGAGCTAGGGTCTATTACAGACACGAAAAGGATCAGCCTATTCCTAGCATCACCAAGCCAGATCATAAGGACAAGAATGAAGTATGGCAATTGTTCTTTGAAGGGTCAAGGAGTAGACAAGGTGCAGGAGGAGGGACTATGCTCATTTCACCACAAGGTATAAGGTATTACTCAGCCTTCCGTTTCTATTTTTCCTGCTCAAACAATATAGCTGAGTATGAAGCCTTAATTCATGGACTGCACTGGGCAAAGAAGAAAGGCATCAGGAATTTACAAGTATTTGGTGATAGTGAGCTGATTGTAAACCAAGTCAGGGGAAAAAATGCTGCCAAAAATGATCTGTTGAAGAACTACAAAAATTGGGTATGGGATCTTATCAAAGATTTTGAAGCTTTTAGCATCAAGTCCATCCCAAGAAAAGGAATGAAGCCGCTGACAAGCTAGCAGCAATTGGGGCTGCGTTTGATGTTGTAGAAAGTATCAAAAGTGAGAAATCTCAGCCTCATATCAAATTGGTTGTGAGACCAGCTGTTCCGGATAACAATACAAGTTGGCAAGTCTTCGAGAATGATCAGCAAATTGTTAATTTCCTACAAGAAGAAGCTGAGTTCTCCGCCAGGAATCAAGACAAGCTGCAGCAGCAGTATGGTGACCAAGTGGTGCAGCTGAGAACTAACAAATTACCAAAAGGCCTCATAACCTTGGAGTCAATCTTCAACCTGAATGATCAGTTCCGAAAGGAGAAAGCAAACATTCAAGTAAAGGGTGAAAATTCATAGCCTATTTTAGTGGAAGAAGGAAAAGCATTGCAAATTGGCAAAGTAAGTACCTCACAAGAGAAATCTGATTTTGTTTAGCTTTTTCAAGAGTTCCCAGATGTCTTTGCTTGGACTTACAAAGATCTAAGAGGTTTCAACCCGCAGTTGGCACAACATACTATTGAGTGGATCCGTAATCCAAGCCTGTCAGAAAAAGAAAAGGCCACCAATCCCCATATTGAACCTCTCATGAGAAAAGAGTTAAGCAAGCTTATTGAGGCCGTATCATCTTCCCCATCAAACATTCTAGTTGGGTTGCCAACTTAGTTCCAAATGAGAAAGAAGAGTGGAGAGATCAGATTGTGTGTTGAATTTAGAGACTTGAATAGAGCCTCTCTCAAAGATCATTATCCTCTTCCATCAATGGAACAAATATTGTAGGTTGTAGCTGGTTCAGAAAGGTTTTCATTGCTAGATGGATATTTAGGCTATAATCAGATAGTGGTGAAGGAAGAAGATCAATTCAAGATGGCCTTCACTACAAAATGGGGCACATATGCTTACAAGAAGATGCCATTTGGACTGTCGAATGTTGGAGCAACATTCCAGTGAGCTATGGATATGGTGTTCAAAGGCTTGATCAAAAAGATAATGCTTTGGTATACCTAGATGATATCACTGTCTTCTCAAAGAATGCAGCAGACCATCTCTTTCACCTCGAGCAAGTTTTTTTAGAGGTGTAGAAGGTTTGGAGTGTCTTTGAATCCTAAGAAGTGCATCTTTCTTGCACATGAAGGAAAGCTCCTTGGTCACATTATCTCCAAGGAAGGATTAGCAATTGATCTAGAGAGGGTTGAAGCCATAAGAGAACTACCCTTGCCAAGCCACAAGAAAGCCCTTTAGAGTTCCTTGGGAAGGATAAACTTTATTCGGAGGTTTGTCCCAGATTTTACAGCCCTGGTCAAGCCCATCACCAAAATGTTAAAGAAGAGCATGGCTTTCAAGTGGACAGCAAAAGGCAAGGAGAATTTTGAAGCAATCAAAGAAGATATCTCTCAAGTACCAACTCTCATCAACCCAGACTTCTCCAAGGATTTCATCCTCTATGCATTTGGAGGTAATGACACTATTTCTACCATTCTGGTACAGCAGAACAAGGATAATGATGAGCAGCCAATTGCTTTCTTCAGCCAGAGCCTAGATGATTATGAGGTGAAGTACTCTTTTATTGAGAAGCATGTGCTGGAAATAATCAAAATCTTGAAGAAATTCAAGCATTTAGTTTCAAACAACAAGGTCCAATTGCTGGTCTCACATGCTGGGGTTAAGGACTTCCTCCTCAACAAGGATTTGAATGAGAAAAGGGTAGGTTGGATCACCCGTGTCATGGAGTATGACATTGAGATCAAGACCACCAAGCTGGTAAGAGGGAAAGGATTGTGTGAGTAGCTGGTTTTGGGAAAGTAAAAAGATGTATGCATTGAAGAAGAGGCTGTTTTGACAGTCCAGGACAGCCATGAGCCAAGTGGCAATCAAGAAGAAGACAATGCTGCCCCCACTCCTTGCTGGACCCAAGATATTATACACTTCCTAGGCACAGGCCTATACCCTCTAGAGATGAGCAAGACCCAAAGGAGACACTTCAGATTGCAGGCTGTTCCGTATGCCATTGTTGATGGAGTTCTATTTAAAAAGATGCGAATGGAGTCCGCTTTTTGAGATGCATCAAAGCACAAATCAGAATTAAAGAGTATTAGAAGAGTTCCATGGTGGACCAGTTTGGTGGCCATTTTGCACCAAAAGTAATAGCTCTAAAAATCATGAAGGCTAGCTATTATTGGCCCAAAATCTTCAAAGTGATTGCTATGCATGGATCAAGAGGTGTCGAATTGTGCATTCTTCACGGGAAAGAAAAGCTCGCTGCCCTTCCATTACACCCAATCTTAGTTGACCAGCCATTCATGCAATGGGGTTTGGACTTCATTGGAGTCATTAATCCCAATTCAAGCCAAGGGCACAAATGGATTTTGACAGCCACGGACTACTTCACCAAATGGATGAGGTGAGCACTCAAAGAGGCAACCGATTCTAGCATCTTAGACTTTTATGAAGGGATAACAACCAGATTTGGTGTACCTACTACAATAATCTCTGATAATGCATTGGCATTCATTGGATCTAAGGTGACTGAGTGGGCTGTCAAGAATGGTATTTACCTAAGCACTTCATCAAACTATTACCCCCAAGGTAATGGCCAGGCTGAGTCTACAAACAAGAACTTGTTGAGGATCATTAGGAGGACTCTTGATGAGAATCAGAGGTCTTGGCATACCAAACTGAAATCAGCCTTATGGGCTGATAGGATAACTCCCAAAAGATCCACAGGTAACTCTCCATTCAGGCTTGTCTATGGAAGAGAGGCAATCTTGCCCATGTCACTTGAGTTGCCAACATTGGAACTCATGAAGTAGTTGGAGTTGCTAGAATTTGAGCCCATGGAGGTGAGGTATGCAGAGTTGATGGAGCTGCAAGAGATCAGAAATTAGGCATCCCAAGCAATGGAAAAGGATCAAGCATTGATCAAGAAGACCTTTGATAGGAAGGCCAAGGATAGATCTTTTCAAGTTGGAGATCTAGTGTTGAAATGGGATGTGGATAGAGCAAAACCAGGAAGGCATTCAAAATTTGATGCCATTTGGAGTGGCCCATACATGGTCACGAAGTGCAAGGACAACAATGCTTTTCAATTGGCCTCATTGGATGGTTAAGAACTGCAGATTCCAGTCAATGGAATCTATCTCAAGCATTACTTCTAGAGGAAAGTTCACTACCTTGTAAATATTAGATTAGAGTTTCATTCCTCCAAGTGCTTGTGCACATTGTTTTGTTGTAGGTTAGTTTTGTTTTCCCTAAGTGCTTTGGCATAGCTTGCTGTCCATGGAGATGTTTTGCAGTCCTTACTTCCATCAGGTGATATTCCATCTTCCTCCTTACACATTCTGAGTCAGTTGGGGTTCTAAACTAGAATATTTGATGACTCCATGCCCAATGGACTGCTTCAGGCTACTGGTATCTTCTACCTAGCAGGAAGGTAACCCCGCTGAGTCGCCAAATTGTTATCCAATTTTCACCCCCAAGGTAAAATTGATAACATGCATTGAATACTCAAGTCCCAGGAAAATAGATTGATTCAGGGAAAAAATCATGTTTCTAGGGTCCCCTCAGATTTTTTCTAACTTTCCTGTCCAGGTTGAAAAGTGCAAGTTCTGAGAAAAGGTGAAAAAGTTGCAAAAAGCAAGCTTGGGCCAAAAAAAATCATGAAAATTGACTAAGTCCTAGTCCTCGCACAGTCGGGACATGAGGGACATCTAGGCGCGAATCGGCCAAAAGGCCGCCAAGCAGTCTGCAGAGCAAAGGGACATCTAGGCCCTGAGGACGTGCGGGACGCGGAAAAGCGAACCGGCCAAGGTCGAAAATCGAGTAATCACGAGCAGCATAATAGTCCAGGACATCTGGGCCGTGAGGATGTGAAGGAGGTGAACTACCTAGATTGGTTGGTGCAAAGGGCTTCAATTCGGGACATTTGGGATGAAGGGATGTGGAAGACGTGTATAGCCGAGAAAGCCGAGAGCCAATCGAGATCACACCACGTCATCGGTAGAAAAGGGACAAGGAAGCCCATTTCGAGCGGATCGGAAGTTTTTGTCCCATAAAGACCTTTGGGATAGCCAGCCAAAGGGACATGAGGGACGTGAAAAGCCGCAGACCTGGGACCAATCAAATCATGACACATGTCACAAGAAGGAAACGTCCAAATGTTCAAAGGGCGAGGTTTCAAGTGTTGGCCCGAGCCAATAGGAAGAGGACACGTGTCTAATGGAACAAGGAAGCACGGAGCTCGGGAGGAGTTAGAAAATTTGGCCAAGTTTCAGCCAAAAATCTAAAAGTAAAAGAAGCCCCCATGCCCCTGTCCTCCAATCAATGCATGCCGGTGTCCCCGATGGCAGAACGTGGGAAAAAATTTCAAAACACATTTTCACCTGTTTTGTGCCCTAAATCTTCAGATCTCCATATCTTTCGATCCAGAGCTCGGATTTGCACGTTCTTTATATCAACAGAAAGCTTATGAAATTATCTACATGATTCCGGGGTTAATATTGAATTTTGGTGTAGTCTAGAGAGAGAAAGTTAAGAAATGGCTCTGACGCATGTTCATGGCCAGAAGTGACATTTCAGCGACCAAATTTAACGCAGAATGGGTCGCATTCTCCTGCAATTCGGTCAAAATTGACAGGGTATGGGTTTGTAAGGTATCCCATGCTGTTTTAATGCATCTGTAGTTGAGGAGGAATGGGCTCTCATGTTTTTGTACGTTTCTGTCTCCTGGGCTCGACCCATGCAATGTAAAAGCCAGATTTGGCTCATTTCTAAAGGGGGAACATTTTTTGGGCATAGCAACTTCTTCTTTCACCTCTAGCAAGTGATTGTTTGAAGAATTAGACCTCTCCAAAGACTGTAACAATTTTTACCTCTCTGAGGTTATAATGCATGGTTTTGACATTGAAATGATAATGCAAGCCTTGTGAATGGTTTCAGTCCTTTGTTTGTATTATTTGCTTCATTTCAGATCCTAAATTATATCTTATCGACCATGTATATTTTTATGTTGCAATCTCGGCTGCGTGTCTATTTGCATGACGTAAGTGTTTCACCACTCCTTTTGGTGCATCACCACCTTTAGTTAGTTTCACTTTTTGCACTTCTATCCCTCGTCTCCTCGCAGTTTAGAATAGGATTAGGATCTCGAACCTCTCGTAGTTGTGCAAGCATTAGATCTAAATCGGAGGAGTTTGAGGAACCAGCCTCTAATCCGGAGATTCCTCTCTTAGTTTCACAAGTCTCTGTTTCACATGAAATGTTTTAGCTTTTGGGAATAGAGTTGTTTCTATCCTTTCATTCCTTTGAGAAACAGATAAGGGTTAGGGCTAGGAGGAATACCTGTTGAATGTCGAGAGGGTGTGCACGTACCATAGAGAGAGAGATCAGATCGACTACGAAGAACTCCTTTTTGTCTTGGAAGGACTACCTGCAAGTAAGAATACAAGACCACCAGATTTTAATTAGACAAGAAATGAGGGAACTGCCTTGGGCCTAGGAAATATAAAACTTCCTTTCAAAGGTTGTCAGTTCCCCTGCTAATATGAATTAACACAAATTCTAACAAATAAGCTATTGTCCAATTACAATTTGTTTACCTTGTTAGAACAATAGATCAAGGGCTGGTCTTGGTTTAGAATCATGATGACCGACGCCGGTCAGTGTCACCGGTACCGGTTGATGATAACCGATATCGGTAGGGGTAGTGATTTAAGGGGTTGGGTGAAGGTTAGCTATAAGATGGCTATATGATAGTTATGGTGTTTATAAGGCTGGTAGAATGACTTGGGATAGGTAATGAGGTGATGGAGAAGACTCAGAGGGTATGGGGCTGTTCTTGGAGCAAAATAGGGGTAAAGGAATGTAAGTTAGGTGGAGAGTATTACCGGGTAGTGGATCTGGGGGTAGACTTGTAATTACTGTGATTCAGAAATCCAAGAAATATTATTAAAAGAACATATAAGACTTACTTACTAATTCCTGATGAAAATGCAGGTTCTGGGACTGCGATGGCGAAGACAGGGCTCAAGTGGGATGATCTGACAATCCAAGATGAGCTATCTCCTCTCCTGATGCTTGGATGAGTGTCACTGGGCTCTGGTTATTCAGTTGCAGTCTTGGGCTTGATGTCCTTCCCTACCAACTCCTCTCTTTCCTTCACTTGTCTCTGTTCAGCCAAGTAAATTCTCGGATCCTTCCAATGACTTCTGATTTGGATCAATCAAAAATCCAACCCCTTGTTTTTGGTTGGGAGAGGTCATTTACAGGGAACCGATGGTGGTTACGTAACCGACGGCGGTCGAGTAGGAACCGGTATTGGTCAGGTCAAAGTGGGCTATTTTTAGTAAAATAGCCAACTTTCCCTCCTTTTCTCCTAAGGGATTAGTTGCAAATGTCGGTCAAGTCATTATGAGGTTGGTTTTAGGTGCGGGTGAGGAGTCATTAGTCATGGGTGTGGATGTAGACTAGGTTATAGGTCTTAATTAGGTTAGTTTAGGGTTAAGACTAGGTCATGATGAGGTGGCAAAATGAGGTGGCAGGTATGGCGATGTGGATTTATTAATTATAAGGTAATTAATAAATAATTGTGTAAGGTTTAGGTGATGAGGTTAGGTTATGAAAATGAGATGCGGGGGCACAAGGGGGTCAGTAAGACACAAATTTGGTGTCTACAGCTCCCCACACTTGGAGAGAGGTTTCCATGTTGTCCAATCACACTAGATGCTTTAGAGTGATCAACCTAGAAGCTCGATCTCGCATTCAGGGGTGTTGTGAGTCTGCAACAACAAGTACTTCATCAAACTATTACCCTCAAGGTAATGGCCAAGCTGAGTCTAGAAACAAGAACTTGTTGAGGATCATTAGGAGAACTCTTGATGAGAATCGAGGTCTCTGCATACCAAACCGTAATCAGCCTTATGCGCCGATAGGATAACTCCCAAGAGATCCACGGTGTAACTCTCCATTCGAGACTTATCTGTGGAAGAGAAGCAATATTTCCCATGTCACTTGAGTTACCAACATTGGAACTCATGAAACAGATTGGAGTTGTTGGAGTTTGAGCCCATGGAGGTGAGATATGCAGAGTTGATGGAGCTGCAAGAGATCATAGATCGTGCATCCCAAGCAATGGAGAAGGATCAAGCTTTGATCAAGAAGACCTTTGACAAAGAAGGCCAAGAGTAGATCTTTCCGTGTTGGAGATCTAGTGTTAACATGGGATATAGATAGAGAAAAATTGGGAAGGCATTCAAAATTTGATGTCATTTGGAGTGGCCCATACATGGTCACAAAGTGCAAGAACAACAATGCTTTCTAATTGGCTTCATTGGATGGTGAAGAACCGTAGATTCCAAATCAATGGAATCTATCTCAAGCATTGCTTCTAAAGGAAAATTCTCCACCTTGTAAATATTAGCTTAGGTTTGCATTCCTTCAAGTGCTTATGCACATTGTTTTGTTATAGGTTAGTTTTTCTTTCCTAAGTGCTTTGGCACAACTTGTTATCCCTAGAGATGTTTTGTAGTCCTTGCTTCCATCAAGTGATATTCCATCTTCCTCCTTACAACATTCTAATTCAGTTGGGGTTCCAACAGAAATTTTGATGACTCCATGCCCAATGGACTACTTCAGTAACCGGTATTTTCATCTAGCAGCGAGATGACCCTCCGAGTCGCTAAAATTGTTATCCAAAATGTGCCCTCGCTCATTTTTGTGGCTAACTCCTTGTGTTCTTGTCTCTCTTGTGCCTCAAGATCCATTTTTTAATTTTTAGGCACTCAAATCTTTCTAGAAGTGGCACAATTGCATAGAGATCTCTCTCGATTTCCGTAAAGGTAAAGTTTTCCTCCTAACTCCTCATATTTTTCAAGTTATGGCTCGGCGAAGTTTTTGTGGGAAATTTTCCTCTTGGAAGCCCATCGCCACAAGAAGCGCCACGTGTCCTAGGAGGTGGCGAGAGGAGAAAAAACTTAGAAATTTTTTCAAGTTTTGGTCAAAAATTCAAAAGGAAAATCTTTTCCCACGGGCCCACCAGTGAATCAAAGCGTGACATGTGTCGGAGAGGAGGCAAAGTAAAAAAATTTTGCTAAGTGTTTGCGCGGGAATTTTTTTTGAAATTTGGCCCGGACCAATCAGGATGTGACATGTGTCCAGAGGAGGTTCACAGGTGTCAAAGGAAGGATGCAAATTGAAGCTAAGTTTTGCCAAAAAATTCAAAAGAAAAAATTTCCCCACAAGGCCCGAGCGAATCAAATTTTGCCACGTGTCTTCACCATCATGCGTCGGCGGAGGACAAAATGGAAAATTTGTTAAGGGTTTTCTGAAATTTTCAAAGGGAAAATTGGACCAGAGGGCCCGCGGCCAATAATATTGTGCCATGTGGCAGAGAGGGCAGGGAGTTTGTGGCACAGAAGAAAAAAGGGAAAAGTTTCTAAGTGTTGGCCGAGAATTTTCAAAGGTAAAATTTTGGAGGAGTGGCCCCGGCTAATAAACTTAGGACACGTGTCCTAGGGTCCAAGGGGAGTTCGGAGCTCGGGGAGTTTTTGTAAAATTTTACAAATTTTTCGGTAAAAAATTCAAAGGCAAAAGGTTAGCCCGCGCCCCAAATCACCAATCGTGACACAACGACACGTGTCCCGGACTAGAGGGGCGCGGGGAAAAAATGAAATTTTTTCCAAAGTTAAAAATGCCAAATTTTCAAAGGGGAAAAGGCCATGGGAATTTTTGAGAGCCAGGCCCAATCCAATCAAATCTTGACACGTTTCATCCCAGGAGATGGAGTGCGGGGATTTTTTGAAAAATTTTCCAAATGCAAAAAAGAGGTGAAATTCAAAATTTTTTCCCGCCGATCCGTTTTGGGCTGCTTTTTGCCCTAAATCTTAAAATGGCCATACCTTTCGATCCAGAGCTCGATTTTTGGGTTCATTATATCAATGGAAAGCTGGTAAAATTATCTACATGATTCCATGGTCAATTTTGAATTTTGGTTCATTTTAGAGGGAGAAAAATGAAAAACGCTTCTGGTATGTGCCCATGGACAGAACTAATGTTTCAACAACCAATTTTAATGCAAAATGGGTCACATTCTTCTCCAGCATGGTAAAAAATGTCAGGGCATGGGTTTGTAAGGACCTCCATGCTGTTTTTAATGCATTTTGGTCAATGAGGAATGGATCCCACATGTTTTCACATTTTCTCTCTCCTGGGCTCGACCCATGCACTGTAAAAGCCAAATTTGGCTCATTTTTTGAGGGTTGAACACTTTTTTACACAAAAAGCTTCTGTTTTCATCTTCAGCAAGTGATTTTAGAAGTATCAGACCTTCCAAGGATTGTAACAGGCCTTTTTTGCCTCTTTGGTGTTGGAATGCAAGGATTTTGATGTTGAAAATCACAATGCAGGCTCTGTGAATGCTTTCAGTCCTTTACATGTGTTGTTTGTTTCATTTCAAACCTTTGATTATAGCTTATCAACCTATGCATGATGTTTTATGCTGTGATTTCTAATTTGTGTCTTTTTTCATGAGCAAAAATGTTCACCACTCCTTTGGTGCATTACCATCATTAGTTTAGTTTCAATTTTTACATTTCTTATCCCCTGTCTCCTCGAATCTAGGATAAAATTAGGATCTAAACCTCTGCATTGCTGCAAATAATAGATCTAATCAAAGGAGTTTGAGGAACAAGCCTCTAATCTAGAGATTCCTCTCTCATCTTGCAAGTCCCACACTTGGAGAGAGGTTTCAATGTTGTGCAATCACATAGGATGCCCTAAACATCAACTTAGAACCTTGATTTGCATCCGGAGTGCTGCTGATTTGCAACAACAAGTCCTACACTTTATTTCTATCTATAGAATCTTCTTTGAAAACATGACATCAAAGATCCTGAAACTTAGCCAATATTGTAGCTTTGAAGGCTTCTCCTTTTTGTATCATATTTTTTAGCTCATCCAATGCTTCCTCCAAAGACTTTCATCTTCCATTCCACACTAAAAACCCATTTCTTGGAGAGATTGTTCTTGGAATCATCAAAAACCTTACTTGCAAGAAGAACATGTTCATCTGTATCACTCATAAGCCTGAGATCTTGTATGCATTTAGTCCATAGTTTGAGTTTTTTCTCAGAGCCAATGATGGTTGAATCAAACTTATGCTATATCATAGAGATGTTGTCATATGTTTTGTGCACTTCCTCAATGAAATTCAAACCAGACAATAACATCCCATCAACCATAGCCTCCACTACCTTTCCATAAGCAGCATGCTTATGAATGTCCTTGATAGTTTGTACTTCTTCATCAGACAAGATAGTAGGAGGAGGCATTGAGGCTAGAGGGGTAGGGTCTAATACCTTATCATTTTCTAACATATATTTGATGAAACCAAAGAGGGTTTGTACTTGTTCCTCAATTTTTTCTTGTGTTTTTTCCCCTTCTCAACTCTCTTACTAACTTTGGATATAGTTTCTTTCATATTTTGAACCTCACTCTTAGGAGTGGATTTGTTCATGGAATCCTTTTAGTTCTAGGTCATCCAAAGTCAAATCCCTTTCATCCTTCTCTATCCTTAGTTTATCAACTTTTAGATATTGTTTTCCCTTTGATTCAGATTATAACCTTGAAGTAGTCTGCCATATTGGGTGCTGGATTTGTGCCAAGGAGAGCAGCCACAACATGAAATTTGGGGAAGTGATCTAAGAAGGAGAATTCCTCTTCCCGTAATCAATGAAACATTGAACCCATGTGAAGATGATACTAGAAGGTGGAGTAACAAGAGGACCCAAGGAAATTATACTCATGGAGACAAGATTTTGGGTAGAAGATACTTCCATGGTGGTTGTTTCAATATAGAAGAAGGTATCTCATTAGCAGGTGGTTTTGGAATGCTCACCGCTTGACCTCTATTTTTGTATTTTCTTTTTTATCCTCTATTTATTCTTCCTTCTCGCACTTTCTCCCTCATAATTTCTCTCTTCATGTTCTTATGTCCCCTTCTCCTCTTCTTCTAAAAGATCAATAATTTTCTCAATCCTTTGGACTATTTCTATTTGCTTGGGGGAGGGAGGTTGTTTTTCTTCTTCTTCAACCATTTCTTATACCTTTTCAATCCTCTCAGCTTTCCCTTTCTTAGTGTATACCAAAGTTGAAGATTCTATAGGAGAGGGAGTTGATTGAGTATGGATTCCTAGCACTGAAGTAGGAATCTCCCTTTGAGATGTAGATGCTTCTTGAGAAGAGGACTGAATCATACATGTCCTATATAATTTCATCTTCCTATCAAACTAGACTTTAGTCCTTACCATCACTTAATTTATTATCTCTTCTAGATCATATTTTTTACATTTGGAACCAATTGATGGTATGAAGAGGTGTATGCTGAATAGATTTATTGTATTCAAGGGAATTAAAGTCTTCATCATCATCCAAAAATTCTTTAGGAACTTTTTAAACTCAAAAATGTTTGATTTTTTTGCAATAAAAGCCTACCATAGTATCTCCTTATTGCTTCATAATCATCTAAGAAATCTTCCCAATAATCTTCCAAGGCATCCAAGTGATAGAAACTGATTCTAAGATTTTGGAGATGAATCCTTTGTTATGAAAGAAATTAATATTATGATAGGAATGAAGTTTGAATGCAACAAAGGTATTTTTCACATTCTTTTCATCAACTAAAATCATGCGCGTGTAATTTCCCAAAGTAATTGGGAATTGAATTCCAAATATTTTCTTATCTCTACATGTTCTATGCAACATGTAAAGTTGCCTACAAACTTCCAAAAGAGGTTTCTTGTTGTTGCAATACATGGGAATCTTATGGGGTGATCCTTTAAATCAAACCATTCTAATATAAGAAAACCTCCCGAATTGTATGAACCAACTACCACAAGTGGAGATCAACTATTTTTCCTCAGTGGAAAACCTCTCATCTGTGTTACCTTCTAGGAATCTGACAATGTACATTGTAAAAGCATCATTGACTCTTCTAAAATGGTGCTTTCTATTTTCAAGAGTTAATTAGGGGTAATAATCATACACTGGGGCATTCTTCTTGTCATCAACTAGGGAAAGTCCTAGCCAAACACTATATGCTACAATGGTGTACATCAAATATGAGGTCATATAGAAAGATTGGGTATGTTACACATTGATTAATTGTTCACTGAGGTTCTCACAAATTATTTCTCCCTAGTTTAGACTATGATTTCCTTCACAAATTATGTTTATATAGGGGCACATCCAAAAGTGAAATTCATTATTTGAAGGAAGGCCCATAATTATGGATAGCAGAGTGATGATATTTGACAGCTTCTTCTTTGAAGTCAGTTATGTACATAGTCTTGGGTAATCTAGATGCCCCTTCTTTGGGATCTTAAACCAAGACTTAGCTATCATTGATTTGTACTTTTCCTTTCTTATTCAAACAAGCCTTGATCTTGTGACATCATGAGAACTTCTAGATGTTGAAAATGATCTTATCTCTTCTTAGAGAAAATAGGTAGATCATCAAGATAAGTCACTATGAATTTTCCTTTCAAATCTCCAAAATCCATATCCATCACCTTTTAAAAGTTACACCTACATTGATGAGACCAAATGACATCCTCATGTAAACAAAGGTGCCCTAAGGAGTTGTGAGGGTTGTTTTGTACTAGTCTTGAACATCCACTTTGATTTGGATGTAGCCCGAGAATCCGTCGAGCATAGATAGGATTTATGAACCAATGAAATTTTGTAAGAATTGATCCATCATAGGAAGAGGATAATTATCCTTGAGAGAATCCTTATTTAAATTTCAAGTCTACATAGAGTCAAATTTCACCACTCTTTTTCCTCATAGGTATAATTTTAGCTATCTAAGTTGAGTGATGAATAGGAAAAATTATTTGAGCATTCAAGTAATTTTTAAATGTCCCGATAAATTATACTTGCAATTTCAGTGGATTATATTATCTTTTTTTTTTCCCTAAATGGTCGGATTCCTTGCTTTAAGGGAATATAGTTCTCATTTCCCTTGGCTTGAAAGATTTCAAATCATCATATGAATATTTCATAACATCTATATAATTCTTTAGAATTTCAATCATTGTCTTTCTCTCCTCTTTGCAAAAGTACTTGCCATTATTAACAAGCTTGGGATCCTTTTCACTATGATTTTTGACTTTTTCATACTCAGTTGATTGATGGGTTTCATGTGATACCTTGGATTTGATATATATATCATGTTTTTCAAACAAATATTCTAAAGTTACTAAACCCCTAGGTGTCTTGTTTTCTTTTAATACTATGCATACATTTTTATTAGATTCTTCTTCAAATACTTCAAACACAAAGGATGGAAAAAACACATGATGACCAGATTCACTTCCTTAAAAATATAACTGACTGAAATTATCTTTGAGTTTAAGGAAGGAGATCAAGTGTTGATCATCATTGAACACTTGCCAATTATTCACATTATTTGGGACACTTGGTCTATGTATCATTTCAATTGTGAAATTTTCTTGGGCAAAGTCCGGGGTGAGGAATCAACAAATATCCATAAAGTACTCGAGCATCAGCTCTAGTATTCTTCTCTCTCTCTTGGTACAACTTTAATATAAAAAGTTTCCAACTATTAAATTGAATCCCAGACCAAGTTTCTATAGTGCTTCAATATTTTGGTTTTTACTTGGAAGACTCCTCTGACCTACTTAACAATGAGCTCAACATCTCCACAAGAAAAAATGTTCTTGATCCCCATTTCTCTTGTTAGTGATAGGCCAAAAATGAGGGCCTCATATTTAATCGTATTGTTAGTGTTTTCAAATTGAATCTTATAAGAGAATGGGTGAGATTTTCCTCCAGGAGAATTCAAAACAACACCATCTTGAGAACTAGTTAAAGAACAACTATGATAAAAATACATGATCCAAAAACCATTGGGATCTTCAATTACCCCCTTAGGAGCCTTAAATTCATCTACAAACATGATCATATAGTTTCCATGGCCAATATCTTTATAAATAATTTTTGCTTTGGGATCATTAGTCTTTTCCACAATATATTCTACTTGTCTCTCTCGGAAAAATATCTTGATCTCGTCTTTTTGACTAAGATGAGGGCATTAGACAAATCTATCTTCTATGCATAAATTTCTACTTACAACCATGCCATATGATGACAAAATTTCTGTAACCAAAATTGTTGCTTTGACTCTCTTTTCAGGGAATGCAACAAAATATACTTGTGTATCTTTAATTCTTCCAGCCAAAGGTACATATTTAGTTTCCATGTAATAGAAAGAACTGAAGATTTGAGTTAGAGTAAGGAAAAGGGCATGGGAAAATTTGGTGAGGATTACATTATCTAATACACCCGAGTGAATTCAATAATTACCGAGCCTATGACCGACTTTTTTAAGCAATGTGACATATAAGGGATCAATTTTCTTAGATGTGGAAGGTGTAGATGCCATCATATTTTGTGGGAAAGGAAATTTAAGAGTAGGAAAGATGCCTTTATAAGTTGTGGGTGGTGGACTAGGCTTGGATTTGATAAACTTGACCACTTGAGCAAAGGCCTCGTGGATGGGTTTTGTAACATTTCAATTTTAGGACTTTAGGAAACAAGTAAAAAAATTTATCATACCTAATATTCTCTATTATAAATTAACATAGTTTAGAACACACATTCCCATGCAAATCCATATCATAAAAACAAAAATATGTAGTTGTAGATGACTCAAATGAAACACTAATGTCTCATTTCATGACTTGGTATTAAACCGATATCTCATGTTAACTCATTAATGTGCATATAACACATACTTTGTTTTTTTATCCTTTCAAGGGTACCCAAGTGTTATGTCTAAGAGGCCTATTTGAATATATGTTACCAATATTCATCTGAAATCTCACTTCTTAAACTAGGTGACATAGGACAACACAACCAACAACTTGCGTTACTTTGGCCAAAGTTTTAAAACATGTTTATCATGTTTACATTCCTTGATGGAATAATCATCAAATGGAATAAGTCCCTCACCACACTTGTTCTATTATCTAGAGTGGTCTTTCCTGACTTCTATTAGTCCAATCTAATTCAAGGTTTCATACTAGACAAGGGAAACAACATGCACTAGTGTGGAAGATTACTCGTGATGACTAAGGGTACATATACATACTCAATCGACTTACATTGATTGGGTGTGTCTAGTTATCCTAAGTCAACATGAGTTGACCTCAACACTAGATCATGTTCCTATCCCTATATAGGATAGAACCATGATCTAGTCTTACTTTTATGTCAATCAAGTTAAAAAAACTAAGTGGGGTGTTGAGACATATCAAATGCATCATAGTATCCTTGTAATGACCTCTATCATTATGAAGTTACTACATTACAGTTGATGTATACAAACATCCAACTAATTTTCCTCAACTAGACTAGCATACCGTAGATAATAGGTTATTAACCCATTTAATCATTGTCTTAAAGATTAATTACAATAATTCTTAAATATTCAACTATCATAATTTAACCAATAAGGTTATAAGTCAAACTTCATGTGGCATAGGTATGTAGGTAAAATATTCTTCCTAACCATTTAATTGCATGCTTAAGTTTATCTTTAAACAAAACAACTTGCATTATCTCATGACAAGATTGATCTTGAAGTTATGAAAGTGTGTTAATTAGTTCCTTACTTATTTCAGCCCTAGCTTAAATAAGTTCATTATAAACCCTTTATTTTAGAATTCATGAAGATGAAGTCTAAATTCCATTTAATTCCTTTCTTAGCATACAAATTTTGATTAAGGAAATTTTCCTAAGGAAGTACACATTCAACCATTCACTTATTATATTCATAACACTTTAACAAGATCTTAAGTTATGTCTCTATGATTGATTTCAAGGAAAATATCATTTTTCCTACATCATGGACTAATGTCCAATTATGAAAACAAATTACTTATGTTTCACATACAACAAGAATTCAAGAATATATATATATATATATATATATATAAATATATATTTATATATAATTCCTTTCCATTATTTTAAGGATCTATATGAGAGTGTCAACTTGTTAGTTGCATCTCCTTTATGTGAAAATAAACCAACTAATTTCATATCCTCAAACCAAATCCTATAACACTTATGTATGAAAACTTCCCCCTTTTATTTAGGGTATTACTTAATAATGCATCTCAATTTATGCCAAGAAGGTATTACAAGAAAGTAATATTCAACAATCACAAGTCATTTATTCATCAAAGGAGTGATACATTCACTGATTACAAAAGTATCTCAGAGATTACAAAGTGTCATAACAATAGTATAAAACTAGTTTTATTACAACTTTCTTTTCTGACAAAGTACATCTAAAGTAATGAATCTACATAATCACCATAATAAAGAGACAATTTCTTTTAGTAAAACAGATGTAACTTTCTATCTGTCTTTCCCCTTTCATCTTTCATGAAATCCAGTTGCACAATTGTTAGCATGAGTCATTTCATTTGAAATAAGCATGATAAGCACTAAATCATTAAAATGTTGTTCTTTTATCTAAATATTTCATAAAAAGAACCATGTTATTTATGAAAACAAAACAATGAAAATAGAAAGAATTTTCCCTAAAAGATGACAACCAAGAAGGAGAGATAAGTTTAAAGTTTATAATGTGTAAATAAGGTTTAATTAATCATCATATCATCCCTAACATTTCATTATAAAACTCTTTTTAACATGTTGGAATAAAACAACAAAATTAAAGAAAGGAAATTCATATTTCATCCTAACTTTACCTTATCATTCAATTTCAAAAATAAGATCCTCCATTCAACCAGTTCTAACTTTTCAAGAAGTAATACTAGATACACAAATCTACCCATCTGAATATGTATATTGTTTTGATATTTCAAGAGAACATCAAAATTGATACATGAAGGAATTAACAGACAAAATAGAATTATATTCCATAAAAAAATCATGAATATTTCAAGCTCAGCATAAAGGATAAATTGAATTGATTAAGATTATGTCTCTATGTTCTAGGTAAAGAAGACTTAATCAATTAGAAACAAACAAGTTAGCTCATAGAAGAAATACTCTAAAATACCTGAGTGAGTTCATTTCAATTTCAACTCAAAGGAATGATCGTAACTAGCTCTTTGCATTCCTAACAACTACACTTTTATAGTGATCATAAGACAAAGGAAAGATGATCTACCATTAAGAGCCACACACAAGTTTCGACAAATCACTATCAAATCCGTAAGGGAAGAATGATTAAAGTTCATAACCAAACTAAAACAATATCATTCCCTTTATCTTATGTTAGAGTTCATCCTAAAGGAATGATTACAAAGGTAATGAATGAATAACATTCTAGAATTGAAGAAAGATAATTCAACCATATCCTCAAGAGACTCTTCAACACAACAATCTCAAAGATATCAAAGTATCTTAAAGATTCTATCCAATATATCAAGCATGTTACAGAGAAAGGAAAATAGTTATACATCTAGAAGATCCGGTTTCCCAAACCCTAATGTTGGAATAACTCACAAAGAGAATTAGTCAAAGTAACCAAACTTCCCTCTATACAAATATTCTAACTTGTTAAGGAGGAAGCCACAACCATATATCATATCACAAAGCAAACATCCAATGTGAGAAAAGATGAACAAAATGATACAAAACCAACTTCCCTAAGAGTAACGCACATCAAGTGCTTAATAAATTGAGGGAAACCCACTTAAGATCAACAAGATATTAACTGAGGTAACAACATAGCTCAAATTTGGGAATAAGTAAATGAGCTAGGAAATATAACAAAAATAATAACATACAAAGAGTGAATCATTCTCATTATTCCTCCACAAAAGTAAAATCACCATTCACGATTCAAGGACTAATGTCCAATTATGATAACAAATCACTTATGTTTCAAATACATCAATAATTCATTATATATATATTTTCAATCATAATTCCTTTCTATTGTTTTAAGGATCTATATGAGAGTGTCAACTTATTAGTTGCATCTCATTTATGTGAAAATAAACCAACTAATTTCAGATCCTCAAACCAAATCCTATAAAGCACTTGTGTATGTAAATTTCCCTTTTATTTATGGTATTACTTAATAATGCATCTTAATTTATGCCAACAAGGTATTATAAGAAAGTAATATTCAACAATCACAAGTCATTTATTCATTAAAGGAGTGGTACATTTATTGATTACATAATTATTTCAGAGATTACAAAGTGTCATAAAAATAATATAAAAATAGTTTTATTACAAATTTATTTTCCAAAAAAGTACATCTAAAGTAATGACACCACATAATCACCATAATAAAGAGACAATTTATTTGAGTAAAATAGAAGTAGCTTTCTATATGTCTTTCTCCTTTCATATTTTATGAAATCCATCTACACAATTGTTAGTATGGGTCAGTTCATTTGAACTAAGCATGATAAGCACTAAATCATTAGAACGTTGTGCTTTTATCTAAATATTTCATAAAAATAACCATGTTGTTTAGGAAACAATTCTGAAAACAAAACAATGAAAATAGAAAAACTTTTCCTTAAAAATGACAACCAAAAGGAGAGATAAGTTTAAAGTTTATAATGTGAAAATAAGGTTTAACTAATCAGAATACCAACCCTAAATTTTCATCATAAAACTCTTTTTAACATGTTGGAATAAAACAACAGAATTAAGAAAGGAAATTCATATTTCATCCTAACTTTACCTTATCATTCAATTTCAAAAATAAGATCCTCCATCCAACTAGTTATAACTTTTCAAGAAGTAATAATAGATACACAAATCTACCCATCTGAATATGTATATTGTTTCATTATTTCTAGAGAACATCAAAATCAATACGTGAAGGAATTAATGGACAAAATAGAATTATATTCGATCAAAAAATCATGAATATTTCAAGCTTAGAATATAGGCTAAATTGAATTGATTAAGATTATGTCTCTATGTTCTAGGTAAAGAAGACTCAATAAATTGAAAACAAACAAGCTAGCTCACAGAAGAAATACTCTAAAATACCTAAGTGAGTTCATTTCAAGTTCAACTCAAAGGAATAGTCATAACTAACACTTTGTAGTCCTAACAACTACACTTTTATAGAAATCATAAGCCAAAAGAAGGATGAGATACCATTCAGAGCCACACATAAGTTTTAACCAATCACTATCAAATCCGTAAGGGAAGAATGGTTAAATTTCATAACCAAACTAAAATAATATCATTCCCTTTATCTTATGTTAGAGTTCATCCAAAAGAAATGATTACAAAGGTAATGAATGAATAACATTCTATAATTGAACAAAGAGACTTCAAACACATCCTCAAGAGAATCTTCATAACAACAATCTCAAAGATACCAAAGTATCTTAAAGATTATATCCAAAGATATCATTTACAGAGAAATGAAAACAATTATACATCAAGAATATCTTGTTTCCCAAACCCTAATGTTGGAACATCTCGTGAAGAGAATTAATCAAAGTAACCAAACTTCCCACTATATAAAGCTATGAACTTGTTAAGGAGGAAGCCACAACCATATATCATATCATAGGCTAAACATCCAATCTAAGAAAAGATAAACAAATGATACAAAACTGACTTCCTAAGAGTAACGCACTTCAAGTGCTTAATCAAATAAGGGAAATCCACTTAAGATCAACAAAATCTTAACAAAGGTAACAACATAGCTCAGAGTTGGGAATAATTAAACGAGCCAAGAAATAGAATAGAATATAATAACATATAAAGAGTGAATCACCTGTCCTTCCTCCACAAAAGTAAAATCACCATTCATGATTCAAGAAATAATGTCAAATTATGAAAACAAATTACTTATGTTTCTAATACATCAAGAATTCATTCATATATATATATATATATATATATATATATATATATATATATAATTCACTCATAATTCCTTTCCATTGTTTGAATATATATATATATATATATATAAGTGTCAATTCCTTTCCATTGTTAAGGATCTATATGAGAGTGTCAATTTGTTAGTTGCATCTCCTTTATGTGAAAATAAATGAACTAATTTTAGATCCTCAAACCAAATCCTATAACACTTGTGTAAGAAAACTTCCCCCTTTGTATTTATGGTATTACTTAATAATGCATCTTAATTTATGCCAATAAGGCATTATAAGAAAGTAATATTCAACAATCACAAGTCATTTATTCATCAAAGGAGAGATACATTTATTGACTACGTAAGTATCTCGAGATTACAAAGGGTCATAACAGCAATATAAAACTAATTTTATTACAAATTTATTTTCTGAAAAAGTACATCTAAAGTAATGACACCACATAATCACCATAATAAAGAGACAATTTCTTTCACTAAAACAGATGTAACTTTCTATATGTTTTTCTCATTTCATCTTCTATGAAATCCATATGCACAATTGTTAGCATGGGTCATTTCATTTGAACTGAGCATGATAAGCACTAAATCATTAAAACATTGTGCTTTTATCTAACTGTTTCATAAAAAGAACCATGTTGTTTATGAAACAGTTCTGAAAACACAACAATGAAAACATAAAGACTTTTCCCTAAAAGATGACAACTAAGAAGGAGAGATAAGTTTAAATTTTCTAATGTGTAAATAAGGTTTAATTAATCAACATATCATCCCTAACTTTTCATTATAAAACTCTTTTTAATATGCTGGAATAAAAACACAATTAAAGAAAGGAAATTCATATTTCATCCTAAATTTACCTTATCATTCGATTTACAAAATGAGATCCTCCATCTAACTAGTTCTATATTTTCAAAAAGTAATAGTAGATACACAAATATACCCGTCTAATATGTATATTGTTTTAATATTTCTAGAGAAAATTAAAATTGATACATGAAGGAATTAACAGACAAAACAAAATTATATTCCATTAGAAAATCATGAATATTTCAAGCTCAACACAAAGGATAAATTGAATTGATTAATATTATGTCTCTATGTTCCGTAAATTAGACTTAATCAATTAGAGACAAACACGTTAGCTTATAGAAGGAATACTCTAAAATACATGAGTGAGTTCATTTCAAGTTCAACTTAAAGGAATGGAAATAACTAACACTCTCCACCCTAACAATTGCACTTTTATAGCAATCATAAGATAAAGGAAAGACAAGCTACCATTCAGATCCACACACAAGTTTCAACCAACCACTATCAAATCCAGAAAGGGAAGAATGGTTAAATTTCAAAACAAAACTAAAACAATATCATTCCCTTTATCTTATGTTAGAGTTCATCCAAAAGGAATGATTACAAAGGTAATGAATGAATAACATTCCAGAATTGAAGAAAGATACTTCAACCATGTCCTCAAGAGACTCTTCAACACAACAATCTCAAATATATCAAAGTATCTTAAAGATTCTAGCCAATATATCAGTTACAGAGAAAGGAAAACAATTATACATCAAGCATATTGGTTTCCCAAACCTCAATGTTGGATCTGCTCATGAAGAGAATTAATCAAACCAAAATTCCTTATATACAAATCTACTAACATGTTAAGGAGGAAGTTGAAACCATATATCATATCACAAGATAAACATCTAATCTAAGAAAATATGAATAAAATGATATAGAACCGAATTCCCTAAGAGTAACGCACATCAAGTGCTTAATCAAATGAGGGAAATCCACTCAATATCAACAAGATATTAACTGAGGTAATAAAATAGCTTAGAGGTGGGAATAATTAAATGAGACAGGAAATAGAATAGAAAATAATAACGTATAAATATTGAATCATTCTATCATTCCTCCAAAAAGTAAAATCACCATTCACGATTCAACCGAATAACAAAGAATCAATTCAGTACTTAGAAATCTCAATGAAAGAAAGGAAAAGAGAGTAACTCAGACCCAGTTCAAGCTAGTTCCCCAAAGAACTATCAATTAACAAAATGAGAAGGAGAGAAAGATCATTCAACAACTTCCTTTCACAAAAGTTCAACAACAACCAATGATTTAGAGAGAACTTCCAATATCTAAAAAGATCTGCCAAGGTAACCAAAATCCCAGAGTGGGTTTACGAAAATAAGAAGTAAATACAATTAAGCAAAACCTTACAAATTTCATAGTTATTCTTTCTACACAACTTATCCGCATAAGGATCAATGAAATGAGTAAAGACAAATGCAATACCAAATAAGAGTTTTCAAGATCAAAACATGAACTAGGTATTCCTTGCAAGAAGAAATTATAGTCATGAAATAAGTTTGAATAGGACAATAGTTTCCAGTACCATTGTCAAGAAAAATAACCAAAAATTCAGAACCGACATTAATGTGAACAATGGAAAAATGCCAAAATGAATACTCCTTCAAGCTAGTTCCAATGAAAACAACAATGAGAGCATGCAACTATAAATATATGGATTTCTACTACACCAAGCTACTGTTAAAGTATACACATCCTCAACATAAGTTTTCATTTATTCAGATAACCACACAAACCTATTGCAATATCAAGAAGGTTCAAATACAAACAAGCTATCATTATAGTCACAAATCAACACTTCCATATTTTTTTCTCAATAATGAAGAACCAATTGCATCCAAAGAAACAAAACAAACACCATTAAAGCAAGAAACAACATCATAAATACAATATGTTTCAAATTGAGCAGAGTTATTTTTATGAAGCATTTAAATAAAAGAAGAAGACTTAATGGATAGGGCCTATCATGCCTAATAGAGCTCTTATCTTCACTTTCTCATAGAAAATCTTCAAGTTGAGATTTGATAGCTAATCCTTTCAACGAAAAACGTCAAAAACTCCTCAAACCCTTCTTTAATTCCTTCTTATAACTTTCATAGTGATATTTTCTTCACTATCACCGCCATGCAAGGAAAAATAAACATGTAGGGATTTTAACTGAGGGTTCAAAGAGAAAATCAACATACATAGCTTAAGCTCACAAAACCAAATGACCAAAACAAAACCAAAACCATTATTCTTTCCAAATTCCTTCTTCCTCAAGTGTTTCCTCGCCATTATAAAAATATTAAATTATGAACAGACTGAAAATATTTCCCTTCTCCCACCACCATCGCCAAATTTCATTTGGCTAGATATAAATTTAAATTTCCATGCAACAATCACTTTGGTGGAGGTGCCAACTCAACCCCCTATCTTCTTCCATACATTCACCAATTTTGGCCAAACAAAATTTTTAATGCCCACAAATGCCTCATAAATACCTTGAGGATGGTACCACCAAATTCTCGCTTGCATGACATCACATCTGTCCCCTTTAGGTTAGCCAAACTTTAAGCTAGGTTCAACATTAGTTTAGGAACTAACATAGGTCCTTAGGTAATGTTCAAGGTTTATTCTTAGGCTTTCGTTAATTATTAACATCATTCATTAATAAAACAAACATAGTAGCTTAGGATAGGTTATAACTTAGGATAGGATTACAATCTAAGGAACATAGTTTAATTAGGTCCCTTTAGCAATAGCAAGAATTGCATCATACAACTTACCAAAAGAAGGATCAGAAAACCATCCAAGATCACTTACGAAGCAGGGAACAACAGAGATCACTCGTGACTTCAAGACAGTCAAGGTTTAGAGATCCTAAAACCTGTCCATCTCGGTCAATATGACCACAAAGTCATGAAATTGCAAGCATGCCTTGGATCAATGAAATTTATCCAAGGTATAGTTATCCCGCTATAGAGGTTAAGAAGACTTAAGCACAAATTTGAGTGCAACAAATAATTATAAACTAGTTTATCAAAACAAATTTCTTACTTTACCAAGTAGTGAATTATTCATCATAAGAATAAATGAAATACTTCATTTTCAATTTATCATAAACATGAAAGGGTTATATCTATTTCAAAAATAACATATTATCAACAACAAACTTGATTTCCTCGATTCACAAGAGTACACCGTCTTCATCAAGAATCACATGTCAATATTTGCAACTTCAAAAATAGAAGTCATCATAGATATTAGCCATGTTAGAGGTGTTACATACCTCCCTCCTAAAAATCATCATCATCCCAATGATTAACTTAGTCCACATTCTCAAATAAGAAAAATAATCATAATTATAGTTCTTTCATCCATAAGTTCACAAACAGAAACCAGATTTGAGAAATTCAAATTTTCATAATTTATTACAACATTAATTTAGTTGTTCCAGTACTAATGAATATAGTACCTACCCAAAATTGGTAGAATTATTGATAATTTAAAAATAAAGTCTTTAATTTTTATCAATCAACAAAATTAATTCTATTCAAATAAATGAGGAAAATCAATTTTCATGTCCTCAAGATTTTCCCATGTTGCACTTTCTTCATTAAATTGGTCCCACTAAACCTTTCATTGACTAATTTCATGATTTCACGAGTGCAGCTAGTGAGTTTCCATAACTCTAATGGGTTCAACCACAATTATTCCTGGGTCTTGGACCTACAAGGAATCCCAATTTAACACATGTGATAAATCTGAAACGTATTTCTTAAGAAAAGAAATATGGAAAACATCATGCATTCATGATAAAGTAGGGGGTAATGCTAAATGATAAGCTACATGATTGATTACTTCAACAATCTCGAAAGGTCCCACATAATGAGGTGATAGTTTGGCTGCTTTGCCAAAAGTTATAGAGCTCTTTTTAGGCTTAACACGTAAAAAGACCTTTTCACCAAGTTCAAATTTCTTATCAACCCTTTTCAGATCTGCATAACTTTTCTTCCTATCTGCAGCTTCTTTTAAACATTCACAAATCATTTTAACTTTTTGTTCCATTTCAGTAAGGATTTCAGGTCCAATTACCTCTTTGTCTTCAATGTTATCCCAACTAACTGGAGTTCTACATTTCCTTCCATACAATGCTTCGAAAGGTGTCATTTTCAAAGAGGCGTGATATGTATTATTGTAAGAAAATTCAACTAAAGGAAGGTATTCTTCCCATTTGTACTGTTGATCCATGCAATACATTCATAACATATCTTCCAAAACTTGATTAACTCTCTCATTTTGACCATCTATTTTCGGATGGTATGCGGAACTAAAATTTAGTTTTGTTCCTAAGGATGCATTAAGCATTTTCCAAAATCGAGATGTCATTATAGGGTCTCTATCAAATATAATCAATTCTGGTACCCCATGCAATCTGAAAATTTCATGTACAAATATTTTTGCTAATACAGTGAATCATCCTTAAGATTACCAACAATAAAATGTGCTACTTTTGTCAGTTTATCAACAACAACTAAAATAACATCATGTTTATTTCTTGACATAGGCAGCCCCTAAACAAAATCCATGTTAATTACCTACCACTTATATTGCGGTATGCTATGAGGATACAATAAATTAGCTGGGCTCATATGTTAAGCCTTCACATGTTGACATTCCAAGCAGTGAGAAAAAAATCAGTTATGTCCTTCTTCATCCCTTTCCAAAAATATTGTTGTTTTACATCAACAAACATTTTTGGAATATCAAGATGTTCTCCGAGTAAGGTGAATTATGAAATTTCATCATCAAATTTTTCATTAACTCATTTCCCGAAGGTACATACACCCAATTATCATATATCAAAATTCCTTCATTATCAAAGTGAAAACCTTTATGCCTTACGTCATTTGATCTAAAGAAAATGTTGCTTTTACCTCATTGAAAGTAAAAATTAGATTCCATAATACTTTTTACCTCATCTTTAAATTGAGTTCCCAAATTTATAAGTGTAGAAATATGTTTCCTACAAATTAGTGCATCTACCACTCTATTTTCTTTTCCTTTAATGTAACTTATCTCAAAATCATATTATGACAAAAACTCTAACGATCTTCATTTTCTTACATTCAAATTTGGCTAAGTGAAAAAATACTTTAGCCCAAGATGATCAGTATTTAATTCAAAAGGTCTTCCTAAAATATAATGTCTTCATACTTCAAGTGCATGAACTATGGAAGAAAGCTCTAGGTCATGGGGAGCATAATTCAACTCATGTAACTTGAGTTTTCTTATTTCATATGCTATAACATGTTCATTTTGTAATAGAATGCCTCCAAGTCATTCTCTGGAAGCAATAGTAACTACCGTAAAGTTTCCATTTAGATCAGGTATAACCAAAATAGGTGTAGATGTTAATTGATCCTTAAGAGTTTTAAATGTTGATTCACATTTATCACTCCACACAAATTTCTTATCTTTATTTTGTAATGAAGTTATCGGTGCAACAACCTTTGAAAATTCCTTAACAAATTTCCTATAGTAACTAGAAATCCCCATGAATATTTTGACCTCATGTACATTCTTAGGTTTAGGCCACTTAGTTATTACAACAATATTGATGGATCAACTGCTATTCCATCCTTACTAATGACATGTCCTAGATAATGCACTTTTGTTTCATAAAAAGAACATTTGGACAACTTGTCATACAACCTTCTCTTTCTCAAGATTTCAAGTACTATTTTCAAATGCTCATGATGATCATTAATTCTTTTGGAATAGATAAGATTTCTCATCCAAGAATACATATATAAACTTGTCTAGGTATTCTTGAAAGATATTATTCATTGAATTCATAAACTTTACAGTGCATTTGTCAAACCGAAAGGTAAAACTATAAATTCATAATGTCCATAAATTATACTAAAGATTATTTTATGAATGTATTCCTCTTTGATTCTTAACCGATGATACCTTAAAAGATCTATCTTAGAATATACTAAAGTACCATGCATCCGATCAAACAGATCATTTATTCTAGGAAGTGTATATTTATTTTTATTGTTGCTCTGTTTAACATCCTATAATCAATACATAGGCTAAGTGTTCCATCTTTCTTTTTCACAAAATTACCAAAGTGTTCCCAAGGTGAGATACTCGGTCTTATCAAACCTTTAGACAACAATTCTTGTAATTGTTACTTAAGATATACTAGTTCAATGGTAGTCATTTGATATGGTTCCTTGAAATAGGCTCGCTTTCTTGTTTGATTTCAATCATGAAGTCAAACTCTCGTCCTGGTGGACGACCGAGTACTTCCTTCGAAACACATCGCTAAAATTTCTAAATAGTGGATGTTTTTCCAAAAATCACTATCCCCTTTAGCTATTTTAGAAATTTTTACTATATACAAGGTGCAACCTTTACTTTTTGGCTTTTTAAGTTGCATGGATGATAGTTTCCTAACTAAAATTTCTCATTTTACCTCTTGGATTTCTATTGTTTTCTACAAATTATCAAGACAACTAATGTGTTTTTCAAAATAGTCAACTTTTGATTTATGCTCAAGAAGCTAGCCTAATACCTATTATTACATAATAATACCTCAAAGGAGAAACATAAAGATCAACTTCAAGTGGAAAAATAGGCAAGCCTAGGACTGCTCCAAAAGGACACTTACTAACTGTGTGGACATAATTATTTCCATAATGTACAACCCAATATTTTTCCACTTTTACAAATTTAATTTTTAGTTTAGCAACTAATTTACTAGAAATAAAGCATTTAGTAGCTCCAATATAAAAATTATAGTAATATGTATACCAAATAATTTACCTGACACTTCTATAGGTATAACTTACTTTTTAACTTGTTTATCAGCTACTACAACATGTATCTTATGTTGTTGATTGTTGTCATCCTTCCTTAGAGGGCACTGATTTGCATAATGATATTTTCCACAGTTGTAGCAGCCCCCTACATGTCTTCTTTTAGGTTCAAATTTATTTACAGCCTTGGAATTACTATTCTGTCCTCCATTGGACTTCTGTCCATTATTATTTTTGTTAACGAAGTTGTTTCAAACATTTGTAGTAGGTTTATTTGTTTTTTTCTTATTTTTATCAATAAAAATTTATTTTTAGTACCAAAATTTTTCCATGCCCCCTTTTTGGGTGTAAGAGATGAAGAAGAATTAGGAATTTTCTTTCTATTTTCTTCCTTATGGGTAGAAATTTCTTTTAATTTATGTTCCTTCCGAATGGATTTTTCTACAACCCCTTCCATGGTGGTTGGGTTGTGAACATCTACCTCACCCCCTATGATAGGGTTTAATCCCATAATAAATTTTCATATCCTGAACTTCTCATCAGTTTGATACTAAGGCACATACTTAAGAAGCTTAGTAAACCTCTCCCAATACTATGCTACAGTTAATTTCCCTTGAATTAAGTTCTGAAATTTAGTCAACTTCTGATCATAGTAGAGTTGCGTCAAGCTACCAGAGTTGTTTAAAATAATTCTTAAATTGATCCCAAGTGATGTTTGTTTCATCAACATTTATTTCAACCTTACGGATGTCCCACTAGGAGGATGTTTCATGGGAAAGTTGATAAGCTCCCCATACCACTTTAGTTTCCTTTGAGAAGTTCCTTATCACAAATAACTTCTCCATTTCGCTAAGCCAATTCTCAGCTCCATCCCCCAGTGTAGTGCCATCAAACTTGGGTGGACTTATCCTTTTTATATCATTTATGAGTT
This sequence comes from Taxus wallichiana var. yunnanensis, assembly GCA_018340775.1. Lineage (NCBI taxonomy): Eukaryota > Viridiplantae > Streptophyta > Pinopsida > Cupressales > Taxaceae > Taxus > Taxus wallichiana. The sequence continues at coordinate 16,470,271 of CM031239.1, read as the reverse complement.
CAGCTCGCTAATCTTTCCTTTTTATTTTCAAGTTGATTGGGTACATTTGCATTAGCATTTACAACATTATTATTATCAACACCCAAATTTCCAACATTGGCATTGTCCACATGAGGTGGCTGATTGTTATTACTAGCATCTTCTTCCTCCTCATCATTACCCATAACTTGTTGTTCAAGTATAGCTAGACGATCTCTTGTGTCCAACAGGTAGCAAGGATATCATCAATTTTTTGTGTAGTAATCGACTCTCCACCTAGAGGTGGGCTATTTGCAGCACTCCCTTGTTCTAACCATTTTCTCTTAACAAGAAAATTAAGCTTTTATCATATTATGTACTCAATATGTCAAAGAGCTACAACCTTCACTCTAATACCAATATGTAACATTCCCATTTTAAGACTTTAGAAACAAGGAAATGTTTTTTTATCATACATAAAAATTAACATAATTTAGAACACATATTCCAATGCCAATCCATCTCATAATAGAAAACCATATGCAGTTGTAAATGACTCGGTGAAACATTGATATCTCATTTCATGACTTGGTATTAAACCAATCTCTCATGTTAACTCATTAATGTGTATACAATGTATAATTGGTTCTTTTACCCTTTTAGGGGTACCCAAGTGTTTTGTCTAAGAGGCCTATCTGAATATATGTTACCAATATTCATCTGAAATCCCACTTCTTAAACTAGGTGGCATAGGACAACATAATCAGGAGCTTGTGATACTTTGGCAAAAGTTTTTAAACATGTTTATCATGTTTACATTCCTTGATGACATACTCATCAAATGGAATATTTCCTCACCACACTTGTTATTTTATCTAGAGTGGTCTTTCCCCGACTTCACCAATCCATTCGATTCAAGGTTTCACACTAAACAAGGGCAACAACATGCACTAGTTTGGAAGACTACTCGTGGTGAGTAAGGTTACATATACATGCTAAATCGAATTATGTCGATTGGGTGTTTCTTGTTATCCTAATTCAACATGAGTTGACCTCAACATTAGTTTATATTTTTATCCCCGTATAGGATAGAACCGTGATCCATTCATACATTTATATCACCAAGTTAAAATAACTAAGTGGGGTGTTGAGACATATCAACTACATCATAGTATCCTCGTAATGACCACAAGAATTATGAAGGTCCTACACCGCAATTGATGTGTATTTAACATCCAGCTTGAGTTTCCTCAACTGGGAATAACATACCTTAGATTATAATTTATTAACCCATTTAATCATTGTCTTAAAGATTAATTACAACAATGCTTAAATATTCAACTAGCATCATTTAACCTATAAGGTTACAAGTTGAAACTATATGTGAGGTAGGTATGTAGGTAAAATATGCTTTCTAACCATTTAATTACATGCTTAAGTTTGTCTTTAAATGAAACAACTTGCATTATCTCACGACAAGATTGATCTTGAAGTTATGAAAGTGTGTTAATTAGTTCCTTACTTATTTCAGCCCTAGCTTAAATAAGTTCATTATAAACCCCTTATTTTATAATTCATGAAGATGAAGTCTAAATTCCATTTAATTCATTTCTTAGCATTCCAAATTTTAATTAAGGAAATATCCCTAACGAAGTACACATTTGATCATTCACTTATTACATTCATAAAACTTTAACAAGATCTTAAGCTATGTCTCTATGGTTGATTTCAAGGAAAATATCCTTTTCCCTACATTATGGAATAATGTCCAATTATGAAAACAAATTACTTATGTTTCAAATACATCAAGAATTCATTCATTCATATATATATATATATATATATATATATATATATATATATATAATATATATATATATAATAATTAATTCCTTTCTATTGTTTTAAGGATCTATATAAGAGTTTCAACTTGTTAGTTGCATCTCTTTTATGTGAAAATAAACCAACTAAATTTAGATCCTCAAACCAAATCCTACAAAACTTATGTATGCAAACTTCCCCCTTTTATTTAGAGTATTACTTAATAATGGATCTCAATTTATGCTAAGAAGGTATTACAAGAAAATAATATTCAACAATCACAAGTCATTTATTCATCAAATGAGGTATACATTTACTGATTAGAAAAGTATCTAAGAGATTACAAAGTGTCATAACAACAATATAAAAATAGTTTTATTACAAATTTATTTTTTGACAAAGTACATCTCAAGTAATGACGCCACATAATCATCATAATAAAGAGACATTTTTTTAGTAAAACAGATGTAAATTTCTATATGTCTTTCTCCTTTCATATTTTACGAAATCCATTTACACAATTGTTAGCATGGGTCAGTTCATTTGAATTGAGCATGATAAGCACTAAATCATTAAAACGTTGTGCTTTTATCTAACTGTTTCATAAAAAGAACCCTGCTTTTTAGGAAACATTTTTGAAAACACAACAATGAAAAAAAAAGAAATTTCCTAAAATATTACAACCAAGAAGGAGATATAAGTTTAAAGTTTCTAATTTGTAAATAATGTTTAATTAATCATAATATCATCCCTAACATTTCATTATAAAACTCTTTTTAACGTCTTTGAATAAAATAACAGAATTAAATAAAGGAAATTCATATTTCATCCTAACTTTACCTTATCATTCAATTTCAAAAATAAGATACTCCATTCAACCAGTTCTAACTTTTCAAGAAGTAATACTAGATACACAAATCTACCCATCTGAATATGTATATTGTTTTGCTATTTCAAGAGAACATCAAAATCAATACATGAAGGAATTAACAGACAAAACATAATTATATTCCATCATAAAATCATGAATATTTCAAGCTCAACACAGAGGCTAAATTGAATTGATTAAGATTATGTCTCTATGTTCTAGGTAAAGAAGACTTAATCAATTAGAAACAAACAAGTTAGCTCACAAAAGAAATACTCTAAAAGACCTGAGTGAGTTCATTTCAAGCTCAACTCAAAGGAACAGTCATAACTAACACTCTACAGTCCTAACAACTACAATTTTATAGCAATCATAAGCCAAAGGAAATACGAGCTACCATTCAGAGCCACACACAAGTTTTGACCAACCACTATCAAATCTAGAAAGGGCATAATGGGTAAAGTTCATAACCAAAGTAAAATAATATCATTCCCTTTATATTATGTTAGAGTTCATCCAAAATGAATGATTACAAAGGTAATGAATGAATAACATTCTAGAATTGAAGAAAGAGACTTCAACCGCATCCTCAAGAGATTCTTTAACACAACAATCTCAAAGATATCAAAGTATCTTAAAGATTCTATCTCGTATATCAGTTACAGAGAAAGGAAGACAATTATACATCAATCGATCTGGATTCCCAAACCATAATGTTGGAATAGTTCGTGAAGATAATTAATTAAATTAACCAAACTTCCTCTATACAAAGCTACTAACACGTTAAGGAGGAAGCCACAACCATATCTCATTTCACAAGCTAAACATCCACTCTAAGAAAAGATGAACAAAATGATACAAAATTGACTTCCCTAAGAGTAACACACATCAAGTGCTTAATCAAACAAGGGAAATCCACTTAAGATCAACAAGATCTTAACAGAGGTACCAACATAGCTCGTAGTTGGGAATAAATAAATGATCCAGGAAACAAAACAGAAAACAATATCATATAATGAGTGAATCAGTTTGTCCTTCCTCCACAAAAGTAAAATCACCATTCACAATTCAACCGAATAACAAATAATTGATTCAGTAATTAGAAATATCAACAAAAGAAAGGAAAAGAGAGTAACTCGTGACTCAGCTTTAAGCTAGTTCCCAAATAAGTATCAATTAACAAAACGAGAAGGAGAGAAAGATCATTCGAATAACTTCCTTTCACAAATTTTCAACAACAACCAACGATTCAGAGATAACTTCAATTATCTTAAAATATTTTCCAAGGTAACCAAAATATCAAAGTGGGTTTATGAAAATAAGAAGTAAATACAACAAAACAAAACCTTAAAATTTTTATAGTCATTCATTTTGTAGAACTTATCTAAACAAGGCTCAATGAAATGAGAAAAGACAAATGTAATACCAAATAAGAATTTTCCAGATCAAAACACAAACTAGGTATTCCTTACATGTAGAAATTACAAGAATGAAACAAGATGAACAGAACAATAGTCTCTAGTACCATTGTCAAGAAAAACAACCCAAAACACAGAACCCACATTAACCTAAACAATGATGAAATGCCAAAATGAAGACTCTTTCAAGCTTGTTCCAATGACAATATTAATGAGATCATACAACTATAAATCTATGGATTTTTACTACATCAAGATATTGTTAAAGTATATACATCCTCAACATAAGTTTTCATTTATTCAGAGAACCACAGAGACCTATTACAATATTAAGAAGGTTAGAATACAAACAAGCTATTGTTACAGTCACAAATAAACACTTCCAAAATTTGTTCTCAACAATGAAGAACCATAAGTTTTCATTTATTCAGAGAACCACAGAGACCTGTTACAATATTAAGAAGTTAGAATACAAACAAGCTATTGTTACATACATCACAAATAAACACTTCCAAAAATTTTCTCAACAATGAAGAACCATAAGTTTTCATTTATTCGTGAGAACCACGAGATCTCATTCAATATTAAGAAGGTTAGAATACAAACAAGCTATTGTTACAAATACAAATAAACACTTCCAAAATTTTTTTCTCAACAATGAAGAACCATTTACATCCAAAGAAACAAAAAAAACACCATTGAAGCAAGAACAAACATCATAAATATAATAGGTTTCAAATAGAGCATGGTTATTTTTATGAATCATTTAAATAAAATTAGAATACTTAATGGATAGGGCATATCATGCATGATAGAGCTCATGTCTTCACTTTCTCACCAAAAATATTCAATTCGAGCTTCGATATGTAATCCTTTCCATGAAAATTCCAAAACACTCCTAAAAACCTTCTTCACTTGCTTATAAATTTCACAGCTTATATTTTCTTCACTATCACCACCATACAAGAAAAAATAAACATGGAGGGATTCAAACTAAGAGTTTGAAGAGAAAAATACACATATAAATCTTAAACTCATAAAAAGCAAATGACCAACACAAAATTCAAACCATTATTCTTTCCAAATTCCCTTCTTCCCAGGTGGTTTCTTCGCCATTACCAAAAATATTAAATGCCAAATAGGACTTGCAATCCTTCTCCTTCTCCCGCCATAGCCAACTTGCATTTGGCTAGATCTAAATTTAAATTTCCATGAAACAATCACTTTGGCGGAGGTGCCAACTCAACCCCCCTATCTTCTTTCATGCATTCACCAATTTTGGCCAAACAGAAGTTTTTAATGCCCACAAATGCCTCATAAATACCTTGAGGATGGTGCCACTAACTTTCCCTTGTATGTCATCCCATCCATCCCCTTTAGGTTAGCCAAACTTTAGGTTAGGTTTAACATTAGTTTATTAAATAACATAGGTCCTTAGGTAATGTTTAAGGTTTAGTCTTATGTTTTCCTTTAATTATTAACATCACTCATTAATAAAAGAACATAGTAGCTTAGGATAGGATTGCAATCTAAGGAACATAATTTAATTAGGACCCTTTTGTAATAACAATAATTGCATCATAAAATTTACCAAAAGAAGGATCACAAAACCATCCAAGATTACTTACAAAGAAGGGAATAGTAGAGATCACTTCTTGACTTCAAGATAGTCGTGGTTCGTAGATCCTAAAACCTCGTCCATCTCGGTCCAATATGACCACACAACATGAAATTGTAAATGTAATTTCACAAACAAGAAAAAAACCTTTATAATTTAATTAAAGTGAAATCATTAACTTGTATAATAGAATGTTACAATTCTTACAGGAATTGTACAAAAATGTAGGTAAAAATATTGTTACAACAATACAACAATAATTTTGTAAATATTTTAATGAATACAAATAATAGTGCAACAATATGTACCCATGTATAGGTAGAGACAAATAAATAGTTTAAACTACCAAACAATTAATCATACATGATTAAATGACAAATATGGTTCTAAATAACCATATAATTAATTATTATAATTAATAATTAATTATCTAATGCACAAATTAACCTAACATTCCCCCCCTTAATTTTTCATTACCTCAAGGGATGAGGAGAGGAACTCTCTAAAAAAACATATCACATGCAAGTGACTTCATGAAGATATCTTCTCATTATTCAAATGGTGGTTGGATAGAACTAAAGTTGTATATTGTGCTTCAAGACATGATCATGTATGAAATGTATATGTACCTCAATGTGTTTTTTTATTTTATGAAAAACTAGATTGCGAACAATTTTGAGAACACCTTCATTATCAAAATACATGGTGGTCGGTTTTTCCTGTGGTATTCCAAGTCCTTTGAGTATGCCATGTAGACATATCACCTCATAGACAGCTTCACCTGCAGAATGATACTCGATTCTATGGAATATCAAGAAAAAAGTGTTTTCTATTTCTTTCCCGTGATATTTTTCCAGAACCCATAAAGAACACAAACCATGAAGTATATTTTATGTCATCAATATTGCATGCATGATCTGAATCCGAATATCCTGACAAGAAAAAGTTTTCATTCTTCTTGTATTCTAGACCAAGATCCACTGATCCTTTGAGATATCTCAAGATGTGCCTTTCTTCTTTCCAATGACAAACTTTAGGTTCCTACATGAACCCGTGATAGATATCTTTCTACAAAGCCGATATCCCGTCTAGTGTGGGTCAAGTAAATGATACTCCCAATCAAATTCCAATAGAGAGTGACATTTACCTCAATAGATATATCTGAACAAGATAACTGCAATCTATTATCCATAGGTGTATCAATTGATGTGCAATCCATTATCTTGAATTTCTCAAGCGTTGTCTTGGTATATTTCATTAGAGAAAAAAATGTGATTATCTTTCTACCATACATCCAATCTAAGACAATAGTGCATCACCAAGATCTGTCATGTCAAATGATCGATTAAGATCTTTCTTCATTGCATCAACCATCCTCACCGAACTACCAAAGTGATGAATAGATCGTTGAAATAGACAATGACAATCACAATCTCCCCTCTTACGCTTCAAGGTAAATATTGGGATTGTATGGATTTCTAACAAATCCATGTTGTACGAGATGCTCATCACTTTTGATTTACCATTCTCAGGGTTCCTATTTGATGCCATATAGAGATTTCTTGAGTCTACATACCTTTTCTTCTTGACCAGGTATAACATATCCCTCAAAGTTGAGTCATATAAACTTCTTCTTGTAAATCTCCATTCAAGAAGGCACTTTTTTACATCCATCTCGATGGACTTTCCAACCAAACTCAGTAGCTAGAGAAAATATTGTTTTGATCTTAGTGTGGGAGAAAATGTCTCCTCGTATTCAATGCCTTATTTTTATGCATATCCCTTTGTTACTAGTCTCGTTTTATACTTTTCTATTGTCCCATATGCTTTTTAATTTGTTTTGAATATCCATCTACATCCAATGGGTTTCTTACCTAGTGGAACATCAACAAGTTACCAAGTGTTATTTTCCATTACTGACTGATATTTAGAGTCCATGTCATCTTTCCAATATTTTGACTCTAGGGTTTCCTGGATTGTAGAGGGCTCATCAGATCCACTAACTCTACTCATTAAAGAAAATTTTACTTCTCTTGTTTTACCGTGAGTCTCGTGGTCCAGGTGGATGTATCCGATGGATCATCCATTCTTGCATCTCGTAACGTGCTAGTATACCACTTAGGCATACAATGAACTATTGTCATGGGTCGTGGTTTTATCAGATCATCAGCATTATCCCCATCATCACTTTCATCATCTCTAGGAACACCAGCTTCAGCTTTTACAATTAGTGAAGAATCTACATCAAGTGAGTCTTGAGGAGGAGACTCTTATTCCTTCGTCTTAAAGAACTCAACATCTCTACCGATGTAGACTTTCCTGGTCTTAAGATCCATCAATCTGTACCCAAGAGTCCCTTCATTGTACCTAATGAAGATGAGTTTTTGTGATTTCATATCTAATTTATTTCTATTTAGCTTGGGTATGTGCATACTTTCTCTACACCTGAATACTCTGAGGTGTGCAAAAAATGGTTTCCACTTTGACCATGCTTCATGTGGCATTACTCCATCAAGAGAAACTGTGGGCACTCTGTTTAATAAATACATAACTATCTTTACTTCTTATACCTAAAATGTCTTTTCTAGTCTAGATTCATCTATCATACATCACACCATTTACATGCTAGTACAATTTCTTCTCCCAACAACACTAGTTTTCTATGGTGTGTGTGGAGGAGGCATTTTTCAATGAATCTCGTGAGCTTGTAGGTAGTATTTGAACTCGTTCCTGGTGAATTCCCCCCTTGATCTAAGAAGAGAGTTATAATGTGATGACCAGCCATTATCAATAACTACTTTAAACTTTTGGAAGGTTTCAAAAGCTTTACTTTTCTTGTGAAGAAAAAAATCCACATTTTTCTTGAATAGTCATCAACAAAAAGCATGAAGTACTGATATCTAAAATGAATTAGTTACATTTAACTCGAAAATATGGGTATGAACCAAATCAAGCTTACCATGAGCTCAAAAATTACTCTTTCAGAATGAAGCTCGGTGTTGTTTTCCTACTAGGAAGTGAGGAAACTTATCTCGTGTTCTTTTGAAGATATGGTAAACCACGTACCATATTACACTAACAACGTGTCTCAAGATACTTGAAACTAACATGACCAAGTCTTCGATGCCACAATTTTGCACATGTAGAGTTCTTAGCCACAAGTTCTTGATCATATATCCCACATTGGAGGATTTTACAACTATATTTGAGCCTCATGATCCGTCTCGAATTAAAAAAATATTATTTTCATAATGACTATTAATGTCAATTTTTAAGTTGTGATCTAGGAGATGAATGAATGACCATGGATTTTTAGTTAACCTGTGGGACATATAAGACATCTAATAGTCTACAGTTGTGAACCAATGGGTAGAGAAATTTTCCCACTCCTTTAAACCGTATATGAAGAATCATCACCCAATGAAACATGGTTTTTCAATTTCGTGTCCTTTATTGAAGTAAACTAGTCTCTTTGGCTAGTCATGTGTTGAGTGGCTACTAAATCAACATATCATACATCACTAGATGACATTAAAGGTTCACTTGATCGATTAGTGTACAAGAAGTCTTCATTATCTCGAATGTTCTTCTTACTCAAAGCAATATTGCCTTGCCGATGGGGTCTTCTTTTCCAGCTCCCCTTTTTTTCTCTTGATTTTAGTTTAAATGTCCTTGTGAGATTACCGGTGTTGAGGTCTAGAATTACTTGATGAAGCTTTCTTATAAGTATTATACCAAAAATATTTAAATCATGTCCTCTTTTTCATATTAGACATTTCTTATTCCGATGGTTGTCCCCTCGATGTTGATACTCATTTTGATGTTAGGACTTTTGATAGGAATCAGATTTTCCTGTTCCTTATCCTTTCCATTTTTTATGTGAAGAAAGTGCCTACTCCTCTTCATTATCCTTATTATGCATGGATTCCTCTAATTTTCGTAGGTTTACTAGCTTGTCAAAACTAACTGTCATATCTGAAAAGTTTAGTGTTGTTACAAAAATGCGGTAAGAAGAAGGGAGAGCTCTCAAAACAATGGGAATGAAAGCTTCATCTATGACAGCTTCTCCTAGGGCTAGAAGTGAAGCCCTCAACTCTATAACTCTTCTCAAGAAAGATTTGATTTTCTCATTTTTCTTGAACTTTAGTGTGTGTAATTGAGTCTACAAATTTAGTATGACATTCTTATTTTGGCCTCATATACTATGCTCAACTTATCCCATGTTTCTTTGGCTATTTTGGAATCTCAAATGTGGGGTTGCACATCATCAAACACTCTAAACAAGATGATGAGTTTGGCCTTCTGATTTGATCTATCAAATTGTCATTGTTGTGTTGTATCAGTAGTTGATCTCGTCAGAGTACCATTCACAATAGACCAGATATCTTCAAACTCAACTTGTGTCTTGATTTTAGTCTTTGATGTAACATAGTTGTTTCCTCTTAGTAGTTGTGAATCTAGAATAAACAATTTTGGGGCATTGGTGCCCATTTTTAGAAATCAAAAACATGGTTAGGCTCTTATCACTTCAGGTATAAGGTCTCCCAATCTATATACCATCAGCTTTGATATACCAAACCTTTCTATATACGCACCCTTCCGATATACCCAATGTTATGTGGAAGAAGCTCACAATTTATATATACTTAGTGGTACGTGAAATAATTCTATACATGGTACCAAGATAATACTTTTGAAAAGGGTATGTGTGATTATTGAAACCGCCTCATAGAAATATCCTCATATGCATGCGTAACTTTTCTATTTACTCGGATAATTTCTTACTCGTATTTATGTCATGCAATCGTTTACAAATTGATGGGAAGGCTCATAGTGTGTGCATTGTGTTCTTATTAATCCTCGTCAATTTAAAGGGTTGATTCCTGATTTGATGTTGTTGCAGCTATATTAGGTGTTAAGTGCAAAGTAGTAGTTGCAACGGTTTTACCCATAAACACTTCCTAGAGGCACCGTAAAAATAGTGAATCTTGTGAATGAGATCTAGGATCTTGTGAGTGTTTTAGAACCAAATTTCACTATTTTTTTATTACAATGTCTTCAAGTTTCGATAAGTTATAGTGTTTGCAGCTTGAGTATGGAAACCTAAAAATTAGTACAATATACTAAAGAATATATTAAAAAAATGGAAAAATTGAATGGCAGAAAAAAATTGTTTTTTGGGCCTGGTTTCTTCGTGAGCCCAATACAACCCTCTATGCCAAAAATTGTATAAAAATAGCTGAAAATGTAATTTTTAGGTATACCTCCTTTAGCAAAAGTTTCTTGAAATGAAAAAATAAGAGGTCTAGAGAATTTTTTTTTCCCTAAAATAGGATTTTTCTCACTAAAATTTTTAAGCCTATTTCGTCATAACTAAGGCTTTTAGGGACCTCTAAATTTGGTAATTTATCCAAATTTTCAACTAAAATTCAATTGGTTTAAAAATTGAGTTGGTGGTGTGGGTCAAACCCCAAACCTCATTGAACAAATTCGCTCAATCTAACTAAATTACCCGCTTGTATGTTTGGTTAACAAACTGAAGAAAATTGTATTTAAATTACGTAAAACTAGACTCGACTTTGTTGAAGTGTGACTTTCCAGAATAGAGGCTCCATGTGGATAAGATCTTGGAAGAAGATTAGGTTTCCTCCTGGAGCGGATCTCACTTTTATCTCTTCTTTTTCTTTTTTTCTTCCTTCAATTTTTACACGGCCGCAAGTGTATAATCTTCACCATTTTTTATTATGTTTTTAGGTTTCTCGAGGATGATGTCTCGCCTCAAAAAGAGATCGGCTCGGATGTTTTGTGCAGGTCACAAAGGATCCTTTGTTGGTATTGATTGCTTGCTACATTTTTAGATGTCAACTTGCTTTAAGTTTTCCTCCGTCGTGTATTGTATTGATATATATTTGTAATTTTTGATTGTCGTTATCTATTGAATAGATCATTTTTTTGTTTTTGGATTGATATTTTTAGTTTTTTGTTTGGCATGGTCACCATTTGTAATTCCAATGTTCATGTGTGCAGGTCGGTAGAGCGGTAGGAGTCGTGTTCGGCGAGTGAAGAGGGCTCCAGCTTGGTGATATATTACACTTGGTTGCCACATGATAGAGAACAATATAACACATCTCCTTCATGGTGTGGCTTGATTTTTCAATGTAGGATGCAATCCCAAACTCCTTAATGCACCACTACTTTAAAAATCTACACTGCTTTCAACGTTACCATTCAATGATGTTTGAATAGATTATAGGGTCTTTGATCAACCCATTCCAAGAGATAAGCTTGGTCTACACTGCATTTCAACTCATCTCGGTGATAAGATCCCTCTGTAAAAAAACAACACAATCCTCCAAATGCAGTGGTATGCTAATAATAGTAGAAACTATATTACTTCTCTAAATTAGAGACAAAACCCCTAATGGGGAAAAAGATTTTTTATTTTTAATTTTTTTAAAATTCCCGTATATTTATTAACTCTAGAAACAAATTTACTTGGTGCAGAGAGCACCAAGGCAAAAAAAATTATTTTCCATTTACTTAGAGATCACATAGGAGGTTGTGAGACTGCAAGGAGTTCTGGGAAGTTGTAGGAGGCAGCACTAGCTCTCTGATGAAGCAATTTTCTTCTCCAAAAATTTTCCTTCCTCTGCACCCTTTCTCCAACCTTGTTAGGAGCTTCAACCAACTCTAGTACCAAATGTAATTTCACAAACAGGGATAGAATCCTGTATAATTTTATTAATGTGAAATCATTAACTTGTACAATCGAATGCTGAAATTTTATTTAGAACCATATTTGGCATTTAATCATGTATGATTAATTATTTAGTAGTTTAAACTATTTATTTATCTATACCTATACATGGGTACATATTGTTGCCGCATCGCTATTTGTATTCATTCAAATATTTACACAAATATTGTTGCAATAATTGCAACAATAATTCCGTAAATATTTGAATGAATACAAATAACAAGGCAACAATATGTACCCATGTATAGGTATAGATAAATAAATAGTTTAAACTACTAAATAATTAATCATACATGATTAAATGACAAATATGGTTCTAAATAACCATATAATTAGTAATTATAATTAATAATTAATAATTAATTATTATAATTAATTATCTAATGCATAAATTAACCTAATAGTAAGCATGCCTTGGATCAATGAAATTAATCCAAGGTATAGTTATCTTGCAGCAGAGGTTAAGAATACGAAGCACAAATTTGAGTGTAAAAAAACTTATGAACTAGTTTATCATAACCAATTTCTTATTTTCCCAAGCAGTGAATTATTCAACATAAGAAGAAATGAAATACTTCATTTTCAATTCAGCATAAACATGACAGGGTTGTATCTATTTCAATAGATAACATATTATCTACAACAAACATGATTTCTTGATTCACAAGAGTACATCATCTTCAACAAGAATCACATGTCAATGTTTGCAACTTCAAAAATAGAAGTCATCATAGAGATCAGCCATGTTAGAGGTGTTATTTTTTTCATAGAATTTGACCTCAAAATCTAAATTTTGGTCTTTTTAATATGATCAATAATATCAAAATACCCCGAGGTGGTTAGAGTATCTTGACTTGAAGTGGTAGAAGTCTTGGGATTATCAACTTTTGCAATGGGGCTTTGGAAATAGGAGTAGATTGTGTATTATCCTTAGGATTAGAAGTGGAAGTATAAGGAGAAGTAGTGCTTAATGTTTTGGTGGTAGTAGTAGGGATAGGATCCCCTTTCTTGCAAAAATTGGAATGGTAATGAGATCTTCTTTAGAATTCTCTTTCTTTGAAGGATGAACCACCTTTTTCTTCTTATTCAGCTTGATCCCTTGTCATGACAACATATGATTCAATATTTATGTTTGCTACCATTTCATCATAGTAATCATCATCATAAAATTCTTCATTAGTCAAAAATTTGACTTGGGAATCATCTGCATCTTCTTGAATTTCTTCAATTTCCTCTTTAGGATCTTCCACTCCTTAGCTTCCACTTCATCTTCAAGATCTTGGACTTCACAAGTGGTATTGATTAGAACCTTCACATGAGGAGCCTCAATTTCTATCTTGGGATGAGTGGGAGGAATTAATTTTCAAGGATGAAAATTACTTCTTGGAATGTCTTTGTAAGGTATATTTTGGACAAGTTGCTTCTTGATTGCAATGAAATCATTTGCTAGCTTTTTAACCCATGGGTAAAAATTTGTAGTACCTGAATTATAGGCCTTAGCTTTGGGTGGTTCTCTCCACAATTTACCTAACATTATCAAGTCATTTTTGACACTTATGGTGAGGTGTTGATCAACATCTAGAGCAGCAAGATTTTCATTTCTCAAGGTGTAACTTACTTCTAGCAATTGATTGTTAAGGAAGAAGCACTTCTAAATTTGATCAAGAGGACGAGTGTTTACTCGGAAATTTTTTACTAAATTTTTAAAGCTTACCACAAACTCCTACATAGGATCATATGGTTCCTTTTTAATTTGAGAGAGTTAATCAAGAAGAGAATACACATCCTCCATTGGTTTAAATCAATTCTCAAACTAGGTCTTCATAGTATTCCAATTAGTGATAACACCAGTCAGGAGATGATAAAACCAATCTCCAACATTATCCTACAATGTATCCACAAATAGTCTAACCAAAACATCCTCATGCTCAAATTGAAGCACTCCACAAGAAATGATAAAATTAGCAATATGCTCATCCAAATGTACCTTTCCATCACCTCTGAATTTAGGAAAATTATTTCTATTTCCTTTTGGAAAATCATGCAATGGTTGAGGAAGAGCCAAAGGACCAACCCATTGACCCCAAGGCAAAGGTGCAGCAACCATCCTAGGAAATGCATTTTGTAATGGGACCATAACTCCTGCTAATACCAAATCTTGATCATTAGGAATTGATTGTGTCTAAATATCAATGTCTGCTTGAGAAGATGAACCAGTTCTATCTTTTGTAGGATTACTTATAGATATTTTCCCCTAGCTCTTCTTTCCAAAGTTAGTTGAAATACTTGTTGTTCCAGTAACTGAAAATCAACATTTTCAATACCATAAGCTCTTTTTCCTCGTGTATATCTTATCTCCGCTAATGTGTTGTTTCCACTGGTCTATTTTGAATATTGTTTCAAAGTGAAAGCACTTTACGTGCTCCCACGGCGGGCACCAAAAAAATGTCGGTTTGTAAATTTGTATCTTAATGCAAACAATAGTTCAAGGGACAATTGTCCCTCCTCTTTATGGGAGAGGTTCCCTTTTAAAAAAACACACAAAAATAAACCACTTATTCACAAATATAAAGACTATCAATATTTGAATGAAGATTTTGATGCTTGACAATTTTCTTGTTAACTTTTTAAGTAACCTTTAACGGGAGGGTAGTTTTTTACAAAAAAACTACCATTATATGAAATTTCTTGCCTAAGTTTTTAGGGAGTTGGGAGTTTCCAAAGTCTGAAATTTTGGACTTCGAATGTGGAGGTTCTCTTACTTTGGGTTTTTTATTATTTTGCAAGTAAATTTTTTTCTTAGAGTTCCAAAGTCTGAAATCTTGAAGTTCCAAAATTTCAGAACTTTAGGCTTTTAGGTTTCGGAGTTCTCGTTGGCATTTTTGGTCATTTTAGTGTTCTAGTTCTAAACTCTGAAAGTCTGAAGTTCCAAAATTTTAGAATTTTGGGTTTTTAAGTTTTGGAGTCTCACTTTACACTTGGGGCTATTTTTTGTTCCCGACATCCAAACTCTGAAATCCCAAAATTATGAAATTTCGAACTTTGGTCTTTCGATTTCAGACTTCGGGTTTCACATTAGAATGGTCACGCTTGCATTTCAGATTTCAGAATCTCCACATAACATTTAATTCCCAACCACCCCACATGTGTTGGCTTTTGGGCATTAATTTCAAGTTTACCTATATAAACTTAGAATTTCACTCGTCGTTTTCACTCTGACACCTCATTTTTTACCGCACCATATCGTACTTTTAGGCATTGATTTCAAGGTAATTTTTGGTTTAGATTTCCATGGTTTTGTTTGTTATTTCTTTCCATTTTCTTCTTTCTTAAAACATGGAAGCCAATGCTGATTTGTTCTTTGTTTTTTTCATTTTAAATATTTTATTTGGTATTTTGTTCAATCTTGTGAGCTTCGAATCATGCAAGCATCAAGTCTCATCAAACCCAAGGATTTTGAAAAACATCATTTCATATCTTTGGAACCTTTTGATTTCATTGGTGTCCCTTTTCAAAGGTCTTCTTTTGGCATTGCGTAACTATGTTTTTCGAGTTCGATTTTGGAGTTAGCACCTTTTTGGACCTTTCAGACTTGTTGCTTTTCATACTTTCAGAGGTATGCTTTTTGGGTTTCAAAGCTAAGAAGAGTTTGTATTTTTAGAGTTTTGGGCTTCATCTTTTTGGAATTAGATTCTTTTTAGAGGTTTTATTTTTAAAGTTTTAGAATTTTGTGTTTTTGAATTTTCAAAATTATTTCTATAAAATTTTCAAATCTCAATCGGATCCGAACCCCAAACTGATGTCTTCTTCTTCTTCAAAAGGAAAGGAAAAGATGAAGTATACCTTCTTAGGATTTTCCCCTCATACATGCATGTCCTCAGATTTGGGAAACATTGGAGACACAGACTTGGGATAGGTGGATATGCCAGAATTCTGGGAAAGATTAAGAGCCCCTAATAAAAAATCTTGGATGCAAGCCATTTTTGATAGTGGGCTTGCTCTCGTTGTTGGTTTTCCTTCATCCATGCATTTCCCTGAGTTTGTCTTGGTTGCAGCAACTCACTTCAATAAGGCCTCTAAATTAGTAAAGGATGATGATGGAAAAGTTGTGATTAGGTTGGACACTAATTTTTTTGAAGATTTATTCAAACTTCTAGATGTCAAGGGATATGAAACAATCTCCCCAGAGGCTGCAATTGAATACTGGGATAAGGAATCTAAACTATGTACAAAGATCATGATGAAGAATTATTTGGCCAAGAGTGTTACCAAGCTCCCCAAAACATTTTTCCACTCAGACTTCATCCAGGAAGTCAATGACCTTATTGTGCTTTTGAGTAGATTTTTAGGTCTCTTTAGCAAGATAATTTCAAGAGTGGATGTTTCTTTACATTGTTACCATTAAGAAACATAAGGAATTTATAAGATGGGGAGAACATATTAGTAGTTCAATTTGTTTTCAATTGGGCAATGCCTTAACATCAAAAACTTCTTCATGAATTATTTCCTCGCTCATGCGGCAAAGAACCATGAGAGAATTTAATGATTGAATATAAAGGGTGTTAGGAGCATTTCACAAATTTATGAGTTTTATCCTCAACTCATAATGGAAGAAGGAAGTAAACATTTCCACAAAGTTAATGATGCCTTTTTTGTTGTCTTCCTTTATCATTTTGATAAGAATTTGTACAATCACATAATTTTTTATGAAGCTTTCAAGGAGGTAAGGGAATGGGGAGCCATATACCTCCAATTCTCAACATTTACATACATCAAGATTTTAGGTTTCCTAGGTTATCCTAATAAATTACCAAGATGCTTGACTTATAAATAGGTCTTGTTAGAACTGGTTCGTTGGTTGTTGAATTGTCACAAGATTCAAAATAAATGACATAAGGCAGAGTCCAGTTTCCCTTTTCAATTAGAACATACACTTGTGCTAGCATTTACAAGGAAAATAATGTTGATGGAGAAATGTTTGAAGTTACCTTGTGAACTTTCCACCCTAAAACTAACTTTGATTATTAGGGAATATTTGGTGAAATAGGGTTGGCTAGTTCCCATGTTCCTCAATCGAAGATATCTAGATCCACTGTCGAGATGAGGTCATCATTAGATAGTGATAATTTTAAATATTAACTCTTGATGAAGTTAAACAATATGGTATTGCAGATGTCCTTGATGGAATCGAAGATGATGATGATGTGCTAGACCTATTTTATAGGAGTGATAATATTGCTAATCAACCATTACCATGGATTGATTGGTATCAAGAATAATATTCTAATACAAAGGAAAGGGTATGTCCCATCTTGCAAAAAATGTATGATTGGCTAGATAATTTGGGAATCTCACCCAAAGGGTTAGACCAACCTATAATAATGGAATCCCATCCAACCCTAAGTTTTCCTACACCTACAAAAGGTAAGAGGTCTACTCAGAAGGCCACTACAGCTCTAAGAAAGATCTCATTTTTTTTGGTAGTTCTTCTCTTGCAAAACCTCTATTATCAAGGTTGTGTCTTCTATAGTGAAAGTATCTGAAGTTATTGATGTTAGTGCCTCTCTAGTTGTATCACAAGGTTTTTCACTTTCTCTTTCACTACCATTATCACCATCCTTAGTCCACCACCTCCATAATTTTCTACCACTCCTCTGATTGTCTCTACTTTTGCATCTCCATATATGGCCCAAGTTTTCTTATCCCTTCTTGTTCTCTTAGTTGGAGAAATGATTGACTCTCCACTTTCCAATCAATCTTCTCAACGATCTTCCATTTCCTTCCATTTCCATTTCCAATCCTATTTCATATTCTCCCAAAGCTATTCTAACTCCCACACCATCTATCATTACCACTTCCATTTGAATTGTTGTACCCGATGCTATTTTACCCAATGCCCCAAGTTCATCTATGACCATGCCACTCACATCTACATTTGTTATACCTAAATTGATATATCTCCAGCACCACTAAGCAAAAGAAGAAGGCACCCTCATAGATGTGATTTATCTAAGATGTTAGAACCCACTCTAAAGAGGTAGGCCAAATGGCCAAGGATTATTTCTAACCTATTAGTAAGCCAATTAGGAGAAAGGTTCATAGAGATAGCCACCCCCACTGAAGGAAAAACCAAAGAAACCATTACTGCAATAGATTATCAAATCTCTCGGTTTTCTTTAGGAAAGGCAACACATGAGGGTGCAAAACAAGATGTTCAAATGGCCCTTGGGAATTTGTTAGAAAATTATGACAAAGATAAGGCTTCTAAAGATGAATTGAAAGAAAAGGTTGAACAACTCACTTCTCTTTTGAATAAAGTCACACAACCTACTCCAACCATAGATCCTTCAACTACAACTACTTTAACTATCTCTTCCCATCTTGATGATATCTCATATCATGAAATTGAGAAGATAGGTCAGAAGGGATGATCAGTTGATGGGTGGATTGAGTGTATGCTCCAGAGACTAACCCTTTAATAAAAAATAGTTATGGAATTATACAATGATTTGCAAACGGAGAAATTTTCTATTCAAAAGCTAGATGAAATCCTCTCTAAGGATATTAATAATTTGAACCTGAATTTGACTACTTGGGAGGAAATTAGAGAAATAAATCCATATCTACTTCTCCAGGAGGGTGTAATTGATAATTTCTCTAAGTTTTTTGAGTATCAAAAGGCCATGGAATTCAGATCTCAAGTGTTGCAGGATTTAATCAAGAAATTGGAGGATAAACATGTTGAAATAGTGGATGGACTAAGTGACATTTCGAAGAATTTGATAACATCAACTGTAAATTCTTCAATGAGAATATTTATGTTCTTGATTGATTAGATTAAATAAAGTTTCAAAGGTTTAGTTAAGGATGATGATGAGGTGACTAGAACCTTTAATATTAATTCAATTCATAGATTAGTTTCATGTCAAAATTTCATAAGCTAGCTAAAGAAAGTGGTGAACAAATTGAAGATACTTCCAGTCAAGGTTGTGAGAGAGGTTGATACAGTAGATGTCATGAATCATTATGCATGTGGGCTAGAGGAAGAAGAGATACAAGGAATTATCAAACATTTCATTGATTACAAGCATTGTTTAGCTATGTGGGAAAAGGATCAGGAGAAACCTGAATAAGAAATGATGTTGCAGGTTCCAACTAACCTTGACAGCTATTGTTGGAATGGCTCCAAAGCTCTTAGTTAGTTAAAGTTGTAGGGTTGAATTGGTCAAACCCGTATAATAACTTTGTAATATTTATACAAGCCTATTCCTTGAACTTAATTGCACTCTATTTTTAGTAACTAGTTAGTTAAAGGTTCAACTGTAATGGCTCAACCTCTTGAACTTATAAATAGTTAGATGCATTAAGTTAAAAAGAGACCTTTTAGATCATTTGGAAAGTTACTCTTCAAGCTTGGAAGAGTGCTTCATATACTTTGAGCCTTTTAGTTATATTCAAAACAATATTTTGTCGTGAAATATCTAGTTTATTATGTTAATCATTGATCAATTTATAGCTTGTGAATGTTTAATTCCTTGATGTGATTGGTTAATCTACCTTTATCTTAGTTATATTATTTCAATCTATGTGAAAAGTGATATAGTTACTTTGAATATCAGTTGTGGAAAATCTATTTCCTTTCTGACATTACAAAGTTGCATTATTATTTATATGGAGGAATATTGCAAGACATGTGCATATCATATATTTTTGTGAGGAGTTGATTGTGCATTTAAGTAGGTCTATCTATTCAATATAATTGGTGCATCACCTTATTTTTATTTTGTTTATATCTGACTTTAAGCCCATAAATTGAGTAGATTAGAGTTATTTTGAAATGTTTTAGCCTTGCATATTGATTTTAAATCAAGTGCTCTAAGTCTCAAAGGAATCTAGCCTTCTCTAGAGGTTTATCCCAAGGTGAAAAGGTCCCACACCATGGGAATGTTCCGAAATTGCATATGATCACTTAGAGATTCAACGGTTGCATGATCCATGTGACAACAATTTTGGCATGCCCGGTGGGATGAGATTTGGTACTTCTCTTCATACTTGCATGAATCAAAGTACTTGGTGACTCCATATCTTTGGATTTCATATCTCAGTGTGTTAACATATGTGAAGAATTTAGACAAGAGATTTTGTGAGACGAGAAGGAAATTATCAGCATATTGAGTTATCCTTGTCTCCTCCAAGAAGAAGAAGAGGCATTTCAACATCACCAGTTATAGTGTCAACACATAGAGGTCATTCAACTCCTTACGGAAGGTTCCCTCCACCTAGGAACAATCACCTCTCAGTAGAATGGAAAGGAACCAAGTGTTTCTTGCATTCAATGTAGGCAGCCCTCTTCTATTAGCCCAATGGGATCCTATACCTGCTACTGCACTCAAAAGTATACCCTTTTACACAAGGGAAACTCATATTACTCCCATGGAACATATTCTTCATGTGGTCAGAATTTTCACATCACATAATGTTACATAAGACAACGTTGCGGCCAGACTTCTTACTACTTGCTTCAAGGGAAAATCACTTTAGTGGTTTTGTGGGTTAGAGGATGAAACTATAACCACTTGGGACGGGTTGGGGGAGAAGCTCTATAAATAGTTTGAAGACAAGAGAAACCACATATCACTCATGGAACAACTCACTACCATAAAGATATCTCCATAAGAGTACATGAGTGATTTCAACTTCCCTTTCCAAAAGACTTGGAACAAGATTTTGACACTCATAAAGCCTTCGCCTAGTAATGAATTTTTGTATTATTTATTAAATTTGAATAATGATATAGTAGTTATGATCCATTCCATGGGAGTGACTATAAAATCTTTGACAAAATGTTACTTTGATTCATTTCCTCTCAACCTTACAAACATTGACATGTGATTTGTCTTAGGAAGGTGTATTCTTTTGACTGTTGGTAATCATGTTTGCAATGGATAAATCATTACTAGAATAGAGATTCACTTTGTTGTGATTTTGTTTACTTGAAAATGAAGCCATTCTTCCTTGTGTTCTGAAAGGTCATGAACCAGTATTGTTTTTTGCATACTTATCTAACGTTAATAGAAAAACCTTGGATCAATTCCATTGATCCAAGGTATGCTTCAGTTCTTCTTACCTGATCTGTATGATAAACCGACATTCTGAAATGGAAGGTAATAAGGGACTGAGTCTTTGTATGTTTACAATTTTTATGGACCCTTCTTGTGGTGTCCTTGCTTTGCATTTTTCTGTAAAAATATGAGCTTGGATCTTCTTGTAAAATATCTTATAAAACACTAAGTAGTGTAAGAGGAATAAGGGTCTACTTTAGGACTATTAAGGTAAAAACCTTAGTCCAAGTTGTAAAGATCTATCCTAATCGATTCTAACCTAAGGTAAATTGGACCTACCTTAGACCTATTTCTAAACTATTCAGGTTTGCACCCTAACCTAATTTTGTATGCTTTACGGTGTGGGGTTTTGGAAATAACCTAAGGTAATAAAAGGCCTATCTATTACCTATTACCTAATACTAAACTACTATGGGTTATGACTTAACCTATGTTGGCATGTTTAATTATGGCAAGTTTGGAATGACCTAAGGTAAATACTATTTACCTAGACTAAGGTCGAATCCTAATCTAATGTCAATCTAACCTAAACTAATGCTAAGCTAAAAGGGAACCTAAGGGGTTGCATGGAAATTGGGAGTCGGTGGCGATGGTTTCTATGGCATTAAAGTGATTTGAGTTTTGAATTTATTAAACTCTATACTGCCAACTTTGGCAGAGGCATGGAGAATTGAGGGAATTCTAGCTGACATCATCACTAAAGTTAAAAATGCATGTGATAGTTGAAATTGAGCTCGCCAATTTTGGATGGTGGTGGCATGGAGATTTAGGTGGGAGAGTTGGCTATCCTTGCATTAATGATTCTTGGTATTGGTAAAGAAACCACCTTGGAAGACATGCAAATGGATTTTTGGGAGGTTTTTTGGTCTTTTTCTCATGGCAATTTTTACTCTGCATGGAGATTTTGGGTTCTTCAAACCAACAGTTCTGTTTTCAATCCCTCACTATTTTTGGCACCTCTAGACTATTTTTGATCCAGTTGAGGTATAAGAGGCATAAGAAGAAGGTTTGGGTGTTGACGTTGCTTGGAAAAAGGAAGAGATTGTGGGAGGCTTGGCTAGAAACCTTCTGTGAATCGATAGAAGCTCTATCAGGCATGATAGGCTCTACCCATTAAGTTATTCTTCTTTTACTAAACTTCTTCATAAAAACAACTTTTCTCTTAGAAACAAATGGGTTTTTATTTTTTTGATGGTTATTTGCATTCATGCTTAAATTTTTCTTTGTATTTTTCTGATGAAGAATCTCTATTAGATTCATCTTGTTTGAATATAACAATAAACAAGTTCTTCTTTTCTCGAACTTTTACGTTTCGGTTGTGAACCTCTAGAAGACTGACCTAAAGTTGGACAATAGAATTTCTGTTATAATGAAAGATATATTCAAGTGTTGGTTCTATCTGGTTTGGAAATTTGATTTATACACGTTAACTCCTACTTGAGCTTGCATGATGTCAACCTTGTTGTTTTTACTTGTAAGTTAGAAGATGGTTCGTTAATGAATTACCTAGATCTTGATCTGATGAACCTCCTGATTAAATATGTTGAGAGTAAGTTTGTTAAAAACCATACTATCATGATTTTTGGGAAGACTTAACGAATGTATATGCATCTTTTTTGGGATGACATTTTATGCTTCAGAACTAACCAATCAGTTCAGCTTGAAGAGTTTTCTAGACCCTTACATTTATTTTGATCTATGAATAGCATGGAGAGAATAGAATATTTAGGTGAATTATGGGTATGTACAGTTGAACCTGTCATTAGGAATGGACTGAAATGAATTTGGTTTTTCTAATCTTCTCTTGAGATTGACTTGTGCACCTGTAGAAAATTCATGTTGTTACTTGTTGCATCTTCATTGAGTTCAAAACTGATTGGGTTCTTTTTCTTCCTATCTAAAGACTATCTCTCTTACCTCTGTGAAGTGGGAATATGAGTCAACTTTACTGATTGTATCATTTCTGTCTTAGGATAGGATGATTAGGCTTTGGCTATATTGACTGAAACTATTGGATGAGTTGGAATGTCTTGTGATTGTTGATATTTCATGTAATGTTGTTAAACAAATTCTTTTAAACACATCTCTTCTTGATGTAGCTAAAGCACTATCTAGTTCGATCTTTTTGATTCTGATAGAACTTCATCTTTGGTATCTGACTTGCATACTACAGTCACATAATTTGGTTCAGTATCATTTAGTTCCATGTTTTCTATGTTTAACAAGAGTTCAAGGATTTTTGTGATTAGATCTGTATCAGTATTTTATTCTGATATGTACTTCTTTGCTTGGGAAAGAATGATGGGATCTTCTTCTATTCTTTTTGTTGACCCCCTTCTCTTTTTCTCCTATGAGTTAAGGTTTTCATCACTATTTTCCTTTAAAACTGTAGGAGACTATACACTATCCTCTCTTCTCTGAGTTGTGAAATGTAACACAGTCTCCTCGAATTGGGAGGGAAGTTATGAGTTGTTTCTCTCTCAGTTGTATTTTCCTCTTCTATGTTACTCTTGTTTAAGGAATTGATCAGTTCAGTTTGTATTTCTTAACAGGATTGCAAATGAGTAGTTGGAGATAATCCTTACTTATTCACCTTGACTTGTGTTGATTGGAAACAATATTTGGTAATGGGTGACTAATGTGTAATGCAAGTAATCGATTGAATACTTTCCTATTTCTAACCTGTTATGGCCTAACTTAAGACTTGGGCTATATCTTGGGCTTTAAATTTGGATGTAGCATCTGAAATAGGAATATCTTACTTTTATGTTGTTGATGGCTCAACCTAAAACCTTTCTTGAAGGTTGAATTAGCTTGGTTGTAGATGTTTGGATGGAACATGTTAATGTTGAGTTTGATGGTTCTTTTCTTCTTAAAAATTAACTCTATTTTTGGGGAAATATTGGAGTTAGTGTCTTTCTTGGAATTTAGATTGAATGAAGTAAGAAATAAACTATAAGTACCTATAGTAAGAATGAGATAAGTAATTAGGATGAAATATTACTTATTTGATATAATTCCTTATGAAATCAATGGCTGAAGAGTGTTGATTATATCATGATCTTTACTAAATGTTAAATTGGTTGACCACTTGTTCTTTCTTTTATGATTGTTATTTGCTTTATGATGTATTTATCTATTTGGCTTTTACTGTTTCATAAAAGAAGAGTTCTTTTATGAAACACTTAGTTAAGAGAACATAATTTTAATGCTTAGTTCTTATCATGCTTAGTTCAATGAAATGACCCGTGCTAAAAATTTGTAGATGCACTTCATAAGTGATAAAGGAAGGCAATTAATTTTATGATGTTACTTGTTACTTAAAGAATGGATATTTTGTGAAGAAATATGATTCATTATTGAAATGTATTGAAAGAGGAAAATTTGTATTTCTTTATTGAGCTTGATGTTGTTTGACATGAAATATGTCTAAAATGCATGGTCTTGTAAAATGTGTATTTCACCATGATGAATTGAAAAATATTGAGAGTTACTTATACTTGTTGTGTCATTCTCCTTGTGCATTATGTGAAGGAAATTGGTAATCTTATCTTTATTTGATTGTATTATTATCTAAATGGATCCTCTTCAATTTGACATTAAATAAGTTAGACGGAAGGGAATTAATTACAATAACCCTTAATTGTAATGCAACTTATTAAGTTGACATGCATAGATGTTATTTTATCTAAGTCTCTATGATTTATTAAAAGATGTTCATGAAAGTGCAAATTAATTATGATGACTTGGGTAATGGTAAAGGGTACAATGAACCCTAACTCATAACAAGAAAGAGGAAGGTGCACTTCCTCTTGATCAATACCTTGATAGGTTTAAAACAAATGTATGGAAAATATGAGCATTTATCAATTAGACTTCATCTCAATGAAGTCTATTATAATTGAACCTATTTTGGAACTTAAACAGGCTAAGAATGGTTGAGTTATACTAAGTAAATCTTATTGATGTTGTTGTTTCTATTTTAATTAACTAAATCCTAAAGTAGGAAGTTAATGAATAAAAGGCAATCATGAAGTTTCAGAATACATTATCAACTCAAATGAGTATGTCAACCTTAAGGGAAAATGGAATTAGGGTTCAAAGAAGGTTGCTTATAATTAAATCTTAATTAATATATATATATTTGTAAATAACTTCTTTCTTGGGTATGTATATCAAGATGGGTAATTTTGTTAGATGTTGGCACATGCCAACTACAGATCTGCACCTTTGTGAAGACTTGGGCCGTCACGAGGATATAGTGTTGTAGCCGACATGTTGTAACACCCTTCGAATTGAATCATCTAGATCTACCGGAACTTGGACTTGATCTTAGTTTTCCTCTAGGTCGGTTAGGAACATTTTTGGTACAGGGATAACTCACGATTTAAGGGAAAATGGAATTAGGGTTCAAGCAGGTTCTTTAATTAAATCTTAATTAAAATATATATATTTGTAAATAACTTCTTTCTTGGGTATGTACATCAAGATGGGTAAGTCCATCAAATGTTGGCACACACCAATCGCCGCAAGATCGCACTTTGTGAAGACTTGGGCCTTCACAAGGATATAGTGTTGTAGAAGGATGACATGTTGTATCACCCTTCGAATTGAATCATCTAGATCTACCCGAACTTGGACTTGATCTTATTTTTCCTCTAAATCATCCTAGGAACATTTTTTGGTATAAGGGATAACTCACGATGACTTAGGGTAATTATACACATGTAATTGACTTAGGTCGATTAAGTATGTCTATGTTCACGGCGAGTAGTTTCTTATACCACAATATGTTTCTAACCTAGGTTATGGTCAAACCTTGAACAAGTGGACTAACAGGATTCAGTGAAGACCATTCTAGATAACTGATGAGTGGGGTGAAGGACGTATTCCATTTGATGAGTATGCCATCTAGGAATAGTAACATGAATAGTATGTTGGAAATATTTTTCCAAAGTATCGCACGCTGCTAGTTGCATTGCCCTATGTCACCTAGTTTAAGAAATGGGATTTTAGATGAATATTGGTAACAAATATTCAGATAGGTCTCTTAAACAGAACACTCAATACCCATAATAGGGTAAGAGAACCAATTATACTTAGTATACAATACCTAAAGTTAACATGAGAGATCGGTAGTTCACCGAGTCATTTACAACTGCATATGGTTATCTATTATGAGATTGATTAGCATGGAATGTGTGTTCTAAATTATGATTATTTAGAATAGAGAAAATTATATACATAAAAAAATTCCCTTGTTTCTATAGTATTAAAATGGGAATGTTACCATGACTACATTGCCTCGATACCTATAAATTTGCAATAAGGGATCGAACTCTTTGATCTAAGTAGGGAAAATTACACCCATACCTCCCATGCCTTTATTTGTTGAATTTTTAAGTAATCATCCAAACATTTCCCCTATTCCATGAGCTTCTAACCAACCAACTGTGATTGCACTTGTTCCTTCAAACAATCTGGATGAGGTCAAGTTTTTACTACAAAATTTTGGAAATGAACTCGTAGCACTCGGAGGAAATAGTCTCAATATGCATGTCTCTGTACTAATCACCGAATCACAAATATAAGTCAAATCCTCCACCATTTCAAGGAAATAATCAAGCTACAAATGTCAAGCCACAAAATTTTAGGAATCCCCTTGTTGTTAGTTCTTCTAGAGCTATTGTACCGGTCTATAATAATCTAGTTCAAAACTATGGATGGTGTTATCCTTTTTCTCAACCTCATAATCAAAATCTTTGACCAAATGGAGTTCTGAGCCAGGAACTTATGGTTCAAATTTTATCTTCTCCACTAGAGGAAACAAAAAATTAATATACATAGGAAGCATCCGATTAAGTGCAGGCTCCTAAGGAAACCACTTTGATAAATTGGAAAGAG
Source organism: Taxus wallichiana var. yunnanensis (assembly GCA_018340775.1). Lineage (NCBI taxonomy): Eukaryota > Viridiplantae > Streptophyta > Pinopsida > Cupressales > Taxaceae > Taxus > Taxus wallichiana. The sequence continues at coordinate 16,442,805 of CM031239.1, read as the reverse complement.
GGTTATTTTTTTTATTTGAATATTAATTATTCATCGATCACATCAAATACCCGCTCCAAAAATAGGGCAACAGAATCCCAAGTTTCAAAAGATGATCAACCATCTATTTCATAGCCTTGGATACAAATGGTAGTTGATATAGATGTGGGAAAGAAAATTTCGAGTCACACCTAGTTAGGCTATTAGAAAAGAAGGTTCTTCAAGTATCATCATACCTAACAAGAACTTTACAAAAGAGGATTCTAATGCCCAAAGAAATATCTACAAATTAGGCACAATTTCTTTCAGTATTTTTGAGTAGATGAAGAAGACCAACTTGAGTGTTACCATGTGGGATGCACTCTCAATTCCTTCTCAAAGAAACTTGTTGCAAGAGGCTCTAAAAAATTTGGTACAACCAATAGATCATCAAGTCATGGAGCAAGAACTAATACCATTTTGTGTCATCCGGAAGGGAAAAGTACTTTTAAGACAAACAAAATTCTGCCATTATATATCTCTCTCGATCATTGGTGATCATTTGGTACATAATTGCATGATTGATTATGGTTCCATAGTAGCTTAGTCATGCCCAAGAAAATTATGGATGTGCTAGGAATCCAATACATGTTAATCTCTAAAGGAGTTGTTTAGTTATATTGAACAATGTTCTAGATTGTAGGAATCACCAAAGCACTTCACCTTACTATTCATGCATGCCCCAATTTTTCGTTCACACAAGACATATCAGTCATCGATCTTCCTCCCCTTTTTGTCATTTTCCTATCGTGAGATTTCACTACCAAAATGGGTGGTTACCTATCAACTGACTGGTCACATATGATTCTCAGGACTCGGTATGGAACCAAGGTGACTATAAGGGAAGAACCAATTTGTCATAATCATGTGGAGCCCCATACCACTAATATGATTAATGGGAATTACAACATTCATGATCCGAAAGAAGATGTTGATCATGAACAAACCACTCTTGTAGAAGAAGTTCCAGACATTGTTCTAGATGAGGTAAGTATAAATCATCAATATGATCCATATGTTGAAGCATTAGTGGAAGAATAATTTGGCCTATTGTTTTTAGAAGAGATGGGATTGGGTACATATTGTATTCACAAAGAGGATGTGATCATACCACAACTCATCAAGCCCCAAAACAGCTCTGAAGGACTTTGGAAACTATTTTTGATGGCTCAAGGAGTAAAAATGGAGTAGGTGTTGGTGTCATGATGATTTATCTAGAAGGAAGTAAATATTTTTCATCCTTTTGATTATAGTTTAGCTGCACTAATAACATTGTTGAGTATGAGGCTTTGGTACAAGGAATTCAACTAGCCCTAAAAAGGGGTATCAAATCCTTGATTTTTTTTGGAGATAAGCGAGTTGATAGTGCATTAGGTATGAGCTTGTAGTGCATCAAAAATGATCTATTGAGATCTTATAAAAATAGAGTATGGATTTTGATTGAAGACTTTAAAGCTTTTGGGATTCACATGGTTCCTAGGAATCAAAACCAAGACACAGATAGACTTGCAACTATCGTCTCACAATATGAAATTCCTACTGATGTAATGAAAGAGGGAAAATAGTTCATTAAAATGGTGGTTTGTCCAGTAGTTCCTGATAATGCAGAAATTGGTAGGTTTTTGATAGTGATGAGCAAATCATTCTTTTCTTACAGGAAGAAGCGAGTTTGCTACAAAAAATCAAGCTAGGTTAAAAGAAGCATACGGTGACCAAATCATTCAATTAAAAAGTAACAAATTACCAAAGGGTTTGGTCACTCTTGAATCCATTTTTAATTTAGATGATCAAGTTAGAAGGTAGAATTCTAATATGGTAATCAAAGAGGATGATTTTGAAGAAGTTGAGGTAGCAAATGAAAGAGTTCTAAAGATCAAAAAGTGTGTACCCCATAGGAGAAAGATGCTTTCATAAAACTTTGTCAAGATTATAATGATGTTTTTGCATGGATTTATAAATATCTACGTGGTTTCGATCCAGTTTGGCACAACATACCATCGAACTTGATCCTAGGTTCCAAACCAGTCCATCAGAAATAGAGGTCGGTTAATCCCAAAATTGAGCCACTGATGAGAAAGGAGATGACCAAGCTTGTTGAGGCATGCATCATTTTCCCAATCAAGCATTCCTCTTGGGTAGCAAATCTAGTTCCCATAAGAAAGAAGAACTGGGAATTTTGTTGTGTGTAGACTTCAGGGATTTGAATCGCACTTCTTTAAAATACCATTATCCTCTTCTGTCAATGGAGCAAATCCTTCAAACTATGGTAGGAGCTCAAAGGTTCTCTTTTCTTGATGGATATTTGGGTTATAATCAAATCCTGGTCAAAGAATCTGATCAATTCAAAATAGCTTTCACTACTAAGTGGGGTATGTATGCCTATAATAAAATGCCATTTGGGTTATCCAATGTTGGTGCTACCTTCCAAAGGGCCATGGACATGGATTTCTAGGGACTAATTAATGATATTATCTTAGTGTACTTGATGATATAACAATGTATTCCAAACATGTGGAGGATCACATGGCTCATTTGAGGAAAGTATTCAAGAGGTGTAGGGAGTTTGAAGTTTCTTTAAATCCCAAGAAATGTATTTTCGTTGTACAAGAAGGTAAGTTTCTAGGGCATGTGGTATCTACTAAAGGGTTGTCCAATTATGCTTGATATTGTCCATATCTCTTCTCGAGCCACAAGAAAGGACTTCATTTTTTTAGGAACAATAAATTTTTGTGTGAGATTCATCCCTTAGTTTGCAGCCCTAGCCAAACCATTAACAACCATTTTTCTAGCACCTACATTAGTGAATCCAAGGTTTGATAGGGATTTCATTCTCTATGACTTTTCTAGTCAATAAATTATTTTTGGGATTCTCACTCAGAAAAATAAAAAATCAATGGAACAACTAATTGCCTTATTTAGTCAATCCCTAAAAGATTACGAGCTCAAATATTCATTTTTTGAGAAACAGTTTTTTTTGTAATTTAGGCTTTGAAGAAATTCAAGCACATGTTTTCTAGTAATAAGATATATTTTATTGCATCTCATCCCATAGTTAAATATTTTTTCTAAATAAATATGTGAATGAGAAACGTGCCGGATGGGTCACTAAAGTGATGGAATACAACATACACATTAAGGTCACTAATATTGTCAGAGGTAAAGGTCTAGTGTCAATAGTTAGCTATAGATTTGGAGTCAAAGGTAGAAAAAAACACAAGTGCTCCTTAATGAATTTTAGGATGATAACCAGATTGATTGGCTATCAAAAATTTAAAAATCTCCTTTCAGATAATACCCTATGCAAGCATGGAAAAAATTTAAAGACAAAGTTTTTGTCTTCATTCTATTCCTTATGTTATGGTGGATAATGTTCTCTTTTGAAGGGATTTGAATGGTGTTCTTCTTTAGTGCATAGGACCAGAACAAGTAAATAAGGTACTAGAATAATTTCACAATGGTCTATCATGAGGGCATTACTTTGCACACACAAATGCTATAAAGATCATGAGATCCGGTTACTATTGGCCATATTTATTCAAAGATACCCATTTTTGGGTAAGGAAATGCAAGGAATGTTCTTTTTTTTTAACAGAAAGCAGAGATTGACATCCCTTCCTCTTTGCCCAATTCAGGTCGATCAACCCTTTATCTAGTGGGGTTGGATTTCATTAGGATGATTAATCCTCCATCAAGTGATGGAAACAAATGGGTCCTTACCACAATGGATTACTTTACTCATTGGACATAAGTCATGGCACTTAAAGAGGGAAATGAAAAAGTTTGTTCTTGATTTTTTGGAGGGGATAATGACACTATTTGGTGTTCCATTTACAGTAATTTCAGAAAATGTAATGTCATTTCTTGGTTTGAAGTTAACCGAATGGGCCATCAAGAATGGGGTTTATCTCAAAACTTCATCCAATTATTACCCACATGGGAATGGATTAGTTGAGTCTAGTAATAAGAATCTCATACAGATCATCAAGTGTACAATGGAAACCAATAGAAGAACTTGGCACACTCATCTCAAAACCCTCCTGTGGGAAGATCGGATCACACCCAAAAGGGCTATTGGGAATTCACCTTTTATGCTAGTATATGGGAAGGAAGAAAAACTCGTTATATCTATAGATACCTTATTTGGAATTGGCACATAAACTAGAACTTATGGAAAATGATTCAATGACAGTCAGGTACTCCAAACTAATGGAGTTAGAAGAAACAAGGAACAAGGCAATGAAGACTCTAGAACAACACCAATCTCAAGTTAAAAGATATTTTGACAAAAGGGCATCCAAAAAGGAGTTCCATGAAGGATATTTAGTTCTCAAATGAGATGCTGACAGGGGCAAGCCAGGTATGCATTCTAAATTTGATTCCCTCTAGAGCGGACCATATATCATCACAAGTTGCAAGGAAGAAAATTCATTTTTCTTATCCAGAATCAATGGAGAATAATTTCCCATTCATGTGAATGGGATTCATCTCAAAGATTTCTTTTGAGAATTTTGCATATGTATAGTGTTTGTTTTGTTCATTTCCTCCAAGTGCTTCACACATTGTTTTGTTTTCTTTTCTATTTCTTTTCATTTTGTTTTTGTTTTGGTGTGTGCTCTAAATATATTTTTAAGACTCTTTTTCCCAATGGATGGTATAAGGCTAACGGGCCTAATGCTTAAGCAGGTAGGCATTCCCTGGATGTCACCAAAAATGTTAACTTTTAAGTTACCTTTAATGGGAGGGTAGTTTTTTTTTAAATCTACCATTCTATGAAATTTATTGCCTAATTTTTGGGGAATCAAGAGTTTTCCAAAGTCCAAAATTTCAGACTTCGGAATGTGAAGGTTCTCTTACTTTGGGTTTTGTGTTATTTTGTAAGTAAAATTTTTGCTTAGAGTTTCAAATTCCAAAATCCCGAAGTTCCAAAATTTCAGAACTTCGAGCTTTTGGGTTTCAGTGTTTTTTTGGCATTTTTGGTTTTTTTAGTGTTCTAGTTCCGAACTCTGAAAGTACGAGGTACCAAAATTTCATAACTTTAGGTTTTCAGGTTTCGGAGTCTCACTTTATGCTTAGGGCTATTTTTGTTCCCAACTTCCGAAGTCTAAAATCCCAAAGTTCCAAAATTTTGAGCTTCAGTCTTTCAGATTTAAGACTTTGGGTTTCACATTAGAATAGTCACACTTGCATTTCAGATTTTGGACTCTCCACATAACATTTAATTCCCAACCACCCCACATGTGTCGAATTTTAGGCATTAATTTTAGGTTTACCTATATAAACTTGGATTTTCACCCATCATTTTCACTTTGACACCTCATTTTTTAATCACACCATATCATACTTTTAGGCATCAATTTCAACAAGAAATTTTGGGTTTTTTTATAATTTTTTGTTTTAGATTACCACGCTTTATTTGTTGTTTCTTTCTTAAAACATGGAAGCCATTGTTGATTCCTTGTTTGTTTTTGTTCATTTTAAATATGTTATTTTGTCTTTTGTTCAATCATATGAGGTTCAAATCAAATAGGAATCAAGTATTATAAAACCCAAGGATTTAGAAAAAACCTCATTTCAAATCTTTGGAACCTTTTACTTTCATTGGTGTGATTTTGTTGGTGTGACTTTTCGAGGTCTCGCTTTTGGCATTTTGGAACTATGTTTTTGGAGTTTGATTTCAGAGTTCATTTTTGGAGTTCGATTTTGGAGTTCATTTTTTGAGTTAGCACCTTTTCAAACCTTCGGGACTTGTTTATTTTCTGAATTTCAGAGGTATGCTTTTGGGTTTTGGAGTTGAGAGGAGTTCAGATTTCTAGAGTTTTGGGCTTTATCTTTTTTGGAATTACATTCTTTTTAAGGTTTTGTTTCCAGACTTTCGACTTCGATGTTTTAGAATTTTCAAAATTGTTTCTATAAAATTTTAAATCTCGATTGGGATCTAAACCCCAAACTAATTTTTTTTCTTCTTCAAAAGGCAAGGAAAAAAGGAATTATACCTTCTTAGGAGTTAACCCTCATACAAGTTTATCCTCGCTTTGGGAAACATTGGAGACATAGACTTAGGACAGGTGGATATGCCAAAATTATGGGAAAGATTAAGAGCCCTTAATAAAAAATCTTGGATGCAAGCCATTTTTTATAGTGGGCTTGCTCTTGCTGTTGGTTTTCCTTCATCCATGCATTTCCTTGAGTTTTCCTTTGCTGAAAAAACTCACTTCGATATGGCCTCTAGATCAATGAAGGATGATGATGGAAAATTTATGATTAGGCCAAACTCTGATTTTTTCAAAGATTTATTCAAACTTCTAGATGTCAAGGGATATACAAAAATCTCCCCAAAGGATGCAATTGAATACTAGGATAAGGAATCTGAACTATGTACAAAGATCATGATGAAGAATTATTTTGCCAAGAATGTTACTAAGCTCCCCAAAACATTATTCCACTTAGACTTCATCCAGGAATTCAATGACCTTATTGTGCTTTTGAGTAGAGTTTTGGGTCTCGCTTCAGCAAGATAATTTCAAGAGTGGATGTTTCTTTACATTTCTACCATTAAGAAACATAAGGAATTTATAAGATGGGGAGAACATATTAGTAGTTCAATTTGTTTTCAATTGGGAAATGTCTTGACTTCAAAAAAATTCTTCATGAATTATTTCCTGTCTATGTGGCAGCTGCCATGGGAGAATTTAACGGATTGAATACAAAGGGTGTTAGAATCATTTCACATATTTATGAGTTTTATCCTCAACTCACGATGGAAGAAGGGAGTAAACATTTCTGTAGAGTTAATGATGCCTTTTTTGTCTTCCTTTATCATTTTGATAAGAATTTATACAATCACAGAATTTCTGATGAAGCTTTCAAGGAGGTAAGGGAATGGGGAGCCATATACCTCCAATTCCCAACATTTACATACATCAGGGTTCCAAGTTTCCTAGGTGCTCCTAATAAATTACCAAGATGCCCGAATGATAAATGGGTCTTGTTAGAACTAGTTCATCAGTTGTTGGATTATCATAAGATTCAAAATAAATGACATAAGGCAGGAGTCCAGTTTCCCATTTCAATTGGAAGATACACTTGTGCTAGCATTTACAAGGAAAATAATGTTGATGGATAAATGTTTGAAGTTACCTTGCAAACTTTCCACCCTAGAACTAACTTTGATTATTGGGGAAAATTTAGCGAAATAGGGTTGGCTAGTTCCCATGTTCCTCAATTAGAAGATATCTAGATCCACTGTCGAGATGAGGTCATCATTAGATAACAAGAATTTGAAATATTAACTCTTGATGAAGTTAAAAATATGGTATTGTATATTTCCCTGATGGAATCAAAGATGAAGATGATGTGCTAGACCCAACTTATAGGACTGGTAAAATTTCTAATCAACCATTACCATGGATGTATTGGTATCAAGAAAAAATTTCTAATATAAAGGAAAGGGTGGGACCCATCTTGCAAATAACGTATGATTGGCTAGCTACTTTGGGAATCTCACCCAAAGGGTTAGACCAACCTATAAGAATGGAATCCCAACCAACCCTAAGTTTTCCTACACCTAAAAAAGGTAAGAGGTCTACTCAGAAGGCCACTACAACTCCAAGAAATATCTCGTTTGTTGTTGGTAGTTCTTCTCTTGCAAAAATCTCTACTACCAAGGTTGTTTCTTCTATAGTGTAGGTATCTAAAGTTATTGATGTTAGTGCCTCTCTAATTATATCACAAGGTTTGTCACTTTATCTTTCACTACCATTATCACCATCCTCAACTCCACCACCTCCATCATTATCTACCACTCCTCTGATTGTCTCTACTTTTCCATCTCCATCTATGGCCCAAGTTTTCTCATCCCTTCCTGTTCTCTCAGTTAGAGAGATGATTGGGTCTCCACTTTCCACTCCATCTTCTCAAACTTCCATTTCCATTTCAATTCTCATTTCTTATACTCCTAAATCTATTCTAACTCTTGCACTATCTATCATTACCACTTCCATTTCAACTATTGTACCTAGTGTTATTTTACCTAGTGCCCCAAGTTTATCTATGACCATGCCACTCACATTTGCACTTGATATACCCGAATGACTATATCCCAAGAATACCAAGAAAAATAAGAAGGTTCCCCTTATAGATGTGATTGATCTAAGTGTGTTAGAACCCACTCTAAAGAGGCAGGACAAATGGCCAAGGGTTGTTTCTAACCTATCAAGAATCCAACAGAGAAAGGTTCATAGAGATAGCCACCCCCACTGAAGGAAAAACCAAAGAAACCATTATTACAATAGATTATCAAATCTCTCGGTTTTCATTAGGAAAGGCAACACATGAGGTGCAAAACAAGATGTTCAAATGGCCCTTGGGAATTTGCTAGAAAATTATGAAAAAGATAAGGCTTCTAAATATTAATTGAAAAAAAGTTTGAACAACTCACTGACCCTTTTGAAGAAAGTCACACAACCTACTCCAACCACAGATCCTTCAACTACTAATGCTCTTACTATCTCTTCCCATCTTTATGATATCTCATATCATGAAATTGAGAAGATAGGTCAGAAGGGATGATATTTTTATGGGTGGATTGATTTTATGCTCTAGGAGACTAACCCTTTAATTAAAATAGTTGTGGAATTATACAATGATTTGTACACGGTGAAAGTTTATATTTGAAAGATATATTAAATCCTCTTTGAGGATATTAATAATTTGAACCTGAATTTGACTACTTGGGAGGAAATTAGAGAAATAAATCTAGATATACTTCTCCAAGAGGGTGTAATTGATAATGTCTCTAAGTTTTTTGAGTATCAAAAGGCCATGGAATTCAGATCCTAGGTGTTGTAGGATTTAATCAAGAAACTGGAGGATAAACGTGTTGAAATAGTGGATGGACTAAGTGACATTCCAAAGAGAATTCAATAACATCAATCAAATTATTCAACAAAATTATTGTTGTTCTTTTGATTGACCAAGTTAAAGCAATTTTAAAATTTTTAGTTAAGGAGGATGATGAGGTGACTAGAACCTTCAATATTAATTCAATTCACATTATTTTCATGTAATAATTTCATAAGCCAATTGAAGAAAGTGGTGAACAAATTGAAGAGACTTCCAGTCAAGGTTACAAGAGAGGTTGATACAACAGATGTCGTGAATCATTATGCATGTGGGCTAGAGGAATAAGAGATACAAGGAATTATCAAATGTTTCATTGATTACAAGCACCATTTGGCTATGTGGGAAAAGGATCAGAGAAACCTGAATAAGAAACAGATGTTGCAAGTCCTAGCTAAGCCTTGGTAGCCATTGTTGGAATGGATCCAAATATTTTAGTCAATCAAAGTTGCAGGGTTGACTTGGTCAAACCCATGTAACAATGCTTTTGCTATATTTATGGGAGACAGCTCCTTGAACTTAATTTCACTCTATTTTTAGTAACTAGTTAGTTAAAGGTTCAGCTATAATGGCTCAACCTCTTGAACTTATAAATAGTTAGATGCATTAAGTTAAAAAGATACCTTTTAGATCATTTAGAAAGTTACTCTTCAAGCTTGGAAGAGTGCTTCATATACTTTGATCCTTTCAGTTATATTCAGAACAATATTTTATCGTGAAATATCTGGTTTATTGTGTTAACATTGATCAATTTATAGCTTGTGAATGTTTAATTCCTTTATGTTATTGGTTAATCTACCTTTATCTTAGTTATCTTATTTCAATCTATGTGAAAAGTGATATAGTTACTTTGAATATCAGTTGTGGAAAAGCTATTTCCTTTCTGTTACAAAGTTGCATTATTATTTATAGTCATGGATGGAGGAAGATTGCAAGACATGTGCATATCATATATTGTTGTGAGGAGTTGATTGTGCATTTAAGTAGGTCTATATGTTCAATATACTTAGTTCATCACCTTATTTTTATTTTTCTTATCTCTGACTTTAAGCCCATAAATCGAGTAGATTACAATTATTTTGAAATGTTTTAGCTTTACATATTGATCTTAAATCGAGTGCTCCAAGTCTCAAAGGAAGCTAACCTTCTTTGGAGGTTCATCTTGAGGTGAAAAGGTCACACACCTTGTGGATGTTCCAATGTTACATGGGATCACTCAAAGATTCAATGGTTACATGATTCATGTGAAAATAGTTTCCATATTAACAATATTCTCAATACAGTAAGTCGAGGGAATATAGGAATTTATCGAAGAAACAATACGTTCGACAAGTAATATTGTCTTAAAATAAATTCTGAGTTCACTTCTCACCTATCAAAAACACAAGTGTTCTCATTGGTTACCCAAGATCACTGACTATTGCAATAGAAGGAAAAGAAGAAGGCAACACTTTCAGACATATAGATTACATATAAATGTCATACTAATGCTTGCATGAGATTTAAAGAATCACATGAATTTGCATATACTCAAATAACTCATAAGACATAGATGTTTCAGACACAAAGTTCTTTGCACTACATCCAATGAATTGAACACAAAGTTTCCTATTTGAATATATCAAAAACACATATGCATATCAACGAATGGAACACAAGCAACACAAGATACAAGAGGAAAGAACTTCTTCTATATTGATTAAACAATTATGTACATATACATTCCAAACATAAAACATCTAACCCTTTCAATAATAGGAATTTTCATTATATATCCACAAGGGAAGTTAAAACTGAGTCTTTTCGGTTCCTTTCCTTTAAAAGTATTATCACTTAATCAAATGTATCATAACTTTAAGTGTTCCTTAATTACAAATTACTCTTTCATTAACAATAAAGCCAGCTTTGAAATATACTAACTAAAAGAAATGTCCTATGTACTAGATGGAGGAACACTCAAGGAGGGTGCTACTATAGTTTTTAATTTAAGAATATGCTTCCCCGAATTTTAAGAGTGCTCCAAAAATTTCCATGCCCTTAGGAATGGTTGTGTGTTTTCAATTACATTTTTCTAGCTGCTATAAAAATATTCCATTTCTTTTCCAAAATCTAGATTTTTGAACAGGCCTTTATTTTCTTCAATGATCATAGTCTCAGTAATGTACCGATCTCTTCCATTTTCTCTCTTAATATAGTTTCAATTTTGAAAATATATTCCTTAATAAGTGCCCTAAATTTTTCCTCGAGGTCCTACACTTTGTATTTATTTCTATAGAATCTTTAAAAGGAATGATAACTAGATCATGCCAAGCCAAGAACACAGATGCTAATCAAACATCACGATCAATAAGATGAAAGTAATTCTCCAGAATAACTTTACATAAACCTTTGCAAAAAAATGAGTAGTAATATCATATATTATTATAGAACTCAAATGAAATACAATGAAAATGGGCCTTAATTATATAGGAAAGGAATAACAATCTAAGAACCATTCAAGGTCAAAGATCAAGCCATAAATCATGGAAAGAACTATTCATCAAAGAACTATTCAATACCATAGATCTAGGAAAGAACTATACCTAACAACTAGATAATATCTCCAAATATCTAAATAAATAAAAGAAATATCCACACACATAAGTGGGTGAGGATAAATACAATAAAGGTAAATAATGTACCTAGGTTAACGTGAAATAAGGTAAATACCTACTCGACATCGCCCTCAAGTGAAGCTAGGGGCCAAAATAGAAGTGGCATGTCCATAGTATGATTCCTAGTAACTAGGCCTGATGAGGTACTCATGTATAATATATCTATGAAGAAATCTCAAACCAAAAGAAGGAAAGAATCCTGCTATAAGGAAAGAGAAAGAAGAAGAAGGAAGATGTTCTCATGAACACCCCCAAGAACAACTACTAAAACCCCAAGCATTCCACACAAATCAAGGTAGTGAGGTGATGTAAAAGGCTTCGTAAAAATGTCTGCAACCTGCTGCTGAGTTGGAAGGTACTCCAAGCAAAGAACTCCATCTTGAATGTGCTTCCGAATGAAGTGGATGTGTATCTTGATATGCTTGGTCCGTTGGTGCTCAACTGGGTTGCGAGAAATGTGAATTGCACTTTGGTTGTCACACCAAAGTACAATTGGTGAATCTGTAGGAATCGAAACTCTCTCAATAACTCGGTGAAGCCAAAGAATCTCGACTGTTGAATCGCTGCCCTATAATCTACCTCTGAAGATGAAAGTGTAATAGCCTGTTGCTTTTTGCACACCTAAGCAACTAGAGAAGAACCAAGATAGAAAATATAGCTAGTAGTAGAATGCCTGTCATCAATAGAACCTCACACCAATATAAATTTGTATACCCAACCAACTAAGTAGAACCCCTAGTGTAGTGGAGGCCAAAGTGGGAAGTGCCTTGTAAATAACACAAAATCCTTTTAGCATCCTGCCAATGACTATTATGAGGAGAATGTGCAAACTGATATACAAACCCTACTACAAATGAAATATCAGGGCAAGTATGGGTCAAGTACATAAGACTCTCAACAAACTGCCTATATAATGTAGGATCACAAAGTGGTGTGGTACATGTAGATGTAAGAGTAACTCCAGATTGAAAAGGAGATGGACTTGTATTACAATCAGCCATATCAAAGTGCCTAAGAAGATCATGGGTATACTTTTGCTGACTCAAGTACCATGTCACTAGTTTTGTTGTTGTGAAGAGAAACATACTGGATTAACCTCGGGATTTGTGCCATACAAAAAATAAATCTATAATTTTTTTGGGTTTTGCTGGATTTCTTGAGATCTGATATGGGTTTTTTTTTGTGGCATATCATTTTCGGTTTACGCGCAGGAGATCTTTTTTGAAAAGACATTTAGTTCCTTTTTTGGTAGGGGTCCACGGATGTTGTGCACGACTATTACTATTTCGGGAAAATCTGCAAACTACTATTTTGGGCTGCAAAGGTCACTTTCAGCACAGTCCAGAAATAGCAGTTTTTACCAGAAGGAGCAATTGGATGTGACTTTCTTGAAAACCAGTGACTTGGCTCGATACCATGTGACTTTCCCAAATACTAGCGACACACCCCAGAATAGTAAGTTGCACACACCATTGAAATCCTTAGCCCTTGGTCATATGGTATGGTCATATAAGGGCTTAAAGCTTGTGATTCCTACTAGTAAGTGCTTAACTCCATCCCCCTTTCATTTTATTTGTGTGGTGAAGAAAAGAGCATTTTATTCTATTTTAGTGGAAACTAAAATAAATAGTAGAGCATAATATTGAAAAACTTGTATCTTTTGATTGGTAACTCAGTTTTGAGTGCTATTTTTACAAAAGTGCGTATTTTTTATGCTCTTTCCATTAGAAATATTTATTTTGAGAATTGCAATATAATTATAAAGTGCCATATTGTAACACACACTCATTATAAAGTGCCAAAATCTGGGGGCTCTTGTTGCATTGTTTGGGGGTCTTATTGCATTGCTTGGTTCTTGCATTTCTTTTGGTGATTTTTTGAGGATGAAATCTTTATCTACTTTTGCATTAGATCATGTTGAGCCATTAATAACACATAATTACCACACATGGAAACCAAGAATGGAAACAATAATTAAGCGGAAAGGATTATGGGCTTTAACTTCTTCAGAACAACCAATGTTCACTAGAGAATATGAGAAATTTTAGTACCAGTGCAAATTTGATGAGTGTATGGGTTTTATAGGAGATTATTTAAGTGACAGATTTTATTTCATTTGGAAAAGTGTGACTCTCCTTTCAAAATATGGGAGAAATTGGAGGATTTATTTGGTAAGGTGGATCATATGAGATCCATGCAACTTGAAATTGATATCACCTCTCTTAATCCTGACACGGTCCAACAATTATAGACTATCTTACCAAGTTCAAGCATTTTTTGACATAGTTGAAGGGAAGTGGAAGAGATAAGAAAAATGAAGAGTGTGTTTACTTGATTCTATCCAAGTTGAGAGGACCATTCCAAATTTTTGCTTCTACCTTTTTCTCTAGCATGGATGCCTTAGGTGACACCTTCAAAATGCCTAACTTAGAAACATTTTGTGAAATAATTACTAGGGAAGAATCCAAATTATCTCACCTTGAGTCTTCCACCTCTCAAAAGGCATTAGTTACATCTAATCCTAAGGGCAAGGGAAAACTAAATAGTAAAACCAAATCCACACCTTCTCCATCTCAAAATGCTCTTAAACCCAAAGAAAACAACTCAAAACCCAAGGAGTCTTCTAAATAGAAGAATAAGTCTAGCCATTCATGCTCTTTTTGTGGGGGTAGTAATCATGAAGAAAATAGGTGTTATAAGCAAATGCAAGCCTTAGAGGATGCAATCAAGAAACACAAAATTTCTATCTCCACTCCACCTCCTTCTAATCAGCATGGAAAAGCACTTAATGTTGTTAGAAGATCTCAGTCACCACTTGCAGACAATTGGGTTATAGATTTTGGTTCTTCTCATCACATGAATTCTTCCAAGGAGTCTTTTGTTTCTCTAGGTTTGAGTTCTACTTCCAAAATTGAGGTTGGAGATTCTTCCTTTCTTTCTGTTAAGGGAAAAAGTGATATACAACTTGATGGTGGCAATATCCAAGATGCACTATATGTTCCTAACATCACTACAAATTTTCTTTCTGTATATCAAATTTTTCATTCTGGTCAAGGGAAAACAGTGACTTTTACACAACATGGGGTAGAAGTAAGAACTTATTTTGAGCCTTATTCACTTGTTGCTCAGGGTATTTTTGATCATAGTTAAAGACTATCACTTTGAGGGTTTTTATGACACTTATTCTATAGGGATAGGATTGGTTTCTCATTCAGATTCAAAGAGTAATCTTTGGCATGAAAGATTTAGACATCTCAATTACAGATATTTGAAGGAGTTGAGCACTCATGGTATGGTAGATGGTCTTCCTAGAGTTTCTTTTCTTAAGGGAGTTTTTCATGGTTGTGCACTAGGAAAAACACCAAGATCCTTTTCCTAAGAATTTTTCTAAGAGAGCTTCTTCACCACTTGAGCTTGTGTATAGTGACTTGATGGTTTTTCCTACCCCATCTTTCAATGGAGCTAAGTATGCACTTACATTTACTAATAATTTCTAGAGGCATACTTGGGTTTATTTTCTCAAGTACAAAAGTGATGTTTTTTCACACTTCAAATTCTTCAAGGCTTTGGTTGAGAAACAATATTCTAGTAGCATAAAGAACCTTCGACCGATAATGGAGGGAGTACTTCAAAGAATGAGTTTTTGAATTTCTCGCAACTCAAGGCATTATTCAATAGCATTCTATTCCTCATACTCCACAATAGAATGGATTAGTAGAAAGGAAGAATAGAACTTTGAAGGAAATGGCTAACTATATGATGAATTCTAGAGATATACCTGTCGTTGCAAATCAAGACTCCGGATGTAAATCAAGGTTTTGAATTGATGTTTTAGGCATCCGAGTGATTGTACAACATGGAAACCTCTCTCCAAGTGTGGGACTTGTGAAAATGAGAGAGGAATCCCCATTTTAGACGTTGGTTCCTCAAACTCCTCTGATTTAGATCTATATTTTTCACAACTACAGAGGTTCAGATCCTAATCCTACTCTAAATTGCAAGGAGACAGGGATAGAAATGCAAAAATTGAAACTAACTAATGATGGTGATGCACCAAAGGAGTGGTGAAACATTTTTTGCCATGTAAATAGACACAAATTCATGAAATGCAACAAGGAAAAACATACACAAGCTGATAGATGCAATTAGAGGTCTTAAAATGAAGTAAAACAATACAAACAGAGGACTGAAAAGCATTCACAGAGTTTGCACTATCATTTCCATGTAAAATCTCTTGCATTCCACCCTCAAAGAGGTATAAACCTACTACAATACTTGAAAAAGGTCTGATTCTTGCAACAATCACTTGCTGGAGGTGAAAGAAGAAGTTTTCTATGCCAAAAAGTGTTCAAAAACATAAAGAAATGAGCCAAATCTGGCTTTTACAGTACATGGGTCGAGCCCAGGAGAGAGAAAACATGAAAAACACATGGGAGCCATCCCTCATTGAATGAAACTACATTAAAACAGCATGGAGGTCCTTACAAACCCATGCTCTGACATTTTTGACCATACTGGAGAAGAATGCGACCCATTTTGTATTAAATTTGGTTGTTGAAATGTCATTTCTGGCCATGGACACGTACCAGAAGTGTTTTTGAATTTTATCTCTCCAAACTAAACCAAAATTCAAAATTGACCATGGAATCATGTAGAGAATTTCATAATATTTCTGTTGATATAAAGAATGTGCAAATCTGAGCTCTGGATCGAAAGTTATGCTCATTTGAAGATTTAGGGCAAAAATGGGCCAAAAACGGATCGGCGGGAAAAAATTTCGAATTTTACCTTTTTTTTGTCTTTGGAAAATTTTTCGAAAAAATCCCATGCTCCACTGGTCGGATGCCATGTGTCAGCTTCTGATTCACCACTGGAATTCTCTCTCCTTCTTCCTCCACGGGTTTTCCTTTGAAAATTTGACCTTTTATACTTTGGGAAAATTTCCCATTTTTCCCCCGCGCCCCGCCACCTGTGGACACGTGGCATGATTTCGTTGGAGGACAGGGGGCACGGGGTCATCCTTCACTTTTAAACCTTTTGCCAAAAACTCAGCCAAAATTTGAAAATTCTCCCCAGCTCCGAACTCCCCGGCCTCCTAGGACACGTGTCCTATTCCCATTCGCCGCGGACCCCTTTCTCCATTTTTCTCCTTCGAAAATTCCACCGAGCACTTAGCAAAAATTTCATTTCTTCCTCCCGCGCCACGAGCTCCCCGGCCACCTCTACCACCTGTCATGTTTCCATTGGCTTAGGCCAATCCTCCAAACTTTGCCCTTAAAAATCTCGGCAAAAACACTTAGCCGATTTTTGATTTCCTTCCCCACCGGTTCGGGCTCCATTGGACACGTGGCCCATTTTCATTGGGCGCGGGCTATGCGGGACAAATGTTGCATTTGAAACTTTTACCAAAACTTAGCAAAAATTTCAATTTTAACCCCGACGCCCGCGACCCTCCTTGGCCACGTGGCGAGTTCCTATTGGCCGCGGGCCAAAATTCAAAAATTTTCCTGCTCAAACACTTAGCCAATTTTTTCACTATGCCTCCCCTTGTGACACGTGTCACACTGTGATTGGTCCGCGGGCCCCGCGGGAAAAATTTTCCATTTGAACCTTCGACCCAAACTTGGAAAATTTTCCAAGTTCACCTCCGACCTCCGAACTCCCTTGCCACGTGGCAGCTTCCTATTGGCTGCGGGCCTCCAATGGGAAAATTTCCCACAAAAACTCCGCCGAGCCATAACTTGAAAAATATGAGGAGTTAGGAGGAAAAATTTACCTTTCTGGAAAATTGAGAGAGAGCTCTATCTGATGGTGCCATCTCTAGAAATATTTGAGTGCCTGAAAATCAAAAAATGAAGACTGAGGCACAAGAGAGGTAGGAACACAAGGAGTTAGCCACAAAAATGAGCAGGGGCACATTTTGGATAACAATTTTGGCAACTCAGAGGGGTCATTTGCCTGCTAGATGAAAGTACAAGTTGCATAAAGCAGTCCATTGGGCATGGAGTCATCAAATTTTTTGTTTGGAATGCCAACTTCACTTAGAATGTTGCAAGGAGGAAGATGGAATATCACCTGATGGAAGCAAGGACTGCAAAACATCTCCATGGACAACAAGTTGTGCCAAAGCACTTAGGGGAAACAAAACTAACCTACAGCAAAACAATGTGCAAAGCACTTGGAGGAATGAAAATCTAATCTAATATTTACAAGGTGGAGAATTTCCCTCTAGAAGCAATGCTTGAGATAGATTCCATTGACTGGAATCTGTAGTTCTTCACCATCCAATGAGGCCAATTGGAAAGCATTGTTGTTCTTGCACTTCATGACCATGTATGGGCCACTCCAAATGGCATCAAATTTTGAATGCCTTCCTGGTTTTTCTCTATCCACATCCCATTTCAACACTAGATCTCCAACTTGAAAAGATCTATCCTTGGCCTTCCTATCAAAGGTCTTCTTGATCAAAGCTTGATCCTTCTCCATTGCTTGGGATGCCTGATTTCGATCTCTTGTAGCTCCATCAACTCTGCATATCTCACCTCCATGGGCCCAAACTCTAGCAACTCTAACTACTTCATGAGTTCCAATGTTGGAAACTCAAGTGACATGGGCAAGATTGCCTCTCTTCCATAAACAAGCTTGAATGGAGAGTTACCTGTGGATCTCTTGGGGGTTATCCTATCAGCCCATAAGGCTGATTTCAGTTTGGTATGCCAAGACCTCTGATTCTCATCAAGAGTCCTCCTAATGATCCTCAACAAGTTCTTGTTTGTAGACTCAGCCTAGCCATTACCTTGAGGGTAATAGTTTGATGAAGTGATTAGGTAGATCCCGTTCTTGACAGCCCACTCATTCACCTTGGATCCAATGAATGCCAATGCATTATCTCGAGATTAAGTTAGCAGGTATACCAAATCTAGTTGCTATCTCCTCATAAAAGTCTAAGATGCTTTGGACTCATTTGCTTCTCTGAGTGCTACTGCTTCAGTCCACTTGGTGAAGTAGTCCGTGGATATCAAAATCCATTTGTGCCCTTGACTTGAATTGGGATTAATGAATCCAATGAAGTCCAAACCCCATTGCATGAATGGATGGTCAACTGAGATTGGATGCAATGGAAGGGCAGCAAGTCTTTCTTTTCTTGTGAAGAATGCACAATTCTTACACCTCTTGATCCATGCATAGCAATCACTGAAAATTTTAGGCCAATAATAACCAGCCTTCATGATTTTTAGAGCTGTCACTCTTGGTGCAAAATGACCACCAGCTGGTCCACCATGGAACTCTTCCAATACCCTATGAATTTGATTTGTGCTAATGCATCTCAACAGCACTCCATTCACATCTTTCTTGAACAAAACTCCATCAATAATGGCATATGAGATAGCCTGCAATCTGAAGTGTCTTCTTTGGGTCTTGTTCATCTCTGGAGGGCATAGGCCTATGCTTAGGAAGTGTATAATACCTTGGGTCCAGCAAGGAGTGGGGGCAGCATTGTTTTCTTCTTGAGTGCTGCCTTGCACATGGCTGTCTTGAACTATCAAAACAGCCTCTTCTTCATTGCATGCTTCCTTTTGCTTCCCCAAAACCAGCTGCTCACACAATCCTTTTCCTCTTACCAGCTTGGTGATCTTGATCTCAATGTCATACTCCATGACACGGGTGATCCAACCTACCCTTTTCTCATTCAAATCCTTGTTGAGGAGGAAGTCTTTAACCCCAGCATGTGAGACCAGCAACTGGACCTTGTTGTTTGAGACTAAATGCTTGAATTTCTTCAAGCTTCTGATTACTGCCAACACATGCTTCTTAATAAAACAATACTTTACCTCATAGTCATCTAGGCTCTGGTGAAGAAAGAAATTGGCTACTCATCATTGTCCTTGTTCTCATTGTACCAAAATGGCGAAATAGTATCATTACCTCCAAAGGCATAGAGGATGAAATCCTTGGAGAAGTCCGGGTTGATGAGAGTTGGTGCTTGAGAGATGGCTTCTTTGATTGCTTCAAAACTCTCCTTTCCTTTTGTTTTCCACTTGAAATCCATGCTTTTCTTTAACATTTTGGTGATGGGCTTGACAAGGGCTGCAAAATCTGGGACAAACCTCCGGACAAAGTTTATTCTCCCCAAGAAACTCTGAAGGGCCTTCTTGTGGCTTGGCAATGGTAGTGCTCTTATGGCTTCAACCCTCTCTGGATCAATTGCTAATCCTTCTTTGGAGACAATATGGCCAAGGAGCTTTCCTTCATGTGCAAGAAAGATACACTTCTTAGGATTCAAAGACACTCCAAATCTCCTACACCTCATGAAGACTTGTCTCAAATGAGAGAGGTGGTCTGCTGCATTCTTGGAAAAAATAGTGATATCATCAAGGTAAATCAGCACCACATTGTTAATCAAACCTTTGAACGCCATGTCCATTGCTCTTTGGAAAGTAGCACCAGCATTGGATAGCCCAAATGGCATTTTCCTGTATGCATAAGTTCCCCATTTGGTTGTGAAGGCTATCTTGAACTGGTCTTTTCCTTCACCATAATCTGATTGTAGCACTCGAGTAGCCATCAAGTAGTGAAAACCTCTCAGAGCCAGCCACAACTTGCAAGATTTTCTCCATGGAAGGGAGTGGGTAATGGTCCTTGAGAGATGCTCTATTCAAGTCTCTGAAGTCAACACACAATCTGATCTCTCCACTCTTCTTTCTGACTAGAACCAAGTTGGCAACCCAACTAGAATTCTTGATTGGGAATATGATCCTTGAATCAATCAGCTTGTTCAATTCTTTCCTCATGAGAGGCTCCATATGTGGATTGACTGGTCTTTGTTTCTACCTGACAGGCTTAGTATTTGGATCCAATTCAATGGTATCTTTGAGCTAAGTTGGGATTGAAACCTTTCAAGTCTTTATAGCTCTAAGAAAACACATAAGGGAACTCTTGACACAGCTGTATGAATTCATACCTTTCTTGTTCAGTTGTCATCTTTCCAATTTGCAATGGTTTGTTCTCTTCCACCAAGATGGATATTGAATCTTCTCTCTTGACCTGAATGTTTGCTTTCTCTTTCCTAAACTGATCATTGGGATTAAAATGGACTCCAAAGTGATAAGTCCCTTGGGAAGCTTATTAGTTCTCAGCTGTACCACTTGGTCACCATACTTTGTTTCCAGTTTTTCTTGATTCTTAGCTGAGAACTCAGCTTCTTCTTGTAAGAAATGGATGATTTGCTGGTCATTCTCAAATACTTGCCAACTGACATTGTTATCCGGCACTGAAGGCCTCACAATCACATGGATGTTTGGTTGTACCTTGTCTTTTTGAATGCTTTCCACAATATCAAAGGCTGCCCCTACTGTTGCAATCCTGTCAGCAGCTTGATTCTCTTTCCTAGGAATGGATTTGATGCCAAAACCCTCAAAATCTTCCATGAGGTCCCATACCCTGTTCTTGTAGCACTTGAGTAGATCATTCTTGGTAGCATGTTTTCCCTTGACTTGATTTACAATCAATTCACTGTCACCAAATACTTGCAAGTTCTTTTAATTTCTTCTTGATTGCCCAATGCATCCTTTGCACCAAGGCTTCATATTCAACAGTGTTATTGGAGCATGCAAACTGAAATCTAAAAGCTGAATAGTACTTTAATCCTTGAGGTGAAACAAGCATAGCTCCACCTCCTACACCGTGTCTACTCCTTGATCCATCAAAAATAGCTGCCATACCTCATTTTTATCCTTGTGGTTTGGCTTGGTGATGCTAGGAATAGGATGATTTTCTTCATGTATACAATAGACCCCTAGCTCATATTCTTCTACTTCTTGATAAGGATCAAAAGCATGTACCTTGTTTGCCCATTCATTAAGAGTTAGATCTGGGATGCTCCCAACCTTGGTGTCAGCTTCATCAGTGCTTGGGTGATCTTCTTGATCAAATGCTGAGCAATTGGCATTAATCTGACTTGGAGTGTAAGGCTCAATGTGGAAGTTTGCAATAGGTTCAGACCTGACTGTAGCTTTGGTTCCATACCTCGTTCTGAATAGCATGTGTGACCAATCAGTAGACAAATATCCTCCAATCTTGGCTGTGAAGTCCCTTGACAAGCAAAGGGCAAAGAGTGGTGGAAGGTCTATGACTGATACATCTTGTAAAACAACAACATTTGGACATGCATGCAAGGTAAGACTCAAGTTTTTAATCACTCCAACTGTTGCTACTGCTATCCCATCTAGCTGCACTACCCCTTTGGATATTGTTTCATACTAGAGCCCTAGCTGATCAGCTATTTGTTTAGGCATCACTGAGCTACTTGCCCCGGAGTCTATCATGCAATTGTGCACTAGCTGATTTCCAATGATTAATGAAACATAGAAGGGAGGGGGCTTCAACATTTTACCTTGCTATCCTCCATAATTCCCCTCAGGCTGGGCAGCATTTGTAAGCACTTTGTCTTGCATCTGAACTTGCTGATTCGAAGTTGGCCAGTCCTTCATGGCAGCTTGTAGCAAATCTCTTTGGCCTGGGATAGACAGGGATTCCCACATTGATATATTAACATTTGTCTTCTTCATCTGATCAATGATACTGAATGGTGATGAAGGATCTCTTTGTTGTCCCTTTGTTTGCACATTCACTCCTTGCACGTGGGCAGCAACAACTGGTATTTGAGTTGGCCTAGGAGCTGTTCTTGGCTGTCCTTGTGCATTTACAACTGGATTTTGTTTGCCAACCATTTGTGGAGCCATAGAGGGTTGGAGATTAGTTGGAGCTAATGGCTGTTCTTCACCCAAATTCCTTCTTTTTGACCTTGTGTTGGCTGCCACACCTTGAGAGACCATTTGATTCATGCCACAAAAATCCTCTGCTTGCCAATTTACCAACGTGGTGTCATTTGGAGCTGATTGTTGTTGGAATGTTTCTTGTTGTTGGTTGTTTCCTTGACTGCCCTCACCCTCCATGCCAGTAGTTGTCACCATTAATGCTTGATTCAAAGCACCATTGAAGCACATGGATTGGTTATGAGGTTCATTACATGGAAAGCACCAATCATACTCCTGAGCAATGTTGTTTTGTGTTGGCACTAATGCCTTAGAGGTAGATATGGCATTTGGATTATAGGGCTGAAATGGTCTATTGGCAGGAGGCCTTGTTTGATTTATATTTGCAGCTAGATTAGGAGGTCTTTGTGGTTGGTATGGCTACCTGTTGGGATGAGCTTGGGGCTCGTAAGAAGGTCTAAAACCTTGGGCTTGCTGCCTCTTGAGAGTGACTAGCTCATTGCCTAGGTTTTGCAATTGCTTCATGACTTCTTGAAGCTCATTTGGGGCACTTGGAGATGAAGTAGAAGCTTCATTTGAACTCTGATTTCTAGGAGTGGGAGAAGGAGCCAAATTAGGTGCTTGATTGGTGTTTGGACTCTCTAAACTTGGAAATAATGGCATGGGAGGTCTAGGGGCTAGTTTGTCAGCTTGGATCAAATAATTTTCAGCCCTAATGGAAATGCTATAAGCCATAGGGATAGTTATGCCTCCCATGGACTGAATCAACATAGAAATATCAGAATTTAGAGCTTTGAGATAGTAGAGAAAAGCACCTTCTGCTGCTAGCTTGACTGCCACTAGAATTCTCTCCCAAGTCTTTTGAAATCTGAAATTCAAATCAGTCAGCTGCTCATTGGTAGCTCTCTTGATGGTTGTTAGCTGCTCCAAAAGAGACAAGTTGTCTCCCTTCTCTCTAAATTGCTCATGAAGTGCTATACATAGCTGATTCCAATTTGTGATAGAACCAGCTCCAAGGCTTCTAAACCATTGCAATGCTTTCCCCTTGAATGAAGATGCCAACAATTTGACAGCCACTTACATCTCATTGATTTCATGAATTGCACAAAGATTGGCAATGTCTTTAACATGATCACCTGGAGTAGTATGATTTTCTCCAGTGAAGTAGGGAATGTTCTTCAAGGCTACAATTAGAATTGGATGTTGTGCATTGAGGGCAAGTGGGCTGCTACCTGTGAAGTTAACATAGGGGTTGTTTTGTGCCATTCTAATTGGTCTTAAAACCCTTGTTGACTGAATGAAAGGCCTACCAGGTGGAGGAGTTGAGAGAGTTCTATTTGGTGGAGATGGAGACCTTTGAATCCTTCTTCCTCTTTGCCTTCTTCTTGGAGATAACTACAAGGATTCAAATAGCACTTCTTCTTCTCCAACTCTTGACCTTGTGGTGATTCTTCTCATGAGTTTTCAGGCCTGCACTTCAGAAACCAGTTGATTCTTCCCCTTGGAGTCGCCAGATATGAAAATTATAGCTATTTTGAAGCAAGAAAATTGCAGCAGATGCACATCAACTTTTCTGCAGTAAAAATGAGACCTCTAAGGTCCCACCAGGTGTGCCAAAACTATTGTTGCAAATCAGCAGCACCCCTGGATGTAAATCAAGGTTCTGAATTGATGTTTTAGACATCCGAGTGATTGCACAACATGGAAACCTCTCTCCAAGTGTGGGACTTGTGAAAATGAGAGAGGAATCCCCATTTTAGATGTTGGTTCCTCAAACTCCTCCGATTTAGATCTATATTTTTCACAACTACAGAGGTTCGATCCTAATCCTACTCTAAATTACAAGGGGACAGGGATAGAAATGCAAAATTTGAAACTAACTAATGATGGTGATGCACCAAAGGAGTGGTGAAACATTTTTACCATGTAAATAGACACAAATTCATGAAATGCAACAAGGAAAACATACACAAGATGATAGATGCAATTAGAGGTCTTAAAATGAAGTAAAACAATACAAACAGAGGGTGAAAGCATTCACGAGTTTGACCTTTGTCATTTCCATGTAAAATCTCTTGCATTCCACCCTCAAAGAGGTATAAACCTACTACAATACTTGAAAATGGTCTGATTCTTGCAACAATCACTTGATGGAGGTGAAAGAAGAAGTTTTCTATGCCAAAAAGTGTTCAAAAACATGAAGAAATGAGCCAAATCTGGCTTTTACAGTACATGGGTCGAGCCTAGGAGAGAGAAAACATGAAAAATGCATGGGAGCCATCCCTCATTGAATGAAACTGCATTAAAACAGCATGGAGGTCCTTACAAACCCATGCTCTGACATTTTTGACCATACTGGAGAAGAATGCGACCCATTTTGTATTAAATTTGGTTGTTGAAATGTCATTTCTGGCCATGGACATGTACCAGAAGTGTTTTTGAATTTTATCTCTCCAAACTGAACCAAAATTCAAAATTGACCATGGAATCATGTAGATAATTTCATAAGATTTCCGTTGATATAAAGAACGTGCAAATCCAAGCTCTGGATCGAAAGTTATGCTCGTTTGAAGATTTAGGGCAAAAACGGGCCAAAAACGGATCGGCGGAAAAAAATTTGAATTTTACCTTTTTTGTCTTTGGAAAAAATTTCAAAAAAATCCCACGCTCCGCTGGTCGGATGCCACATGTAAGCTTCTTATTCACCACTAGAATTCTCTCTCCTTCTTCCTCCGCGGGTTTTCCTTTGAAAATTTGACCTTTTTATACTTTGGGAAAATTTCCCATTTTTTCCCCGCGCCCGTCAGCTGTGGACACGTGGCATGATTTCATTGGAGGATAGGGGGCACGGGGTCATCCTTCACTTTTAAACCTTTTTCTGAAAACTTGGCCAAAATTCAAAAATTCTCCCCAGCTCCAAACTCCCGACCTCCTAGGACATGTGTCCTATTCCCATTCGCCGCGGACCCCTTTCTCCATTTTTCTCCTTCGAAAATTCCACCGAGCACTTAGCAAAAATTTCATTTCTTCCTCCCGTGCCGCGAGCTCCCCAGACCACCTCTCGCCACTGTCGTGTTTCCATTGGCCAGGCCAATCCTCTAAACTTCACCCTTAAAAATCTTGGCAAAAACACTTAGCCGATTTTTGATTTCCTTCCCCCGGCGGTTTGGGCTCCTTTGGACACGTGGCCCATTTTCATTGGCGCGGTCCATGCGGGCAAAATTTTGCACTTGAACCTTTTACCAAAACTTAGAAAAAATTTCAATTTTAACCACGATACCCGCGAGCTCCCCTGGCCACGTGGCAAGTTCCTATTGGCATGGGCCAAATTCAAAAAATTTCCTGCTCAAACACTTAGCCAATTTTTTCACTATGCCTCCCCTTGTGACACGTGTCACACTGTGATTGGTCCGTGGGCCCTGCAGGAAAAATTTTCCATTTGAACCTTCAACCAAAACTTGGAAAATTTTCCAAGTTCACCTCCGACCTTCGAACTCCTTGCCACGTGGTAGCTTCCTATTGGTTGCATGGGCCTCTAATCGGAAAATTTTCCACAAAATCTCCGTCGAGACATAACTTGAAAAATACAAGGAGTTAGGAGGAAAAATTTACCTTTCTGGAAATTTGAGAGAGAGCTCTATCTAATGGTGACTTCTCCGAAATATTTGAGTGCTCGAAAATCAAAAATGAAGACTCGAGGCACAAGAGAGGTAAGAACACAAGGAGTTAGCCACAAAAATGAGCAGGGGCACATTTTGGCTAACAATACCTCCTATCTATTGGATAAAAGTATTTAATTGTGCTAACTATATTCAGATTCACACACCACACAGAGCACTTGAGCATTTGACTCCAAAGGAAGCTTGGTCCAACACTAAGCCAGATGTCTCATTTTTTTGAGTCTTTGGGAGCCATGCTTGGGACTTTGTGCCAAAGAAGAAAAGGAAAGCTTTGGATAAAAAGAGTAAACCCTTGATCTTTGTAGGGTATTGTGAGGACATGAGAGCTTATTGTCTTTTAGATCCTGATACACATGATGTTTTTTTCGAACACATGTTCAGTTTGATGAGCGTTTCACTCCTCATGATTCTTCATCTCATCTTGAGGATCCTTTCTTTGAGGAGATTGATGAGGAGGTTATAGATGCCATTGAGGATCCTATTCCCACTGATGTTGTCATTATGCCTAAGTGAGCACATAATACAGTTTATGAGGCAACACCTTTCATAGAGGATCTTCCACCCACTAGGCATCATCACGCACATTCTACAGGTTCTGGACTTTTGTGTCAGGTAGTTTCTGAGGATCCATAGTCTTTTTCAAAGGCTCATGGGATACCAGAGTGGGATGATGCGATGATAGCTGAGTATTCTTCTTTGATGAAGAATCATACTTAGGATTTGGTATCTCTTCCTAAAGGAAGAAATATGGTTAGGTGTAAGTGGGTATAGCGAACCAAATACACAGCAAATGGGTCCATTGACAAGTATAAGGCTCGTCTTGTTGCAAAGGGTTTTTCACAAGTTGTAGGTATTGATTACTCTGATACTTTTGCACCCGTTGCCAAGATGGATTCTATAGGACTTGTACTTGCTCTTACTGCATCACAAGGGTGGCCTCATATACCGGATGGACGTGAAGAGTTCCTTTTACATGGAGATCTACAAGAGAAAATATACATGGAGAAGCTGACTAGATTTGTTCAAGAATTCTTCTCTTGTTTGTAGGCTCGAAAAGTCTCTCTACGATCTCAAACAAGCCCTTTGGGCTTGGTATGAGAAGATGGATTCTTTTCTTCTATCTACTTGGTTTTGTCCATTGCCATTCGATCATACAAAGTGTATCTCCAAAGCATGTTGGTGAGGATATTGTGACACTTGTCTTGTATGTTGATGATCTCGTTACTTACCTGGCAGCTCTTCTTCCCACATTTAGAGTATTCGAGAGGGCTCTTTCTACACAGGTTTGACATGATAGATCTTGGGCTATTGCATTATTTCCTCGGTTTGCATATTTCTCGAGATAGATTCAGGATTCATTTGAGTTCCATAATAATATATGATATTGTTGCTCATTTGTTTGCAAAGGTTTATGTAAAGTTATTCGTGAATTGCTTTCATCTTATTGATCTTGATGTTTGATTACCATTTGTGTTCTTGTGTTGGCATGATCTTGTTATCGTTCCTTCTATGGTATTAGAGCTCATATCCAACTCGAGAAAAAGGTGCTTTTCCGATACGATACCATGTCGCTGGTTTTTGAGAAAGTCACATCCAACTACTCCTTTTGGTAAAAACTACTATTTCTAGACTATGCTAAAAGTGACCTTCACCACCCAAAATAGTAGTTTGCGGATTTTGTCGAAATAGTAATAGTCGTGCACAATATCTCATGGACCCCTGCCAAAAAAGGAAAGAAACATCTTTTTGAAAAAGACCTCCTACGCGTAAACCAAAAATGTTATGCCACAAAAATACCCAGATTGGATCTCAAGAAACCCAAAAACCCAAAAAAATTCTAGATTTCCTTTTTCATACAGTGCAAATCTCGAGGTGAATCCAGTATGTTTCTCTACACAACAAAAAAACCAAAAAAAATGACTGCCTCCTGAAATGGTCGAGTTTATAGCCGATCTTAGGGTTTTTCTACCTTTTGGATCCAATGGAAGCCTCTGTTTTACATAAAAATGCATGCAGCAACAAAATACAAGAAAATCCTAAATATATAAATATATAAAGAATTTATTTACAAAATAAAACTTACAGATGAATGTCAATAGAAATCTCCTACTCTGATACCATAAAAGGAACAATAACCAGATCATGCCAAGCCAAGAACATAGATGCTAATTAAACATCATGATCAATAAGATGAAAGCAATTCACCAGAATAACTTTACATAAATCTTTTCAAACAAATGAGTAGCAATATCATATATTATTATGGAACTCAAATGAAATACAATGAGAATGGACCTTGCTTATATAGGCAAGGAATAACAATCTAATAACCAGCTTAAGGGCATAGATCAAGCCATAAATCATGGAAAGAACTAGTCAAGCCCATATATTTATGAGAGAACTAGACATCAACGATCTAGTCAACACCATAGATCTAGGAAAGAACTAGTCAATACCATAGATTAATGAAAGAACTATACCTAACAACTAGATAATATCTCCTAATATCTAAATAAAAAGAAATATCCACACACATAAATGGGTGAGTATAAATACAATAAAGGTAAATAATGTACCTAGGTGAATATGAGCTAAGGTAAATACCTACTCTAACAATCTTATTTGAGAAAATGACATTGAATATCCTAAAACTCAACCAAAATTGCAACTTTGAAGGCTTCTCATTTTTATACCATATTTTTCATCTCATATTATTCTTCCTCCAGCACTTTCATCTTCCATTCCACATTTAAAACTCATTTCTTGGAGATTTTGTTCTTAAAATCATCAAAAATCTTACTTGTAAGATGATCTTTTCATCTCAGTATCACTCATATGCATGATATCTTGAATGAATTCAGTCCATAGTTTGATTTCTTTCTCAAAGATAATATTAGTTGAATCAAAATTTTTTTGTATAATTGGGATGTTGTCATATGTTTTGTGCACTTCCTCAATACAATTCAAACCAGACAATAATATCCCATCCATCATAGCCTCCATTTATTTTCCATACGCAACATGCTTATATGTTCTTGATAATTTGTAATTCTTCATCAAAAAGGCTAGTAGGAGGAGACATTAAGGCTAGAGGGGTAGGGTCCAATACCTTATCACTTGCACTTGTTCCTTAAGTTCTTATTCTTTTTGTTTCCCCTTCTCAACTCTCTCAATAACATTAGATATTGTTTCTTTTAGATTGTGAACCTCACTCTCAGGAGTGGATTCACCCAGTGGAATCCTTGTCAGTTCTAGGTCAGCCAAAGTCAAATCCCTTTCATCCTTCTCTATCCTTGGTTTAGCAACTTCCATATATTATTGTCCCTTTGAGTTAGATACTAACCTTAAAGAATTCTTGGAATTCTTGGGTGCTAGATTTTTTCTAAGGAGAGTAGCCACAACATCAAATTTGGGATTACTTGATCTAAGAAGGAGATTTCCTCTTTCTAGTATCAATGAAAGGCTAAACTGATGTGAAGATGCTACTGGAAGGTGAAGTAACAAGAGGAACCAAGGAAAGTATACTCATGGAGCTAAGAGTTTGGGCACTAGATACTTCCATGGTAGGTGTTTCAATACTAGAAGAAGGTATCTCATTAATGTGTGGATTTGGAATGTTCACCACTTCAGCCCCTATTTTTGATTTTTCTTATTTATCCTCTATTTCTTCTTCCTTCTCAATATTTTCTCCCTAATAGTTGATCTCTTCATGTTATTTTGTCCTCTTCTCCTCTTCTTCTGAAATATCAACGATTTTCTCAATTCTTTTACTATTTCTATTTGTTTTGGGGACGGAAGTTTTTTTTATTCTTCTTCAACCATTCATTCTACCTTTTAGTCCTCTTAGCTTTCCCTTTTTAGTGTATACCAAAGTTTAAGATTCTAAAGGAGGATTTGATTGAGTATGGACCTATGGCACTCAAGTAGGAATCTACCTTTGAGATGTATATGTTTCTTGATAATAGGACTCAATCATACCTTTCTTGTATGATTTCGTCTTCCTATCGAACCAGACTTTAGTCCTTACCATAATTGGATTTATTATCTCTTGTAGATCATATTTTTCCTTTTAGAACCAATTGATGGTAGGAAGAGGTGTATGCCAAATAGATTTATTGTATTCAAGGGATTGCAAGTCTTCATCATCATACAACAATTCTTTAGGAACTTCGTAAACTCCTAACTCTCGATTTTTACAAGGAAAGACGCCATAGTATCTCCTTCTTGCTTCATAATCATCTGAGCAATCTACCCAATAATCTTCCAAGGTAGCCAAGTGATAGAAACACATTCTAATATTTTTGGAGATGAAGCATTTTATGTCAAATCAAGTCCTCTTCGATAGGAATAAAATTTAAATGCAGAAATTGTATTTTCCACATTCTTTGCAAATATAAGTGTAATTTCCCAAAGTAATTAGGAATTCAATGCCGATATTTTCTTATCTCTACATGATCTATGAAAATATCAAGCTGCCTACAAAATTCCATAAGAGGTATCTTGTTGTTGTAATACATGGGAAGTTTATGGGGTGCTCCTTCAAATCCATCCAATATGATATAAGAGACCCTCCTGAATTGGATAAACCAACTATCATAAGTGAAGATCATTTGTTTTGCCTCAACAAAAACCTCTTAGTTGTGTTACCTTCTAGGATTCTGACAATGTACATTATAAAAGCATCATTGACTCCTCTTAAATGGTGCTTATTGATTTCAAGTGTCAATTAGGGGTATTACTCATACACTGGGCAATTCTTCTTGTCATCCAATAGAGAAAGTCCTAGCCTAAACCTATATGCTGAAATGGTGTACATCAAGTATGAGGTCATATAGAAATATTACGTTTGTTGCACATTGATTAGTTGTTCACTAAGGTTCTCACAAATTATTTCTCCCCATTTCATACTCTTCTTTCCTTCACAAATGATGTTAATATAGGGGCACATCCATAAGTGAAACTCATTAGTTCAAGGAAGGACCATAATTCTAGATAGCGAGTGATGATATATGATATATCTTCTTTGAAGTTGGTTTTGTACATAGTATTGGGAAATCTAGATGCCCCCTTCTTTAGGATATTAAACAAAGGCTTAGCTATAATTTATTTGTATTTTTCCATATCTTTTCAAATAGGCCTTGAGCTTGTGCCATGGTGAGAGTGTTTGAATCTACAAAAACAGGGATTCTAAGAGCAACATTTATGCAACCAATATCCAATTTAGCAATTTTTTGTCCTTGAGGATCTCTAATTTCTTTTCAGTCATGATAAAAAAATATAAACATGATAGAATGGTATTTTCACATTAAACTAGAGTAATAAAACCACCGACATGAGCAATTCCACAATATTTGATGCATTGGGCAATAGGATTAGGATTTTCATCAGATATTCAAGCCAAGAACTCGATGAAATCAACATATCAAACATCATTGTCTCCTATGTTTGGTATTGAGGTCTTAAGGGATGAAATATGCTCATAACCTCCATAGTGATACTTCATGATGGCTGGTTAAGAGGAAAATCCTCATGAGAATAGAAATTCAATGACAACTCTGCAGGAAGCTAGAAAATTAGGGCATAAAATTATTTTGACCTCAAAACACTAGTAAGACACTTAAAAGGACTAACCTCAATTGCAGGAGGAAAGGTGCTCTTCACAAGAACAAAACACAGCTTGAATTTTTAAAAATGGATAAGAAATGCTCAAGATACGACTAAAAATGGCTTGGGAGGCATGTGAACAGAATGCACAGGACTCAATTGTAACTTATGATGGTAAAAATGACCCATTTCACCCCTTTTATACTACCCCATTTGAGAAAAAGTTGATTGAATGCATTAAATTGGGGACTCTAGTGTAGTGTAGGGAAGAGAGTGACTCAAGACATGGCTATGTGACTTTACCCTTCACAATGCGGTTATGACAGAGATATGGAGCATAGAAGGCCCAAAGCCATAAGGGACGCTAGGGACATGGAACACCAAAATCTCCGCAACATAGAGAAGGCTTATAATATGTGGAAAAAGTGGGCTTGCGGTGAACAAAAGGTTGGAGTGTGCAAGGAAAAATGTTCCTAAAAAGGTCGAAAACCCCGTAATATTTTGGAAATTAGACAAGTATAGACAAATCAAGTTAGTGACACACGAAGACCCAAGGGACATGGGGACACAAGTTCTTCACAAACCTGCAATGTCCACAGTACAAAAGGGACTTAGAATGTTTTGGATAGTATCTTTGTGCATCGATGATGAATTCAGGGAAGGTGGGGATGTGGAGAATGTAGACATTTGGGAAGCACAAGGGCCATGTGTACTTTAAAAATATGAAACATCTGCAATATAAAGTATGTGAATCTTGTGGAAATAAATAAAATTCCACCAAATTGAGATGCGGGAACAAAAGAATCAAAATAACTTGGGATGTGAGTGCTTCCAAAGGTCAAAAATTCCAAAGTATAAATAAAGAGACCCAAAAACTCAAAGTGCTATAAAATGACTAACTATTGGGATCAATTCTCTTCCACAAGACTTCACAAAGGAAAAAAAAAGATGTCATAGAAATCAGTTCACCCAAAATATTTGAATTTTTTTGAAAAATTATACATATTTTTGGGTGAGTGAAACAATTATAAAGGTCGATATAAGTGACATAGAGTTATCGGTGAAGTTTCTAGTTCTAGAGCTACCATGATTGTTGATAGTGATAGCGAGGATAATAGACAATGTATTTTATATGATGTACTTGATATAGGGTGGATTTCATCCCAAAGATTTTATTTTTTAACTTATTATTTTATAGGATATATATATATATATATATATATATATATATATTGACTTGTGTCGATGTACATTGTATATTATGTGATGATGATGATGATATGTTCTTGGTAGTGTTTATTTAATTTAAAAGATTCTATAGGAATGATTTGGATGGTTGATTTGATGTCTATTATTGATGGTTGGAATGTTCTTTGATGTGGAAAGAATAACCAAGTAATGGACTAGATAAAGAATGTGTGTGAATAGGAATGTATGGTATAACATGTAATAAGTATAAATGTATGTATGTGATGTAATGTTGTAGATAAATAAAATTAGCAATAATGATTTTTTTATCATTTAATAATGATGAGATGTACTATAATGTTCATATTTATGTGTGATGTGGATGGAGGGGAAATAAGAGTGATTCCCCCAATGTGAGAATGAGGTTCATTTTAGTAACAATTCCCTCAACAATCATGTATGAACCTTAAGAACACAAGTACATCATCAGGTAATGAGATGGAAAATGAAAGTTAGCTACTAGAGATGAAGAGGTATGAAAAGCATAAAGGAAGCATGTGCAAGTATAAGTGATGTGAGGATAATTATCAAATTGGATTTCGTGAGGAAATGGTGCCAATTATAGGAGGTGTAGTGAGAGGGAGTGTAGAAGCAGGAGGATTAGGAAGTCAATGGGATGTGGTAGAAATGTGTGAGGGATGAGAGGATGTGACTATATGTTGATTAGATGGATGAAGTAGCTAAATAATGACCTTAGGAGGTGTGCGATGATAAAATTAGGAAGAGGTGAAGGAGACAAGTGAATAGTGACATAAGCTAACTTATGTGGGATAGGAGAGAGATAACACTCATGAAAGAGAGCGAGAGAGTAGAAATAAATTACACCTTTGTCTTCTAATTATTTTAGGTTACCATAGAGAACATAACAATCATTGACACAATGGCCACTAATGCGGTGAAAATTGGAGAAAGGGTAGTCATGATGGAAGTGAAAGTGGTGAAGTGGATGATGTTGATTAGAAGGTAGAAGGATTAATTGTTTATCAATTAAGGTATGTAAGACATCATGTGGTTTAGAATTATGTGAAAATTACAATGGTTCATGGGTGGGAGGTGGATAAGGCTCAGGTGAATGTTGATGTGATGGTGGGGAAGAAGGACACTTATGTGGAGGAGGAGAAATAACTCATGAATAAGGGTCAATAGATGGAAGAGGGGAAGACTTAGTAGACATATGAGGAATAGAAGAAGTAACAGAGGGTTTTAAGACATTATCCATGATGAGGTAGTTTTATAAATCAATAATTTTATAGAAAAAAATATTAAATGATTTGCATGTATTATATAATATATTTTCTTATAAGGGAGGAATTAAGCCACAATAAAAGATAATTTTCTTGTTCTAAATCAATAATCTGAAATAATAATTAGTGCTTGCAATAATTAAAGCATAAAATGTAATATAAAATTGGTTCATTCTTTCCTTGATGAAAATAAGGCAGCGTTTTATGTAACTTTATGACCATTGTTAGAAATAAAACGTCTAAGAAAAGAATCCTCCATATCATAATAATTACTAATGGATCCATAAGGAAAATGAGTATACCATTAGAGAGCATGATCAACAAGGTTGTGACAGAAGGATTTGAGTAACAAGCAATCATTGGAATAAGAAGCCATGGCTAAATGGTAATTCTTTAGATGTAAATAAGGATTTTCAGTGCCATTGAAACAAGAGAAAGTAGGCATGATGAAGTCCTTGGGGAAAGTGGAATTGTGAATCTTTTTAGGAATAGGATTTCCATGAAGGGAATTATTGTCAATAGAAGCATAATAGGATTTACTTTTGAGGGTAAGGGTATGAACTTGAGATTAAAAATTACCAACAACATGCATGAGGGATATGATATCATGTGAAGGAATGGTTAAAGAAGTGAGAGGCACATTTAGGGGTTGGATCTTTCCATTATGAGTGATCATGGGAACTTGAGAAGGAGGAGTGGATGTGGAAGGAGGAGAAGGAGGTCTAAGAGGAGGAGATGAACATGGAGGCTCAATGGTAATGTTAGGTTTAGGCTCCAGAGACATGATAAGAGGGGCTTTGGGGTAGTTGTTGCCCAAATTTTTCACCCTCATGAAATTTGACAACTTGCAAAATTTGGACTTGAGCAAATTTCAAGGTGGTCTTGATGAAAATGGTGTATTACAGGTAGGATGATCCAATAAGTTGGGTGAGCACAAAAATTTGGTTGATCTCAAAGAGTTGCGGTGAGCTTGGAGTTTCAAGCCCTTCGTTAGCATAAAAGGATGTTACCGCTTGGTAATGTGTACGAATGCTACCATTCGGTAGAACTTTAGATGCTACTAGTTGGTAGCATATATAGATGCTACTAGTCGGTAGAAGGAGCAAAAATGATGGGTTGACAAGTTGGGTGTGTCTATCAGTAGCATCAAAAAGATGTTACTGGCCGGTAGCATCGTATGGATGCTAGTAGTTGGTAGTATGTTTTGATACTACAAGCCAAAGAGTAGGAACATGTTTTCTCGATAGTGGTGCAAGGTGGTAAGTCAGTGAGACATGGCAGAAGTATAGATGCTACTAGCTAGTAGGATTAAATAGTGCTATCAACCAATAACAAGACCAGACAAAAGAAATCATGCTCTCAACCAACATAATGGGAAAACATAGAGCTATCGCTTAATGCCAAATAGAAATGCTACCATCCCATAACATGAACATAATGCAATCTGGTTAGTTGCACATTTGACACAATGTGGTACAAGGTAGCTCAACAACTAGTTTTAATGAGGGATGATGTCCATGTCTCTTTTGCATGAAAAGTACCATTGGGAAATGCATTTGTAAGGTGGCCCATACCTCTTTTTAGAGATTTAATGCATGTTTTCGGTTAGTGACAACAATTTATCTATATGATGTAAAAACTCACTCATTTGAAGGGTCATTTAGCTGATCTTAGAGAGGCTCTTTATTGTAATGACACCATGCCAAAATGGTGGCCAACTTCCCATAACTTCCGACCTTGAATTTGGTCTTTCTAATGCATTTATCGCCTTCTACCATGAATGTAATGGAATTGTACATGTTTGAAGCAATTTAAAATTTATTTTATGGCATGTTTTCCTACCTTGGATAGTTTATTTACAATATTTCCTTTCTACTTATTTCTACTATGTTATGTGTATTTATTTACTTGTAGCTTCCATTTTTATTATGTTGTAAATTCATGGGCGAGTGAGTCTGCATGGTTCTTGACATGTGGCATATTTTTCTACCCTCTCTCCCATGTTTTCTCTCTTTCCTTACCCTTTTGGATAGCTCTAAACCCCTTTTTTTGGTGTTATCACTACCCCTTTTAGCTTAGGATTTCCCTTTCTACATCTCTTTCTAACTCTAGTCCCTTGGTATGTTTAGTTTAGGATTTGATTTCTACCTTAGGATTAGTTTTAGTATTAGGAATAGGTAGAGAAACCCACCTTCTCCAAAGGTTTATCTCGGGTCGTATGGTCTCATAACTTGGAGACTAACCCATGCTGCCTCAAAATCCTTGATTTTTCTATGCCTCCAAGCAGCAATTTTAAGCTCCAATAGTTTTGGCATGCCCAGTGGGATGAATTTGAGTCAAATTTTGAATGGTGTTCCATTACACCATCATGGTATACATCTTCATTTCAGCAAGTTTGATGTTCTCTTGGTGGGATCTCATCCTTAGGAATAATTTTCAAGCATATTTAGTGACTCCATTGTTCCAACAAACCCATTATCTCATTTGTAGACCTTTCCCTTTCCTTCCATTCATTTCCATTCATTATTTCCCTTTCTTTCCATTCTTTTCATTTTTCTCTTTCATGAAGTTATGCAATCATGGATTCATTTCCTTCTTGGGAATCCCATTTACAAGAATAGAACCAGTCCCCTTCATTCCCATATTTACAAAATTCTCCTCCAAATCAGTATTATGAGCCTTATCATGAGGAATATGCATATCAATCAAACCCTGCTGATATTTATGGTTATCCAATTAACCATAGTTTTTTTCAAGGAAAGTGATATGTTGATCTTCATATATAGATTCAAGAGATGGAGGAAACATTTCTATAGGGTAAGGAGGAATACAACATCATGGCATCTAAAATACTTGGTTTCAATAAACCATGTAAAAGGAATGATAACCAGATCATACCAAGCCAAGAACATAGATGCTAATCAACCACAATGATCAATAAGATGAAAATAATTTTCCAAAATAACTTTACATAAACCTTTGTAAACAAATGAGTAGCAATATGATATATTATTATGGAACTTAATGAAATATAGTGAGAATGGGATTTCCTTATATAGGCAAGGAATAACAATCTAAGAACTAGTCATCAAAGAACTAGTTAATACCATAGGTCAAGGAAAGAACTAAACCTAATAACTAGATAATATCCCCTAATATCTAAATAAATAAAAATAAATATCCATAAAAATAAGTGGGTGAGGATAAATACAATAAAGGTAAATAAAGTACCTAGGTGAACATGAGCTAAGGTAAATACCTACTCTAAAACCCCCTCAATTGAATCTAGGGGCCAAAATAGAAGTGGCATGTCCACGGTAAGAGTCCCGACAACTAGGCCTCGATGAGGTACTCATGTACAATATATCCATAAAGAAATCTCAAACCAAAAGAAGGAAAAAATCCTACTAGAAAGAAAGGGAAAGAAGAAGAAGAAGAAGGAATATGTTCTCACAAACACCCCCTAAGAAAAACTTCAAAACCCAAAAGTATTCCACACAACTCAAGGTAGTGAGTTGATGTAAAAGGCTTTGTAAAGATGTTTGTAACTCTGCTTTGTTGAGTTAGAATGTAATCCAAGAAAAGAAATCCATCCCGAATGTGTTGACGAATGAATTGGATGTGTATCTCAATATGCTTGTTCTTCCGGTGCTCAACTCAAGTTGTAAGAAATGTGAATTACACTTTTGTTTTCACACCTAAGTACATCAAGAATCCTATGGGAATCCAAACTTTTTCAATAAATGTCAAAGTAAAAGAATCTGTGACTCACCAGAATCGTGCCCCGTATTCTACCTCTAAAGAAGAAATTACAATAGCCTATTGATTTTTACACACCCAAGAAAATGGATAAGAAACAAGAAAAAAAAGATAGCCAAAAGTAGAACTCTTGTCATCAATAGAAACTTCCCAATTTGATTCTCGTATACCTAACCAACCGAGTAGAACCCCCAGTGTAATGTAGGCCAAAGTGGGAAGCATCGTGAAAATAGCGCACAATACTTTTAACAACCTTGTAGTGACTACTATGGGAGAATGTGCAAACCGAGATACAAGCCCTACTACAAATGAAATATTAGGGTGAGTATGGGTCAAGTACATGAGACTCCCAACTAACTCGCCTATACAATGTAGTAGCAGAAAGTGGTGTGGTACATTTGGAAGTAAGAGTAACCCCTAACTAAAAAGGAGATGGACTTAACTTGTAATCATCCAAATCAAAGTTCTAGATAATATCATGGGTGTACTTTTGCTAACTCAAATGAATCCTGAATCTATCTAAGAAATTGGGAAACCAAGGAAATAATGCAATAACCCAAGATATGTCATGTCAAACTCAGAGAAATATCC
This sequence comes from Taxus wallichiana var. yunnanensis, assembly GCA_018340775.1. Classification (NCBI taxonomy): domain Eukaryota; kingdom Viridiplantae; phylum Streptophyta; class Pinopsida; order Cupressales; family Taxaceae; genus Taxus; species Taxus wallichiana. Next base: position 16,404,334 of record CM031239.1, on the reverse strand, counting down.
CTCTCGAATAATCTGAATGTGGGAAGAAGAGTTTCCAGTAAGTAATAGATCATCAACATACAAGAAAAGTATCATAATATCCTCACCAACATGTTGGAGATACACTGTATGATCGGATTGGAAATGAAAAAACTAGTAGATAGAAGAAAAGAATCCATCTTCTCATACTAAGCTCGAGGGGCTTGTTTGAGACCGTAGAGAGACCTTTGGAGCCTACAAAAAGAGAAGAATCCTGAAAAAATCTAGTCGGTTACTCCATATATATTTACTCTTGTAGATCTCCATGTAAGAATGCACTCTTCACATCCATCTGGTATACAGGCCACCCCTATGATGTAGCAATAGCAAGTACAAGGTGTAAAGAATCCATCTTGGCAACAAGTAAAAAATTCTCAGAGTAATCAATACCTTCAACTTGTGAAAAACCCTTTGTAAAAGATGATCCTTATACTTGTCAATGGACCCATTAGCTGCGTATTTGGTTTGGTATAACCACTTAAACGTAACCATCTTTTTTCTTTTAAGAAGAGATACCAAATCCTAAGTATGATTCTTCATCAAAGAAGAATACTTAGCTGCCATCGCATCATCCCACTCCTGTATCCCATGAGCCTTTGAAAAATACTATGGATCCTCATAAAATTCCTGACATAAAAGGTCAAAACCTATAGAATGTGTGTGATGATGCCTAGTGGGTGGAAGATCCTATATGAAAGGTGTTTCCTTAGAAAATGTAGTACAATCCCACTTAGGCATAGTGACAACATCAGTGGGAATAATATCCTCAATGGCATCTATAACCTCCTCATAAATCTCCTCAAAGAAAGGATCCTCAAGATGAGATGAAGAAGAACCAGGAGGCATGGAAGAAGAGGAAGAATCATGAGTATTGAAGCACTCATCAAATTGAACATGTGTTCAAAAATAATGCCATGAATATAGAATTCCATAAGCTCTCATGTCCCGAAAATACCCTACAAAGATCAAGGGTTTTCTCTTCTTATCCAAATCTTTCCTTTTCTTATTTGAAACAAATTCCCAAGCATAGCTCCCAAAGACTCGAAAAAATGAGACATTTGGTTTAGTGTTGGACCAAGCATCCTCTAGAGTTAAATTCTCAAGTGCTCTATGTGGTATGCAATTTTTAATATAGTTAGCACAATTAATTACTTCTACTCAGAGATAGGAGGTAAATATCTTGAATGCTTCATATAGTTAGCCATTTCCTTCAATGTTCTATTCTTCCATTACGCTAATTCATTCTATTGTGGAGTATGAGGAACATAATGCTGGTGAATAATTCCTTGAGTTTCCAAATAATCATAAAACTCATTGTTGAAGTACCCCCTTTACCAAAGTGAAGGTTCTTTATGTAACTTGAATATTATTTCTCGACCAAAGCCTTGAAGTGTGAAAAAACATCACTTTTTTACTTTAGAAAATAAACCCAAGTACACCTCAAGAAATTATCAATAAAGGTAAGTGCATAATTAGCTCCATTGAAAGAAGGGATAGGAAAAACCATCAAGACACTATGCACAAGCTCAAATGGTGAAGAATATCTCTTAGAAAAATTATTAGGAAATGGATCTTGTTTTTGTTTCCCTAATGCACATCTAGAGTAAACTCCCTCAAGACAAGAAAATCTAGGAAGACCATCTACCATACCATGAGTGCTCAAATCCTTCAAATATCTGTAATTGAGATACCCTAATCTCTCATGCCAAAGCTTACTCTCTCGAATCTGCATGAGAAACCAATATTTTCCCTATAGAGGAAGTGTCATAAAAACCCTAAAATTGATATATTCTATAACTATGATCAACAATAACTTGAGCAACAAGTGATTGAGGTTCCAAAAAAATGTTACTTCTGCCCCATGTGGTGTAAAATTCACTTTTTCCTTGACCAATGAGAAATTTGATACATAGAAAGAAAATTTGTAGTGATGTTAGGGACATATAGTTCATCTTAGATACTACCACCATCAAGTTGTATATCACCTTTTCCTTTAACTAAAAGAAAGGAAGAATCTCCAACCTCAATTTTGGAAGTAGAACTCAAAAATAAAGAAACAAAAAACTCCTTAGAAGAAGTCATGTGATGATAAGCACCAGAATATATAACCCAACTTTTAGCAAGTGGTGATCTGAGATCCCCAATAACATTAAGTTATTTTCCATGTTGATTAGAAGGAGGTGGATTGGAGATAGAAATTTTTTGTTTCTTGACCACATCCTCTAAGGCTTACATTCGCTTAAAACACCTTTGTTCTTCATGATTACTACCCCCACAAAAAGAGCATGAAAAGCTAGAATTTTTCTTGGATTTAGATGACTCCTTGGGTTTAGATTTTTTTTTTGGGTTTAGGATAACTTTGAGATGGAGAAGGGGTGGATTTGGTTTTACTTTTTGGTTTTCCCTTGCCCTTAGGATTGGATGCAACTAATGCCTTTTGAGAGGTGGAAGACTCAAGGTGAGACAATTTTGACTCTTCCCTAGTAAATCTTTTAAAAAATGTTTCTAATTCAAGCATTTTGAATGTGTCACCTAAGGCATCCATGTTAGAGAAAAAGGTAGAAGAAGATATTTGAAATGGTCCTATAAACTTGGATAGAATCAAGTAAACACACTCTTCATCTTTCTTACCTCTTCCATTCCCCTTCAACTCGTGTCAACAAATTCTTGAACTTGGTTAGATATTCTATAATTTTTGGAAAATTGTCGGGATTAAGAGAGGTGATCTCAATTTCAAGCTACATGGCACTCATATGATCCACCTTACCAAATAAATCCCATATTTTGAAAGAGAGTCACATTTTTCCAAATGAAAAAAATACTATCACTTAAATAAGTTCCTATCAAACCCATACACTCATTAAATTTTCACCGGTACTAAAATTTCTCATATTCTCTAGTGAACACTAGTTGTTCTAAGGAAGTTAAATCCCATAACCATTTCTTCTTAGTTATTGTTTCCATTCTTGGTTTCCATGTGTGGTAGTTATGTGTTATTAATGGCTCAACATGATCTAATACAAAAGAAGACGCCATTCTAAAAAATCACCAAAAGAAATACAAGAACCAAGCAATGCAACAAGAGGCCCCCAGATTTTGGCACTTTATAATGAGTGTGTGTTACAATATGGAACTTTATAATTATAGTCTTATTTTCAAAATAAATATTTCCAATGGAAAAAACATAGAAAAATAAGTACTTTTGTAAAAATGGCACTCAAAACCGAGTTACCGATCAAAATTTACAAGCTTTTCAATATTATGCTCTACTATTTATTTTAGTTGCCACTAAAACAAAATAAAATGCTCTTGCCTTCACCACACAAATAAAATGAAAGGGGGCTAGAGTTAAGCACCTACTATTAGGAATCACAATCTTAAGCCCTCATATGACCATACCATATGACTAAGGGTGAAGGATTTTCCTGAAATAATAACTCGACGCAATATAGTCTATGGACCCCTGCCAATAAAGGACAGAAATCCAAATGCTTCTCCCACACAAACTGAAAACATTTTACCGCATTATAAAAACCCATAGTAGATCTCGATAAATTAAACAAACCCACAAAATTCTTTTCTCACGTTTATTTCTTACTAGCACAAATCTTGAGGCAAACTAATGTGTTTCTACAATTAAAAAAACCAAAAAAATGATTACCTCTAGAAATAGTCAAGTTTACAATCAATCTTAGGGTTTTCCACCTTTTGAATCCAATGGAAGCCTCTTTTTTTATAAAAATGCACACATAAACAAAATATGAGAAAACCCAAATATATGAATATATAAAGAATTTATTTACAAAATAAAACTTACAGACAGATGTCAATATCAATATCTTACTCTGATACCATAAAAGGAACAATAACCAGATCATACCAAGCCAAGAACATAGATGCTAATCAAACACCATGATCAATAAGATGAAAGTAATTCACCAAAATAACTTTACATAAACCTTTGCAAACAAATGAGCAACAATATCATATATTATTATGGAACTCAATGAAATACAATGAGAATGGGTCTTGCTTATATAGGAAAGGAATAACAATATAAGAACTAGTAAAGGTTGTAGATCAAGCCATAAATCATGGAGATAACTAGTCATCAAATAACTAGTCAAGACCATAGATTTAGGAAAGAACTAGACATCAAGGATCTATTCAATACCATAGATCAAGGAAATAACTATACCTAACAACTAGATAATATCCCCCTAATATCTAAATAAATAAAAATAAATATCCACACACATAAGTGGGTGAGGATAAATACAATAAAGGTAAATAAATTACCTAGGTGAACATGAGCTAAGGTAAATACCTACTCTAACACCATGTCTATGGGGTATACCTCTACCAATTTAGTATAACCATCAACATAAACTATAGGTATTGACTAAAAATCTAAATGTAATGGTTGAAACCTTGAACATATTGTTGCAATCAATTGAAAAGAGGAAGGATAATGCACCTACTTATGGATAACCTTGTCAATGGGTTAATCTTTCACCTCCATTAAGCAAACTTCTCTTTTACCCTTCCCAACCTACAACATATCAACCTAAGTTTAATATCCCTGGCTTTCTGTCTGTTGTTCCCATTGAGGATTCCACTTATCCATCTTCTTCCTTTCCATCCCACTTTCAATTCTATACCCTATTTTCTTCCAATTCCCTATTCCATCGATAAAAATACTCTACAAATAGCCATCCACCTTATCCATTGTAAAAATAAGTTGAATCCTAACCCACCCCTCCTCTTACATTCCCAAACCCTTTTTGGGATTAAACATATCATAAAATCAGTCAAGGAGGGTAGCAAGTTGAAGATCCCAGAGAGAAGCATTCATTAAAAACTTGAAGAATTGAGATTTAAATTTTGAGTCTAATCGATTCCGCTACTAGTTAAACCTTCAATAGAGGTTATACAACAAGAACACAAGGTGGAGGCTAATTTTGCAGCAGAGCTAGTACAAGAAGAAAATGACCAATAAAATATTTACTCTAAATTTAGTGTGTATGTTGGCACCATATTCCTAGAGATTTTTGATTCATCTCAGTTTGTAAAATCGGGAGAGAAGGAGGAATCAATTCCAAAAAGAAGAGAACATTCAGAGAAACCTACCCAAATCAATCTTCATGAAGGACAAATGGATAAGTTTGATATTATAAACTTCATGTTGGGTGATGAGGAGGAAGAAGAAGATGATGACACCATTGCAAAATCAAAGGTCATTATAGAAAAGGAAGAGTTTAAAGTTTTTTTTTTTTTCGAAGCACCAAAAGGTATAGACCAGCTTGCAAACATCCATGACCTTCTAGAAATTCTGTAAGATTCCCCCATTCATGGGGATGAGATTAAAAGGAATGGGTAATTCAAAAGGATAGGTCCTTGCCCAATCAGGAATTTGGCTAGTTTAGATCCAAAAATAGAGTTACCACTAGTCATGCTCATTTAAAGGCATGAGGAAGAGCTTTAAAGTCCCAAAGGTCATCTAGAACACCTCCAACCAAATGCATGAAAAATAAAGGAGGTTTTTTTTTTTTGTTGATACTTTGAGGAGAAGGGTGGAAAACCAACTTCATGATAGTTTTCCACTCTTATCAAAGGCCATGTCCATCTCCAAATTAATTACATGGATGAACTTTTCAAAAATGGGAAGATATTTTTCCCTTTATTTTATAGGATTTGTTTCACTTATCATTTCTTTGGTTAGATTAGGTTTTTTTCATAAAAATAAGTTCTTGTAAACATTATGCATGTTCCATTTTGGACATGTATGATTTTTCTTTTGTACATAATTTTACGAATCATGGAAAAATCATATTTTGGGCGCTTTCAAAGCGCATCTTTTGACTCCAAGAGATCAATCACGCTTTAGAGCCCTTGGTGCCTCTTCCTTGGCTAAATCAGATAGTTGGAGTAGCTTCTAAGCTTCATTCAAAGATCCAAAGATCACCTTCATACTATTGGCCAACAAGTAGTTTCAATTTAGTGTTAATTTCACATGGCTCTAGGGCACAAAATTTCAAAGAGAAGATCAATTTATTAAAGGTTAGGATTGATTCCATTCCCAATGCATGCTTTAAGGAAAATCATCTTGTTATCTAACAAGAAGATTTCTAGAGGTCTCCCAACTATTGTCCAAATTTTACACCCCTTGCAAAATTTGACAACTTACATAATCTGGACATGAGAAGCTCGAGGGGGTCTTGATGAAAAAACTAGAAAAATCAGTCTACAGTGTATTAAAGGTAGATTGATCTAATGAGCTAAGAAAGCACAAAAAGTTGGGTGATATCAATGAGTTACAAAAATCTAGGAGTTTTGGGCCTCTACCAGTATCATCAAAGGATGATACTTGGTTGGTAGAATGTATGGATGTTACCATCTAGTAGTAGGTTTATATGATCATCGACCATTAGCACGTATGGATCATACTAGCGGGTAGAAGGTTTAGATGTTACTAGCTAGTAACAGGTATGAATTTTATCGACATGTAGTTTGATCAATAATGATGTGATGACATGCTTTAGAGTCTAATGATAGCATCATACAGATTCTACTAACCATTAGCATGTTTTGATGCTCTTGGCTGGTAGCAGGAACAATTTGACTTGACAGGTGGTATAGGGCGGTAGGTCGGTGAGTGATGTTGTTGTTACGGATGCTACCATCCGGTATTATGTAATATTATTACTAGAAAACAACAAGAATATAGAAAATAAAGCATTATCTTAGACAAAATAATGGGGAAACATATATCTACCACTTGGAACCAAATAGAAATGCTACCAGCCCACAACATGAACATAATAGAACCGTTCGGTTACACATTTGACACATTATGGTATAAGGAAGCTCAACAACTAGTTTTAATGAGGGATGACATCCATGTATCTTATGCATGGAAATTACCATTTCGAAACACATTTATAAGGTGACCCATACCTCTTTTATATATTGAATGTAGGTTATCGATTGGTGACATCTCTTTCTCGTATATGATGTAAAAAACTTTCTCATTTGAAGGGAATTTCAGCTGAGCTTAGAGAGGATATTTATTTTAACAATACCATGCCAAAATGGTGGCTAGCTTCCCATAAGTTATAGACCATGAATTTTGTCTCTGCAATTTATTTCTCACCTTCTTCCATGAATGTAATGGAGTTGTGCATATTTTAAACAATTTTAAAATTTGTTTTGTGGTATGTTTGCCTACCCTATCTAGTTTTAATTTCATCCTTTCCTTTCTACTCATTTCTAGTATGTTGTGCATATTTTTTTAGTGGCATATTCTATTTTTGTTGTGTTTTAAATGGGTGGGTGAGTGACTCTGCATGGTCCTCGAATGTGGCACATTTTCTTCCATCTCTCCTATGTTTTCTGTGGAGAGCTCTCACCCCATTTTTCTCATGATATCATCACCCCTTTTAGCTTAGGATTTCCCTTTTTGCATATCCTTCTAACTCTAGTCCCTTGGAATGTTTAGTTTAGGATTTTCTTTATGCATTAGGAGTAATTTTAGTATTAGGAATAGGTAGAGGAACTAGCCTTCTCTGGAGGTCTTTCTCATAGTTTAAGTCCCACAACTTGGAGATAGTCCCATGTTTCTTCAAAATCCTTGAGTTGTTTATGACTTATGGTGGGGTGTAATTTTGAGCTCTAATAATAGGAGTGGAATTAACATGGGAAACATTGGAAATAACTTCAAGTAGAAGAAAGAGAGGAGTAGTAAATTCACATTCAACAATCTATTATTCACCAAATGATTTAATTTAATTTAGATCAAATATATATTTAAGAGTAACCAAAAATGTACAATCTGATAAAATATAAGTTCCAAATTCTCAATCAATGCAATACTATAAGAAAATGTGAAAGGTATTTAACTTAGTTGATATATGTGTGATCTGTAGATATCTTGGACTATGTGTATATTCAATATAGTAGGGAATGATGTCACAAGAAGATCTTTAAGAATTCTGGAGCTCTACACTAATTGGAATAAGGGTTCCCACAAGAGGATAGAGGTGCCTAGATGTGGTTTCGACTCTAGGCATTGGTGACTATGTGAATGTTTAGGATCTATTCATTTTCGGGATCTAAAGACTATCACTTTAATCTCTACTTTGTCATGTTACCTTCATTTTTAGGATTTTGATCACACATGTAACCTAAAAAATAAAACATAGATACCTATAAAATTTCACAAACACGTGAAATTTTAATGAAATATGCAAAATTTTAAGTCGAACTAACCTCGGTGGTCACCTAAGAGTAAACTTATTATCGAGAGAGACACTACATTCCAGACTCCATGTAGTTATGTGTGATTGTGTGTGAAATAATGTCCCTAGGTTTCCCTCGCACCAATGACACCAATATAGTGAGATGTAGTTATATTAGATGTAAATATATGGTATGGAATTCAGCACTTCCCCTTCCAATACAGTTTATATAGCCCAAAAATATAGACCCTTTAATGGTAGTGACAGGTATGTAGATGTGATCATTCATTAGAATTGTCATCCAAAATAATAATATGTATGTCATATATATATGGATCTCTTTTTGAATTTTGACACTTCGACACAAAAGGATGACTATGAGCACATGATAAAGACTAAAAAGGAAAAAGGCTGACTACAAATGTCAAAATGTGTACAAATAAAAAAGTGGGTAAAAGCATCCGAGTGGACACAAGTGTCAGGGTGCTAGTGTCTCGAGTGGGAACTAGTGTTCTAAGATAAATAATGACATATGTGAAAATAAAAATAGACATGGATACCTTTGACCTGACCAAGTAGTGGATACGAAATGAAAAATGTGGAAGATAAGTATAGTAAAAGGAAATCAAAGACAGATGAAAAAGATATCATGTCGTGATAAATGCTTTTCTTGCTTAAGATCCATGCATATAAAAAACATACTGATGACATAGTAAAATAGTAATATGAGAGTGATTTTGTGTCTACGAAATCTTAATGCACTTGTCTCTTGTACATAGTGTCATAAAATCTAGAAAATCCAAAAACATGGTAAAACCTAGAAAATACAAAAACATCGTAAAACCTATAAAATCCAAAAAAAAAGATAAACCCTAGAAAATCCAAAAACATTATAAAACCTATAAAATCCAAAAAAATGTAAAATTTAGAAAATCTAAAAGCATGGTAAAATCTAGAAAAACCTCAAAAATAGTGTCTAACACAAAGGCCCTAAAAATTAAAAAAAAAAATCACAATATCTCACTTTAGTGATAACTTGTTATAGTTCAAAATATGTGAATCATACTATGTCTATATCCATCAACAATTTTGCATGCTTGTTATGTTTGTCTTTTCGGCATATATCATTACTCGAGGCATAAATGTGGTGCATGTTTCTTACATGTATTCTCACTTGGGAACCATATTAACCCTTGTCATATAACTACAACATTTGGGTACTATTGTAGGATAAAAAAACTATTAATGTATTTATTTCAACATTTCTTGTTTGAATGTATTTATTTTTACTTGTTTGATTGATTATTTATTTACTTTTTCGCATTGCACTTTTCTTTTAGTCAATCTAGTAGCATCTTAAAATCATTAGCATTATGGTATTTCATATCAAAGTACCATTTTTATTCTTATATCAAATAAGAGGTATCTCGAGTCGTAACAATGTGCAAGCTATAAAACAATTTCCCATTTATACTCCCTACTCATCACATCTACCCATCCTACATCATCATCTATCTTGCCATTATGACTAAAATTTCCTCTAACTAGTACCTTTTTTTTCTTTTACCCTACCAAGACATAGTGATTATACAACAAACTCAACCACATGCACACAAAAATGGATAATGTATATACAATAAAGTAACATTCATTCAACTATACTACATTAAGGAGATAAAAATACAACCATAAAATCAATATCCAATAAACCATAGTACAATCATCACATCTAATATAATCATCCATCTAGCTATTTAGTCATCATCCTAATAACAATGTTGAAAGGTAAACATGTTATGTGAAACCATCATAACTCGGTGTTATACTCATAAGTGAAACTCAAGTCATATATATATATCAATAAACTTGAGTTACAAACAATGGTATCATAACTGTTTATTATAGATATCATGATGGTACAACAAAATTCCTACATGTAGTTGGATTCAACTCTCTATGTGACTCTCTCCTAGTGACAGACTACTTGGAGGTCTTGGGGTGGTGAACCTAGTTTGAATCCTCCTGCCACAGTCTGTGTTGCTAACTCTGGTGGGCCTATCATTAAGGGAACCCCTACTAAGGCCCATGATCTAGTTCACCCGAAGATCTTTGTGAATAGATCACTCTCCATCTCTATGAATAACTTGGATACCACCAATTTTCCAGTCACCTCATATAAATTCCTATAATAGATAGCCCCACCCTAAAATTATGTAATCATATCAAGCATATTTATAACACCCTATGCACATGAGGCCATTTGAGCTATATTTTTCTATCATTGTAGGTTATACTCCACTTCTTGTGTAGTATCTAGCTCTACATGAGTTGTCTCTCTCTCTCTATGACTAGGGAGTTGTGTCCTCTTTGTGGTGTGGCTATCCTACTCTCGGTTAGCATAAGATCTCACTCGGATATGGTTATATCTCTAACTCTATGGTCCACTATGCTAGTATAGCAGTGAGATGCATGACCTTAACCATTAACCTAACAATATCCACTTCTTGATCTCCATAAGGACCACCGAGTTGTCAACCCTGCTATTTTTTCCTTAGGAGTGGACATCTCTCACTAATACTTGTGTTACTCATTTTATGGCACGAGTGGTGCACTGATGGTCCTGTCATATCTCCTCCTATGTTGGTTTCCATCTATGTTGGAGATTTTGCTACTACCCCTATACCGTGGCACCCATTTATATTTTTATCTCCTTCATCCCTTCTATCTCCACCTATTATTATTCCCCATGTATCACATCATACTATTGGGGTTACGTTAACCTCTATCATGATCTTATAATCTATGTTAACCCTTGTTGCAGCCCCATTACCAATGTTATCCATTTGTCTCTATGTCCCATATCCTCCACCACCCTCTTCATGAATAAGTAGTACTCTAGGTTATACCTATGGAGTTTCCTATGTCATGTACTGGATGCCTCTGTCGATACATGGGAACAACTACCTCACGATACATTGATTGGGCTATGTTGTGGTTTAGTCAATCTCACTAGTTGAATATGTTGGTACTAACTCGAATATTCCTTGTAGTCCCTACATTTTTGATACCTATTGGTACCAAAAAAATTTCCACTTTTAATTCTCGAGTAGCATCGAGAGAATTTTCATGAAGCTTGAAGACAGATAGATCATGATGTATGCCATTTTATAGCCGGGGATGTGATCTAACTGGCACTCAAATTTATGAAGAGATGGATAACACTCAAATAGGACTTGATCTTGTCCTAACTGTTTTAGGTTGTGCCTTTCAACCAAGGTAAGAGGACCTATTTTTTAACCCTCAAATGGTAAAGGAGATGAAGATATCCCTCAATTTGTGCAAATAGTATGAAAAGGGCCTTGGGAAGATATGATCAACACTCCAAATCTGACTTTCACAAGTTGTCACTTCCAGATTATGGAGATACTCTCAATACAAGGAAAGGGTTATCAAGACATTTTGAAATCCTAATCTATTCTCGCATACTTTAGCAAATGGATTTTGATCTTACGTGGGTATACAGGTCAAAAAAGGGTAGTATGGGGAAGGATTAGTTTTTAGAATTATTTTTGTGCGATATTGACAAGACAAACTTGACTATGCCAAATCTTTGACAACCTCTACAACATTTGAACAACTATTAGATAAAATACTTCAAAACAATGTCGATTGTTTTTCAATCGAGACGAGATAAACAAATGGAGGCCCGTGTTTCCACTATTCACACAATATTTGAGACCTCAACAAAAAATGTTGAGTTAAAGGACTTAATTAAACATCAAAATCTCTAATCAAATCACGCCCGAGGTACCCCCAAAGGCTTACAAGCAATTTGTGTGCATGTATACTTTGATTAATGCTAAATCAAATGAAGAAAGAAATACCACCTAAAATAGTTCTACAATTTAGATAAAACAAAGCATAAACACCATCATGATAAGAATTAAACAAGGGTTAGATGCCAAAGCATTCATAAATACAAACTTTGAAACCAACAATGCTAAATATCTAAACTCCTCTATTCTCTAACAACAAATAAATGAATGGACCTAAGTAAGCTCCATGGCTATCAAAATAGTTGTCCTTAATGTTCCAAGAACCTAGTAATGGGGGCTAATCAAAGTTGGGCTACTGAGACCCTTTTGACACCTCCTATATGACCTAAGCACTTTAAGAAAGAGGCTTAACTCTTCAAGATGATGAACTCTCAAAAGGGAAAGGTGCAAGCTCTTAGTCTCTTTGCTATATGCTTTGCATTTTCTCTCTTAGGAGTTTAGGTGTAAGTAAAAAGGTAGGTGGAGGGATCTTTATATAGCCCAAAGGATAAAGGATTCAACACATTCTCATGAATGTGGGATAAAGGTAAAACATGATTAGGAATGGATAAGGTTGCTTTATTAAAGGTAACCTTACTTTAGAAGAGTTTAATACATGTTTAGCAAGTCATGGGAGTTGGGGGTATTTTAATTAATCAAAGGTGATTAACTAATAGGTAGATGTAAGCTTATAGAAGATAATTAGAGGAATATTAGTATGATTTAGGCTATTAGAAAGGGATTAAATCAATTAAATATTGATTTACTAGTTAAATGAAGGGGAAGACTAATTAATTAATCTAGATAGAAGAGGTGATTTATTAACGGAAGGTCGTTAATTAGGGTATTTGTTGGATAGGAAACTTAATTAATTAGCTTAGTGTAATTAATTAATGATGATATGAGGGAAAATGAGTGCTTTTGACGATATGTCATTGATTTGTGAGAAAGGGGATAATTAGCGCAATTTAAGTATTTAAATTGCTTGGGCGTAATTATAGGTGTCTACATTTGCCCCTCTTTGGGGTGGCGTAAGTGATGCCACTTCAAAGATAGTAGACAGAAGATATTTTGAAGGGATAGAAGAAAAATTAGTAGGAGGGAGAGATGCCCCCTCGAGTGTCGATGGGGTGATGGAAGAAGCCGATCGACGATCGAAAAAGGTGAGATATAGGTAGAAGAAGGGGGACGAGGTAGGATGCCTCGATGAGAGGGAGAATTAGGGGTGAAAGGGAAGTGGTGTAGAAGAAATATGGATGAGGGGAGAGAAGAGCTTAACCTCTAGCCGCTTATTTGTTTGGAACAAATTTGATGTCATCATATTGCCATAGGAACTACATCATCGGTCCTTATGAAAAATATAAGCATACGACAAAGGTAGAATGACATGAAAAGCCATACTACGAACAATTTTCCATTGCTAAAAGTACCAACTCCATGCAACATACAATAATGCAATGCAATACGAGAAGGAAACAAGCTCATATAACAGGGAAAACAAGTACGAACGCACATATCCAACCCAACAATGGTCAAGACAATTGTACAAATGTTTTGTTATCAGTGTTGAAGAGATCCACAAGTTTGTGATTGATGACAAGGGTTAAAAATGATGCCCCAAGCAAGGATACATGCAAGGGGAAATTAAAATGGACACGGGGTCCATGAAAAGTGTTTGTGCGCAACGAAACAGCACTAAGCAACCAAAAGTGCCCCAGAGTATAGACGAAGCAAGCAGTTAGATTTTGTGAATGGTTGTGAATCCAGTGATCCATGAGTCATGTTAATCGGAGAATATGTGAGACAAACCAACAGGATATGGAGAAAATACCATGCGCAAGACACAAGTTTCAGCCGTAAGAAGCAAGTTACCATTTTGTAGGGTGTTTTACTTTTTAGGAATTTTTTCAAAAATTTTGCCTTGTTTTTAGATTTTTTTGATATAGTAAATGTTTGTATTATTTTTGAAAGTTTTATGAAACTATGTACAGGAATATAAGGAAGCATGGATGCCCCTAAAGATAGATGGGATGTACAAGGGCATAAGACCACGTGCGTACCAGAAAGGTGAAGATGCAAAAATTTCCCAACAATCAGGTGGGAGTATTCAAAGGTAAACTCTTCACATGTATAAATGAGACCCAAGGCCATTATGGATAGGTTCAACATGATGGTGAACGTAAACCCATGAAGTGATGGGAAGAGGCAAGGATGCCCCCAGCGTAAGTTGGCCTAAAAGCACATGATAGAAAGGAAGGAGAAGATTATTTTTATGGAAGGGGACAAAGGTTTCCACAAACATGGAAAAAAAGTAATCTTACACATGGATGTTCTAAATGAAGTAGAAGAATGATTTGAATGATATGAATGTAGCTTAGAAGCCTCGCAATGAAGAAGTGATTAGCCAAAGGTATAAATCGTGAGACGAGATATGGACTAGAGTAAGAGTTTGAACAAGGTCCAAAAAAGACACTTGGTAACATACTAATCATGTTTACTCATAGAGATCCAGTGTGTGCACGTGGATTTTATTACCTCTTGAAGTGAAGATTTAATAGAAAAAAGTGAAGAGACCTGGCGCCAATGTGTAGGAATGATCTATTTTGATAAGTGATTTTGTGAATGGACGGTGAAAGGATAGCCGTACATTGCTCCGGTGCCATCCAAGCGTCCATAGCCCTGATGGAGATGTATTTGATTCTAATCACAACATTGCTCTACTGCCAGTCAGGCATCCATAGCCCGATAGAGATTATTGGAAATACCCCAAGAGAGAGTTATATATTAATTTACTTTTGCTTTGTAGCTTTTAGCTTTTGAGTTTTGATTGATTTTGAATCTTTTGCTTTCTGAAAACTTATTTCAGCTCTCTTGTTTGACAAGGGTTAAAACCACCGATGGCTTGATGGAAGGAGGTGGAAGTGATTGTGATGACGACAACTGGATAGTGTCAAAAAATATGTCCAAAATTTCTTCGCAACAAGTTTATTAGATGTTTGAATGTGATAGGATCTCCATGAGGTCAGTTGTTCTTTAATTTACCAAGGTGATAAAATACCAGGGGCAAACAGATACCATAGAGATAAATGTCACAAAATGCGTGCGAATAAGCTAACAAAAATATCACCGAAGGGATGAAAATGGTAGGAATACTTGTAGAAGAATAGAAAGGAAGGGAAGAAAGAAATATCCATGTGTACGCAACACCGGATTGCAATGTTTGATCTTTGTACTTTTGATTTTTGTTGTTTTTTTGTTTTTTTGTATTTTTATATTTTGCATTTTTTTATTTTTAGATTTTTGATATTTTTTTTTTTTTTGAACCGTTGTTACTAAAAAAGTCACTCTATGTGATAGGATCCAACAACGATGTTTGTGACTTCCTTGATAAGGGAGACTAAGCATGTTTGTTTATCAAGAGTCATGTTTTCCCCAATCTCGATGATCGTGGTGAGTTCACACTCAACAAAGGACTGTGATTTATCCTGAAACATGGATTTTGTATGCGGGAGCTTGAGTTCCCTATCCAGAGGTTTATGCACTTTGCACCATACTTGATGGTTACATTGATGTGTGTTCTTGAATCGCGCTTGATTTACAACTTTGAGATTGTTCCAGTTGTTGGGGGATTTTGATCTCTTGGAAGTTTTGACCTGAGCTTGATAATGAACCTGTTTAGGTTTCTTATAAGCTAACACTTGAATTTTATGACCTCGAGAAGGAGAAGAATGTGAACATTTATGATTGATGATAGGAACGATAGAAATGGTAGTGGGCTTTCCACAACCATTGATAGAAGAAATATGTGATAGATGAAAAGGATATGGTCCAAGAATAGAAGAGGATGGGCTACCAGGAGGTGAGCCATGGATAGAATGTGAAGGCTACTAGGATGTGGCCCAAGAATAGAATATGATGGACTACTTGGGGTGATCCATACATAGAAGATAAGAGGCTAGTTGGACATGCCCCAATAATCAAAGATAGTGGGCTACTCAAAAATGTCCCACAAATAAAAGAGGAAGGGCTAATAGAAGGTGGCCCACAACTAGATGAAGATGAAGGGCTACTTGGCACCGACCCCACCGGAGATTGTGATTGAGGAATTATGATAGACGAAGAGTTATTGGGTGATGAGAAGATAGGCCATGGATCTATGCAAGACCAAGGAGTTTTATCACATATTGAAGAATGTGAAGATGGAAGAATAAGAGGAGGATCAAGCCGCATAATCTGAGGCTCTTCCTCCATTTCTTGATTAAAGGAATCAACCTTTTCCTCACAATATGCGCAGACGCATCAAAGTCTAAAGAGAATCCTTTTTGTAATCTACTAAAGAAATATCTTCATATTCCCTATAAATGCCCCGATTGTTTCTTCATTCGAAAGAGATCAATCGATATGAGTTTTTGATCAATCCTAAGGGTTTATTGGAAGAAATAGGTTCACTTGGTGTGGAAGACTTAAAATATGTTTGATGATTATTGATAGAAGAAGATGATGTCGGGGACAAAGAATATGTGTAGCTAGATGTCTCGGGACTAGAAGAAGGTGGTGTGAACTTACCTATAAAATGGTATGTCATATGTAAAATAGTAGGATTAAGTCCAAAGTCTATAGATTGTGACACATGGGTCAATTCGGACATTTTCTTGAAGGAATTTAAGTCACACAAATCTTCACGAAGGAATATTCCATGGGGGTGATTGATGAAGAAGGTCCTACAAAGAAGGGGAGGACTGTGATTCAAGCATCGCATTAGATGAATGATGACAAGGGTCCTGTAAAGAAAGAGAGAACCACAATTCAAGAATTGTATTATACTTATGATTGGAGGGATTTGGAGTCGCGTGTATCTTTAAACGAAGAAGACGTCATTGGGGTGACTGATAAAAGGGGTCCTATGAAGAAAGGGAGGACCGCAACATAAGATTTGCATTAGATGATTGATGAAGAGGATCCTGTAAAGAAAGGGAGGACCATGACTTAGGAGTCGAATTAGATGAATCCGAATAGTAGTTTGGATCTGAATCCTTAGAAGAGTCAGAGGAAATATTTGGATTGGAATCCTCAGAAGAAGAGGAAATGTTTGGATTAGAATTAGAAGAAGAGTGGGGGGAACTCGAATAATAATTTGGATCAAACGTGTCCAAATCATACCACCGACTATGAGATGAAGGTGGGGAATGAGTTACCCATATGGGCTCTCTAGCATGAAGAACCAAATGAGGTTTAGTTGTAATGGGAATATTTGTTTTGAATTGTTAAACCTAGGTTCCATATTTTTGTAAGTATGGGGAACCACGCGATAGTCAGTCATTTTTGGCACTGTTTTAAGCACAAATGTCTAGATTTAGATAGTGTGATGAAACTCCTTCAAAGGGAAGGAAGTGACATGTTGATTTGGGTAGCATAAGGACAACCAACTAGACATTTCGTAAGTATTAATATGCGTGCGTGATTTTCTAAAGAATGTCTAAGGAAAATAGACATCATGATGACATAATATCGATGAGATCGAGAAGGATTGTCCTAGAAAATAAGTTTTCTGAATGAATAATCACAAGGAACAATCATGCAAGTGTGAAACCCAAAGCCAATCAACAAGAAAATACACCATATGAAAATGCGATGCAAAGATGATCAACAAGATGTTTTCACTTATGCCAAGTTCAAGGAAATGAACAAAACGTAAGTAAAAACAAGAAGTCAATGCGATCTCCCAATCAAGATATATGATGAGTGAGCTCAAACTTGATTAAGACCTATATCTCAAAAAGTGCCAATTACAATTCATGAATGACACAACAATATCACCAAGATATGTTAACCCACTTTGCGAGAAAGTGAAGTATTGATATCGAGGTGTTATTGATATAACACACAAATAATAACAACTAGCACTCTTTGAAATTGAGGTAATAATAGAACCGAACTAAAAATCTCAAAGTATAGCTAGGAATAGTTAAAAATGTGTGCAACGTAACCATACAATATAGGTATTTATGTCGAGTTTACAAGAAACAAGACGTAAATATCAAAATTGTAGTGATACGATACAAACAAGCTAACTCTTCTAAGGAAGTCTGCAGGTGATGAACCATGCCTAACTATAATGATGACCTTGACATGGGTATCAAGATCACAATGGCTACCAATGATGTGAAAACACCTCCGCACACTTTAGATGTTTAACTAACCCAGCCGCAAACATGGATGGGCGTAAACGGACATAAAAGTGAGAGAAACAGTCGATTGGTAACACAAAGGTAGTCACCCTTCTTTTGATCAACAAAGTGTCAAAAGAATGTGAAGGAAGTAAATCAAAAAAATATGAAAAATGTTAGCCTCACTTCGGTAGAGTTTCACCTCACCCTAAGGCAAGTAAAAACTAGGCAAAAGTAATACGTCACACGTTTCTCAAAAAGAAGGTTCACAACTCAACACTATTTTAAAATGGTCAAAGTGGGCTCCTGGCCAAAGTATATTCTCCTAGGTGGTTCTCTCACCCTAGGTGTTACAAATTTGTCACGAGTGAGCGCGATTTACCCAAAAAGTCACACTAACTAGTTTGGGAGTATCTCGGCTTTACTTTACCCCCTTCAAGAATAGTAGGTAACTAGTGCGTCTATGTGTACTATCACTGGGGTCGCCACAATGGACAACTTGTAACGCTATCTCACAAAGGAATCACTATTCAAGTAGGTAGTGCAGAGTACTTCCTATTTTGTCCACAAGGTTCCCTCTTGCGTGGACTACTTTGGTGTTCTGGAACCACCCCCATTGTTGTAGCTTAAGGCGTTATGCCAAAGGGTTATGTTCGGTTGAGCGGAGAGGGACGTACCCTTTTCCAAACCTACAATATAGTGTTTTGAATATGTTGTTCTTTTTATCTTGTTTTATTAGATGTGGTTTTCTTGAACATCTTTTGGCAACTTCGTATAACAATTGTATTAGTAGTTTTTGATTTTGTTTTGGTTCTTCCTTTCTTTGACAAGCGTTAGTAGTTCTCCAAGAAAATCACATTATTTAAAAGAGGATTAAGAGTTGCTTTTGATTCTCAAGATCATCCAAGGATGTAAGAGAAGAGCATACACAACAAATAATCCAACTAAAATGTAAAAAAATATTTTCAATCAATGAACCATACAAAATTCTTGATAAATGTTCATTCCCTTAAGCCAAAAGTGAAAGATGAAGTTTCCAATTTACCAAATGTTATAAACTGAAGACTAAAGTTTCTTTTGATTCTCAAGATCACCCTAAGGTGCAAGAGAAGAGCATACACAAACTTTATCCCAACTATATAGAAATGGAAAACTTCAAATCAAAGGACCATTGAAAAATACTTTGTAAAAGGTTTATTCCCTTAAACCAAAAGTGAAAGATGAAGTTTCTAATTTACCAAATATTATAAAATGAAGACTAAAGTTACTTTTGATTCTCAAGATCACCCTAAGGTGCAAGATAAGAGCATACACAAACTTTATCCCAACTATATAGAAATGGAAAACTTCAAATCAAAGGACCATTGAAAAATACTTTGTAAAAGATTCATTCCCTTAAGCAAAATGAATAATCAAGTTTTCAAGTTTTATCCCAATGTTAATAAGATAGAGATCAAAGTTGTTTTTGATTCTCAAGATTTCAAAAAGGTGCAAGAGAATAGCATACACATGCTTTGGTTTAAATCGAGTAAGCATGGAAATACAACATTCATCAAAACATTAGACATATTAGAAAATGACCAGTTTTAAAATAATAGAAAAACCTACAATTTCGTAAGTATAAATCCTAAATTTATGTTTTCATTGCATATTTAACTTCAATACCTTTCCAACGCAAAAATAATGAAGTCATTTCAAGTTTGGGAGCAAAAGTTATGGCCTTTGGAAGATGGGTTACACATATGCTCTTATGCTCATGGGTATGCACTTGATATGCACTCAAAAAATGTCAAAAAAACGTCCCTTAATCTGCAAAATGGGAAAAATTTTCCAACCAAGATTCAATTTTGACAATAACCCATCACATTAATATATGAATAGAAGACTCAATGCTATCAAACATTAACATACATGCTCAAGAATTTAAGATTTTCAAGAAATTGACAAAACTAGCATGTAGAGTGATGAAAAAGTAAG
Organism: Taxus wallichiana var. yunnanensis; assembly: GCA_018340775.1. NCBI lineage: Eukaryota > Viridiplantae > Streptophyta > Pinopsida > Cupressales > Taxaceae > Taxus > Taxus wallichiana. The sequence continues at coordinate 16,384,120 of CM031239.1, read as the reverse complement.
CTCTAAAAATGAAAACATGATGAAATCTTGAAATTTTCTCACCAAGATTAAATTTTTATAGCAACCCACCACATTACTATGTAAATATAAGACTCAACACTATCAAACACTAACCTACATGCTCAAGAATTGAAAATTTTCAAGAAATTGACAAAAATAACATGTAAAATGTTGAAAAAGTAAGCTATAAAAATGAAAGATGAAATCTTGAAATTTTCTCACCAAGATTAAATTTTGACAGTAACCCACCACATTAATATGTAAATAGAAGACTCAGCACTATCAAACACTAACCTACATGCTCAAGAATTTAAAATTTTCAAGAAATTGACAAAACTAGCATGTAGAATGTTAAAAAAGTAAGCTCTAAAAATGAAAACATGGATAAATCTTGAAATTTTCCCATCAATTCCAATTTTTACAGCACTTCACCTCCTTCATACCTACAAGGAATACCCAACACATGCAAACTCAACAAAACAAGTTAAAAAAAAAAGTTAGATCAACATGTGTAAAAGAGGGTTAGTAACCAAAAATAAAACTTAACTACAAAAACTTGAAATTAAGTGCAAAGGACAATGGAGTAACTCCCATTGGGCGTGCCAAATGTGTGCATGTATACTTTGCTTAATGCTAAATCAAATGAAGCAAGAAATACCGCCTAAAATAGTTCTACAATTTAGCTAAAACAAAGCATAAACACCATCATGATAAGAATTAAACAAGGGTTAGATGCTAGCATTCATAAATACAAACTTTGAAACCAACAATGCTAAATATCTAAACTCCTCTATTCTCTAACAAAAAATAAATGAATGGACCTAAGTAAGCTCCATGGCTATCAAAATAGTTATCCTTAATGTTCCAATAACCTAGGAATGGGGGCTAATCAAAGTTGGGCTACAAGACCCTTTTGACACCTCCTATATGACCCAAGCACTTTAAGAAAGAGGCTTAACTCTTCAAGATGATGAACTCTCAAAAGGGAAATGTGCAAGCTCTTAGTCTCTTTGCTATATGCTTTGAATTTTCTCTCTTAGGAGTTTAGGTATAAGTAAAAAGGTAGGTGGAGGGATCTTTATATAGCCCAAAGGATAAAGGATTCAACACATTCTCATGAATGTGGGATAAAGGTAAAACATGATTAGAAATGGATAAGGTTGCTTTATTAAAGGTAACTGTTGTCAAAATTTCACCCCACAGGTAATTTTGATAACATGCATCGAAATATTCAAGTCCTAGGAAAATTTATTGATTCGGGGCCAAAATCATGTTCTTTAGAGTCCCCTCAAATATTTTCTAAGTTCCCTGTCTGAGAGGAAAAGAGCAAGCTCTGAGAAAATGCGAAAAAAGGTTGCAGAAGGCAAGTAGGTTGATCCAGGAAAAAATCATAAAAATGACTAAGTCCTAGTCCTAGGGGCAGTCGGGACATTTGGGACAAAAAGGCCCGAACCGGCCGGCTCGGCCGAAGTAAGCACAAACAGCCCGCAAAGCAACGGGGACATCTGGGACAAAAGTACGTGGCGGGCGCGAAATGCCGGTTCGACCGAGAAAAAATTGGCTAACTGCTGAGAGGGACGCAAATGGGACAATCGGGCCAAAAAGGCGCGAACCGGCCGAACCGGGTGAAAAAGGGCCAGACAGTCCAAAATCAAATGGGACAATCGGGCCAAAAAGGCGCGAACCGGCCGAATCGGCCGAAATGAGTCCAGAGGGTCCAAAATCAAATGGGACATCTGGGACAAATGGACGCGAAATGCCCGAACCGGCTGAAATGAGCACAAAGGGCCCAAAATCAAATGGGACATCCGGGACAAATGGAGGCGAAGTACGTGAAGGAGCCGAAGGAGCCGAGGACCAATCAGAAACTGCCACGTGTCCTCACAGGAGAAAAAGTCAAAAGGTCAAAGGGGCGAGTTATCGAGCGCTGAACCGAACCAATGAAATGGCGCCACGTGTCCAAGTTTAAGGGGCCTGAAAAATTTCAAAAAGAAAGCCCGTGAAAGATGGAGGAGAGAAAATTGCTCGTCCAATCAGCACGTGCCACGTGTCGTCTAGATGGCGAAGAGCGGGAAAACATTTTAAAATTCGTTTTGATCTGTTACGTGCCCTAAATCTTCAGATCGCCATATCTTTTGATCCGAGCTCGGATTTCCATGTTCTTTATATCAACGGAAAGCTATTGAGATGCTCTACATGATTATGAGATCAATCTCGAGTTTTGGTGCAGCATGAAGAGAGAAAATCGAGAAACGGCTCGGCGTGTGGTAATGGCGAGCGACCTTTCAACAACCCGTTTTAATGCTAATGGGTCGCATTCTTCTTACGCACGCACGGCGAGTGACATTTTAGCGGCCAAATTAATACAAATGGGTCGCATTCTCCTCCAAAATCACTCAAAGTGATAGGGTATGGGTTGGTAAGATCCTCCATGCTTTGATTTAATGCATCTGCAGATCGAAGAGGAATGGGCTTACACGTTTTCCCATGTTTTCTGTCCCCTGGGCTCGACCCATGCAATGTAAAAGCCAGATTTGGCTCATTTAAAAAAAAAAAAAAGTTGTTCATTCTTTCTGCTCTGCCCTCCCTTCTTTTCTTCTCTAGGGTTGAAAATGGAGTTGGAACCTCCTCCCTTGCTCTGTAATGGCGTTTTTGCCTTTTACTAATGGAATGATGTTCTGTGCAAACTTCTGGAGCAACAAAACGTGTTTTGTGATGCATCTGTCCATCCTTCCTCATTTTTGCTTGTCCTCTTCTTGCCTCTCTTCATTGTAGGTATCTATGCATGTTTGAATGTTCATTGCGGGTTTGGGTGTGTTCATGGAGTTTTGGGACATTTTACGTGTGAAATCTATCCTTGGGCTGTGATGCATCTCATCCATCCTTCCCATTGCTCACCTCTCTTTGTCCCATGGCAGTTTTGATAGATGTCCAACATTCTCCTTCTCTGGTGTATCACCGTTTTAGTGTAGGCTTTTGCTTTTTTTTTCCTTTCTCTCTCTCTCTCTGTCTCCTTGGCATGGTTAGATTAGGATTAGATTAGCTTGCACACTTTGGAATAGCTTGTGGCAGGTAGTTTAGGAGCAGGAACCAGCCTTCTCTGGAGATTCCTCTCTCGGTTTTACAAGTCCCACGCTTGGAGAGAGGTTTCCATGTTGTGCAATCACACTGGATGCCTGAACATCAACCTAGAAGCCTGATGTGCGTCCAGGGGTGCTGTGATTTTGCATCAACAATTTTGCACGCCCGGTGGGACCTTAGAGGTCTTTCACTTCATCTTTTGCGAGTTGATGTGTTCTGTGAAGATTTCAGCCTTTGGAGGCACTTGCAAACACACATCGGCGACTCCATCAGTCAACAACATCTCTGAAGTTGCAGACCTTCCTTTCCATTCATTTTCATTCATTTTCCATTCATCCTTCTTTCCATCTCTTTCATTCTTCCTCATTCTTTGAAGTTGTGCAATCATGACTTCATTTCCATCATGGATTTCATATCAACAACAGCAGTATATTCCACCTCCAACAGGTTTTACAAATCCTCCAGATCAGCATGCATATTCATATGAACAGCAGTGCCAAAGTCAGTTTGGCTATGGAGCTTTCCAAGAGCAAGAGTATGCATATAATGAAGACAATCAGATGCAAGATGCTGGTCTGTTGGAGAAAATCCAAAAGATGGAGGTAAACATAGTGCAGTCCAGGGCTCAGGCACAGATGAAAGCTTTTGGAATCGGTTATGGAGCACCCTGTCCATGGGTGGGACCTTTTCCAAGGCATTACAGCCCTCAGGAGAAGCTTGACTTCATGATTGCAACGCTGCCTTTGCTTGCAAAGTGGATTGAAGAAATAGAGGTGTATGAGAGAAGTATTCAGCAACCTTGTCAACGGGTAAGCACACCATCTCATGCCTTTCCTTTTCCTCTTTCCCAATCTGTTTCATTTCAGCAGTGTCAAGTTTCAAACCCTCCATCTGCTGTCCCAAGTGTTGAATCCATTTCTCCACCCCCCAGTCTTCCACCTCATCTCGATTCTTCTTTCCTTTTCCCTTCCAAACAGTCATCCCCTCCACAAGAGCTAACAGAAATACCCCCTCCTCCAAAGAAACAAGAGGTTTCACTGCCTCCACCACCACAAAAAATTGTAAAATCAGTTGAGTTTCAGCCCATTCCTCTTGCATTCCCAATTTCATATGGGGAAGAAGGAATTGAAAAAATCAGTCATCAAGGACAGCAGGAAGAGGAGCCCAACAGAAAAGAAATGACAGATGACTTGAAGGTTTGGGCTACCAAATTTGGGATGACAAAGATCCCCTTGATGGTTAAGCCTACAGAAGAGGCTAAGGTTGAACAAATGGTGGTTAGGACTGATTTGGTTGCAGCAGAAGAAGAAGATCTTGCAGTCCCAACTTGTCCTCTAGAGCAGCAAATTGAAGAGTTTGACTTGACAAACTTCATGCTGGAGAAGGAGTTCAATCAAGAGCAAGATTGCCTTCAAACATTAGAGGAAGGAGAAGCTGCTCCAAATCCAAAAGAAGAGGAGCACATTCTAGCTGTGGAGGAGAAAAGTGCAGATCCAAGGGCTTTGAGCACAAAGCAGGCTACAGGAGAACCTTCAGTTCTTCTTTCTACTTCACCTCTCTCAAGTTCTAGTAATGAAGAGGAGTTTGATCTCTCAAACTCAATATTGGAGAGTGAAGCAAACCATGGTGGTCAGGTTGCACATCAAGAGGACACCACGGAGGAAGTTGAATACGAGCAGCAGCACAGCAATGAGGCAGTTTACCTGTCAGATTTGGAGGACTGTTTTGATGGAGAAGAGCCGGTTGAGTTTTCACCATTCTCTCTTTCATCATCCACATTCCAAACACCAGAGCCTGCTGTCATGGAGGACAGCATTCATTTGCAGCAGCCTGCATCTTATAGCAGCCCTTTGGAATCAAAATTGGAAGACTTTAATCTTCCATGTTCTTCATCGGAGGAAGAGAAAGGGCAGAAGGGTTCTACCATTGCTTCCACATCATCCATTCAGGTGGGTCTGCAAGAAAACTCCATTCTTGGAGTTGAAAATCAGAGCTATGGGCATATCAAACTGATCAGACCTTGCCCAATCAGGTATTTGGCTTCATTGGAGCCAAAGGAGAAGCCACAACCAGTCATGCTTGCTTCTGAGCATGAGGATGAGCTACAAAGTACCAAGGATCAGCTGCCATACCTCTCGATCCAAATGCGAGCAACTAAAAGAGGTATTGGATTTTTCATTGATACCTTGATGATTTGGATAGAAGACCAGCTTCTTGTTGATTTTCCATCCATCCAACAGCCATGATCGATGCGAATCAATTGCATGGCTGCCAATTTTGAAGAAAGGAAGCTATTTCTCACAACCAGTTGCAGGGTTTGTTTAGCTTGCCTTTGCTTCCAGTTAGAGTAGAGTAGTTAGGTTTGCTTTCAGCAGAAGAAGTGCTTGTGCACACTCTGCATGTTCCATTTGGGGCATGTATGATTTTCAGTTTTGTACATAGTTTTGGTGTTGCTGGTTTTGCTCTTGCACAGTTCATTTCAGTGGCATCTTGGTGAAGACACTCCAGGTTCAATGGGTTTCCAAGTGGCTCAGAGGGAGGTTTTCAAAGTTCAGATCAGTTGCAGGTTGCAACTCATGACTCCATGCCCAATGGATGCTTGAGCTCTTGATCATTCATCTAGCGAGCGAGATGACCCATTGAGTCGCCAAACTGTTGTCAAAATTTCACCCCCCCTGGGTAATTTTGATAACATGCATCAGAATATTCAAGTCCTAGGAAAATTGATTGATTTGGGGCCAAAAATCATGTTGCTAGAGTCCCCTCAAATATTTTCTAAGTTCCCTGTCACGAGAGGAAAAGAGCAAGCTCTGAGAAAATGTGAAAAAAGGTTGCAGAAGGCAAGTAGGTTGATCCAGGAAAAAATCATAAAAATGACTAAGTCCTAGTCCTAGGGGCAGTCGGGACATTTGGGACAAAAAGGCCCGAACCGGCCGGCTCGGCCGAAGTAAGCACAAACAGCCCATAAAGCAACGGGGACATCTGCAGGACAAAAGTACGTGGCGGGCGCGAAATGCTTGGTTCGGCCAGAAAAAAATTGGCTAAGCTTCTTGAGAGGGACGCAAATGGGACAATCGGGCCAAAAAGGCGCGAACCGGCCGAACCGGGTGAAAAAGGGCCAGACAGTCCAAAATCAAATGGGACAATCGGGCCAAAAAGGCGCGAACCAGAAATCCGAATCGGCCAAAAATGAGTCCAGAGGGTCCAAAATCAAATGGGACATCTGGGGACAAATGGACATGCGAAAATGCCCGAACCGGCGAAATGAGCACAAAGGGCCCAAAATCAAATGGGACATCCGGGACAAATGGAGGCGAAGTATGCGAAGGAGCCGAAGGAGCCGAGGACCAATCGAAAGCGCCACGTGTCCTCACGGGAAAAAGTCAAAAGGTCGAAGGGGCGAGTTATCGGCGGCCCGGGCCAAACAAATGAAATGGCGCCACGTGTCCAAGTTTAAGGGGCCCACAAGAAATTTCAAAAAGAAAGCCCGTGAAAGATGGAGGAGAGAAAATTGCTCGTCCAATCAGCATGTTCCACGTGTCGTCTAGATGGCGAAGAGCGGGAAAACATTTTAAAATTCGTTTTGATACATTAGTGCCCTAAATCTTGAGATCGCCATATCTTTTGATCGAGCTCGGATTTCCACGTTCTTTATATCAGCGGAAAGCTGTTGAGATGCTCTACATGATTCTGGGATCAATCTCGAGTTTTGGTGCATTCTGAAGAGAGAAAATTTGAGAAACGGCTCTGACGTGTGGTAATGGCCAGAAGCGACCTTTCAACAACCCGTTTTAATGCTAATGGGTGGCATTCTTCTTACGCGGCGGAAAGTGACATTTCAGCGGCCAAATTAATACAAATGGGTCGCATTCTCCTCCAAAATCACTCAAAGTGACAAGGTATGGGTTGGTAAGATCCTCCATGCTGATTTAATGCATCTGCAGTCAATGAGGAATGGGCTTGCACGTTTTCCCACGTTTCTGTCCCCTGGGCTCGACCCATGCAATGTAAAAGCCAGATTTGGCTCATTTAAAAAAAAAAAAAAAAGAAGTTGTTCATTCTTTCTGCTCTGCCCTCCCTTCTTTTCTTCTCTAGGGTTGAAAATGGAGTTGGAACCTCCTCCCTTGCTCTGTAATGGCGTTTTTGCCTTTTACTAATGGAATGATGTTCTATGCAAACTTCTGGAGCAACAAAACGTGTTTTGTGATGCATCTGTCCATCCTTCCTCATTTTTGCTTGTCCTCTTCTTTCCTCTCTTCATTGCAGGTATCTGTGCATGTTCGAATGTTCATTGCAGGTTTGGAGCTGTGTTCATGGAGTTTTGGGACATTTTCTGTGTGAAATCTATCCTTGGGCCTGTGATGCATCTGTCCATCCTTCCCATTTCTCACCTCTCTTTGTCCCATGGCAGTTTTGATAGATGTCCAACATTCTCCTTCTCTGGTGTATCATCATTTTAGTGTAGGCTTTTGCTGTTTTTTCTTTCTCTCTCTCTCTCTCTCTTTGACATGGTTAGATTAGGATTAGATTAGCTTGCCTGCACTGGAATAGCTTGTGGCAGGTAGTTTAGGAGCAGGAACCAACCTTCTCTGGAGATTCCTCTCTCGGTTTTACAAGTCCCACGCTTGGAGAGAGGTTTCCATGTTGTGCAATCACACTGGATGCCTGAACATCAACCTAGAAGCCTGATGTGCGTCCAGGGGTGCTGTGATTTTGCACTAACAGTAACCTTATTAGAAAGGGATTAAATCAATTAAATATTGATTTACTAGTTAAATGAAGGGGAAGACTAATTAATTAATAATAATTAATTAATCTAGATAGAAGAGGTGATTTATTAACGGAAGGTCATTAATTAGGGTATTTGTTGGATAGGCAACTTAATTAATTAGCTTAGTGTAATTAATTAATGATGATATGAGGGAAAATGAGTGCTTTTGACGATATGTCATTGATTTGCGAGAAAGGGGATAATTAGTGCAATTTAAGTATTTAAATTGCTTGGACGTAATTATAGGTGTCTACACAATCTCTATCAACAAATAAAGGTGAAGTGATTTTAAACTGCTTATTTTCAATGCCAGATGAAAGCTCTTCTGAAAAATGAAATTGTAAATGCCACTAAACTATCAATAAGGATGATATCTATGTGATTCCTAAAGATTTCAATGCAAGATTACAACAAGAACAAGGAAAACTTTTTGCAGAGACATCATATTGCCAAAAATAACATAGATTAATTCAAAATATTGTTAGATTCATCAGCAAGGAGAGTTTCAGGAATAATCTCGAGTTGTGTGATGGCTATACTGATTGTAACCAACTCAACATGAATGAAGATCCAACACATAAGACATTAACTAGGTTTTTGGGGAGTTTCTCAGAAGACGAGATTCTCTCAAAATTTTCTCATGATTTTCAATTTTCTGACCCTTTGCATGTCTCCAAACATGTATTATATATGTCTCTATTACATTTGATCGTTCTTTCCCAAGAATAGAATATCTTATGGGATGTTAGTTTGTTACAAATTCATCATGATTCGCAGACAAGGAATTTTAACATATTTGCAACAAAAGTTGCCAAGTGTTTCAAAAAAAGGAAAATCATTGCAAAATTTACATGATTATTCATTGTGGAGGCATGTTTTTCATCTTTAAAGCATGCAGACCCCCTTCCTTTCATTATTTCATCCTTATCCATCCAAAATTTGACTCTGCAACTTTCGGATTTGATATTTCACATTTTTAGATGGGTTAGGGTAAAAATTTATTCCAAAAACATCTCTAGTCTTCAAATTGATCCTCAAAACTGATTGCATTGGTCCTTGCAGGCATAAACAACATGAATTTGCCAAAAATTTGATCAAAATCAATGTAAAAAATGCATTTCCAAAATTCCTAGAGAAAAAATGGCGGCCAAACTGAAAAATGCATAGATTACCATTGATCTGCCTTTCTCCCTTCAATCTAGGCCCTCCATGTGTCACAATGCGATTGGAAATGGGTTTGGGATCACTTTTTGACATTTTAACATTTTTTGAAAAATGTAAAAAAATTGACATTTTTCTCTACCAATCTGCCCTTGAGATTTGGCACTGACACGTGTCCCAAGGTGGGTCCCATTGGAATCACACCTCGAATCTACACATTTCCACCTTTTTTAGAAAAAAGGAGAAACTTTCAACTTTCCTCTGCCGCTCTACCCTCTCGTAAAACACATGTCCTCATATGATTAGCTGAGGGGAAGCACTCTAACTTCATACTTTAATTCCTTTTCACCAAAGGAAAATTTTTAACACTTCCTCTACACTCCCACACCTCTAATTCTATCCCCGATCCTACCATGTGTCCTCTCTGATTGGCCCAATGGACTGCGGCCTTTTCACAACTTTTGCTCCCTTTCGCCAAAAATAAAAAAATCGAAGTCCTTCACTAGCCTTCCATCTTGATTTTGATGAAAACATGACACGTGTCCACCTCTGATTCACTAAGGTCCTACGCTCTAAAGTTTCCATGTGTTCCATTCTATTTCATTGCAGGCTTGCACTCTAAAGCCACCACGTGTTCCATTTTGATTCGTTGCAGGCCCTAGACATTTTCTTTGTACTTTAACTCTTTTTTCCAAAATTCCTTAAGGCACAAAAGACCCGCCTGTTCACCTTCACTCTACTTGTGACACGTGTACCTCCTTTGAGGCCTGCGGAGCTATGGGGACAACTTGCACTTTTTTCCGAAACAAAAAAAACGTTAAGTTTTTAGAAATGACCCACCGAACCTTGTCTAATCACAAATGGCCACATAGGAGAAGATTTTGAGCTAAAATTTGACAAACAAAGGACGCTCAGATAAACCGTCAAAACAACGCAAAAATTTCCAGCAATGCCCTAGAATGTTGAAGATGAAATTGATGGGCAAATGACACCCGTCTGAATGTCAAAACATAGAAAATGCCAGGGATGCCCTAGAATTTGATTTTTTTCACTAAGGATGAAATTTTTCTCAAAATTAAACCAATGACACATGTTTTCAAAGCATTTTTATCATGAAATTAGATTTTCAATGGAATTCAAGTGTAAATCAATCAATTTTAAACTTCCACGATTAGGTAAAAGGAAAAATGGAAGAGCTTGTAGATTTTGGAAAAGTTAGGGAATAAAAGAGGGCACACATGCTGATTTCATTCAAATTAGGACAAAACAAGTTTATGAGCATTTTCAAGGCATTCAATCTAGAGGGAAAAGTTGTAGACAACCAATTTCAAGAGAAAAATGTTTAGAGCATGCAGAATGAAGGAAAATTAGGGCAAAAACTTGTAGGCTCAAAAATGGCACCAACATCGACTCCTGCTTGAGTATGGGCACTCCCAGTGAGTGCCACAAGAACAAAAGTAGACCAAGTTCCAAAATAATTCATTACACAAATGGATTCATAAGCCAAAGCCACAAAAACCAGCCGAGAAAGTTACAAAAATGGTTTCCACACACCAAGGCAAACCACAAACCGACAAAACACCAAAAATAGAGTAGAAATGAAACACTATACATTGTATAAGTGGTGGATACCTCAAATTTGGTGATTAATCCAAGAAATGATTCATATTCCTACCATTAACAAGTAGTTCAAGAAATTCCCCATCTACACCCTTAAGAAAAAGGTAGTTTCACCAACTCGATATCAATGGAGTAAGGCCCCATCTACAATGCATCAAATTTACCATGTTTTCCCTTATCTTCATTTTTGTTATCCCACAACAAAACCATATCTCCAATATTAAAGGTCATAGAAGTGACCTTCTTGTCAAACAACCTCTTCAACTTCTCTCTAAATATAACATGCCTTTGGTGTGATGATCTTCTTTCTTCATCCAGCTCAACAATCTGATTAATCCTTGCTTCATATGGACTGACCTCTTGATCTTCAAGTTATTGAAAAAAATGAAATGAAGATAATTATAGATGTAAGGGCAGGAGAGCCTAAGTTCCATAAACCAACTCAAATGGGCTCTTACTAGTATCTCTTTTGGCAGTGATCTTTCAACCCAAACTACAAATTTAAGTTGTTCACCCCATTTTCTCTTGTTCAACTCTAAGGTTCTCCTAATGATCTTCAACACGTTCTTATTATTGGACTCAGCTTGTCCATTCCCTTGAGGGTTAGAGTTTGAAGCATAAGTCAGATTGGTTCTATACTCCTTGCACATTTCCATCGAGGGTTTAGCTTTGAAACACATGGTATTATCAACAACAATCTTGACTGGCACACCAAATCTGCATATGATATGATTTAAGAAGAATTCCTTAACAACTTGGTGTGTTGCTTTCTTGGTTGGGATTGCTTCTACCCACTTGGTGAAGTAATCTATGGCTACAAGAATCCACTTATGGCTAGCACTAAAAGGGTCTAAAATTTCAACAATGAAGTCCATTCCCCATTGTTTGAAAGGAGCTTCAATTGATACAGGATGCAAAGGAAGAGAGCCTAAAGATTTCATTCTTCTAGAGAAATGTTGGAAGCTTTCACATTTTCTAAACAGTAGGGTTGCATCTTTGAAGAGAGTATGCCACCAATAACCAGCTCTCAAAACTTTGTGTGTTGTAACCCTTCCAGTAAAATGTCCTCCACAAACTCCCCCATGGAAATAAACAACTATTTTGGGAGCTTCATCTTTAGTTATACATTTGAAGAGGACACCTTCAGGGTTCTTCCAACCCATCCCAAAGTCAATGATGATGTATTTTTGAGAAGCCAACCTAAGGGCTCTTTTCTGATTTTTATTTAAATGGTCAGGGCAACATAGGTGTTTGAGGTAAAAGACTATATCCTTGTACCACTCAAAACTTACCAATTTCTCAAGAAAATCTTCCCTTTCTTCCTCTACTTCATTCACTTCCACAGATGCAAGTTGCTCTCATCCATGAGATTACCAAGATCCAAAACTCTTACCAACTTTGTAGTTTGGATGTCCATGTCACACTCCTGCAGTTTGTTCACCCATCTACATATTTTTCTTTAGATCTCCATCTCTGATAAGATGTCTTTTACCATAGTGTGGGAACATAAGCAATAACTTTTGAACTCAAGATATAAGGCCTTAAAACCTTTGTTGCTATCACCAAGGCAAATGCTTGTTTTTTCCATGATTGTATATTTTAACTCAGTAGCTTGTAAATCCTTGCTAAAGAAGGCAATAGTCCTCTCAACCTCATCTTCATCCTTTTACAACAAAACAGATGTAATGGTATTTTCAAAAGAAAAGGAGAAGATTTGGAAAGGCTTCTTGTAATTCGAGCTGCCAAGACAGGTGCATGTTTAAATGCTTCTTTGATTCCTTCAAAAGCCTAAATAGTAGCCTCCTCCCATTTGATAACTTGGTCTTTCTTTAACATGCATGTAATAGGAAGAGTCAATTCAACAAAATTTGACACAAACCTTCTAATGAAATTGATCTACCCAAAGAAGGATTGGATGCCCTTCTTTGTTCTTGGAATTGGAACCTTGCTGATTGCTTCTACCCTCTCAGGGTCAATCATGACACTAGCCTTTGAAACAATATGACCAAGAAACTTGGCCTTTTGCACCCCAAAATGACACTTCTTTGGATTCAAAGAGATTCCAAATTCTCTACATCTGATCAACATTCTTTCCAAGTGCTGCAAGTGATCTTTTCTACTCCTTGAAAACATAGTCACATCATCCTGATAAACTGCAATGAAGTCATTTATGTAACCAAAAAAAGAAACATCCATTTCTCTTTGGAAGGTAGCTCTAGCATTCATGAGACCAAAAGGCATTCTTACATAGACATATGTTCCCCAAGGAGTGGTAAAGGAAGTTTTAAATCTTTCTGACTCCTTGACAACAACTTGATTGTAGCTAGAGAAACCATCCAAGGTGGACAACAATTCAGATCCAGTCACTAACTGCAACATGTTTTCCATGTTTGGCAAAGGATAATTTTCCTTCAATGAAGCTCTATTCAGATTTCTGAATTCTACACAAAGTCTGATATCTCCATTTTTCTTTCTGACTGGCATAAGGTTTTCAACCCAAGATGAATACCTTGTGGGCTAAATTATTCCTCCCTCCTTCATTTTCTTCAATTCATCTTACATTTTCATGGAGAGGAGTGGATTAATTGGCCTCTTATTCTATTTGAATGGTTTGGCATTTTTTTCAAGAGGAATCTCATGCTAAAACAAGTCTTCTCTGTATGCTTTTAGCTCTGAATAAGACTAAGCAAGACAATCCTGATATTTCTTCAATAATTGGACATAGGACTATTTTTCCTCTTTCTTTAGATTGCTTCCCAACCAAAATTTTCTTGGTTTATCATTAGTTCCCAAGTTATGCTCTTCCACATCCCTTAAGGAAGATATGTTTCTATTGATGATGCAATCAGCATTGTTAAAATTTGACTCAAGAGCAACTAGCCCTCTAGGAATGTTGTTAGTTTTCAATTGGATAATATCTTTTCCAAACAAATTCTCTCCTTCTTCAGTCACACATACCGTTGGTTTCCAATAAATATTGTTATCTACAAACTCACCTTGATTTTTTAAGAACATTTGCACTTGAGCATCATCATTAAACACTTGCCAATGCTTGATGTTGTTAGGAACAACTGGCCTAGTTAACACTTCAACATTGTACTCACAATAAGGTGAAGTGGTGCAATTTCCAAATCTTGACCATGACACTACCAACCTATTAGCGAAGCATTAGAACCTCTGTCACGATGCAAAATGTTGAAGGAATCAAACATCTCAATTAGATCCCAAACTGCATATTTGTAGTATTTCGTCCCACTGATTTTTGTAGCATATAGTTTTCTTATTTGTTTAACAACTAGCTTTGAATCTCCTTTTGCAATGATTTCCTTGACACCATACTTCCATGCAATTATCAGACCCAACAACAAGGCTTCATACTTAGCAATGTTGTTAGTACATTCAAAATTAAGCTTGAAGGAAAAAACAAACTCTTCCAAGCTAGGAGAAATCAGAATTATACTAGCACCATTTCAAAATTTGGAGCAAGCTCCATCAAATAGCAAGGTCCAAGGAGAACCTACCTGTTCAAGGCACTTTGACTGATCCATCTTATGCTCCTTACCATTAGCAAACCTAATAAAATTATTAACATCAACATCAGACAATAATACTTCATAAGAAACATTGTTTGGATCCTCAATTAGATGCAACATCTTCTTTTCTCTATAGAGCTTGACAAAACTACCCTAGATGGGAATAGTGAAAAATACATGTCCATTTGGAAACTCCCCCAACACTTGTAGCCCAATTTCTTGAAAAAAGCATACCCCATTTGGCAGGGCAATCAACAATCACAACATCCAATTTTAAATTCCTCCTAGGATAAGATGCAAGTTGCACCACCAGACCCTTCACACAACCAACTACCAAAAATTCTCTTGATTCCATGGTAGTACACTTTACACAAGCTATTATCACTTTGATATCCAACTCATTCATGACTTGTAGAGGCATGACATTGTATTATGCACTTAATCAAACATATAATTGTGAAGTAGTCTATCCTTTATGATAAAAGTTGTAAAGAATGGATCAAAATTCAATTAGGAATCAACCAAGGATGTCCCCAAGTATACCTCAAGTTTTTCTCCAAGATCCTCTAATGCTAGTGGTGTTTCAAGGTCTGCAATGATTTGAGGAGGAGTTTCAACAACATTTACATTTCTACTTGGAGTACTCTTTTCTTCTTTCAAACCTAGGTACTCAAATGCTCTCTTCTTGTGCTCAAGAATCCTAAGCAACTCAATGATTGGAACACTCACTTTTATTTGGCTCAATACTTGGGCTATGTCATAGGGAACATTCTTAGGCAAGGCAGCATTGGAAGGGAGACAAATAGATTCATTAGATGGCATGGAATTCTTGGTAGCTTGGGCATGAGGAGGACTGTAATTTTTACTTGGGACAACAGAGCTTTTGGCAAGTGCTTCTCTTCTAGGATATTCTTTGGGAATACTTGTAAGAAAGGGTGTTTTAGGTTTGGCTTGAGGCCTAACTCCTTTAAAAACTTTGCTCCTAGTGTTATACTCTTTCTCTTGATCCACAATAGCATTCATTAACAATTGTCTATCTTCCTCCAAAGGGATACCACCATCATACTTCTTAATCATCAAATCTCTTAAGTATTCAAAGTCATTGTTAGGAATTTCAAAATCTTGCACTACATCAACTTCAAGAGTATGAGGGGGAAGAAATACTTGTACCCATTTGATGCAATCCCAAAAGGTTGCATCTATCCTTGCACTTATTACCTCAATTGATGTTACTCCTTCTTGTGAGCTTGAAGAACAGCCCACCATGCAAATATCATCATTAGTACCATCATCATTACCATCTTCACCATCTTTCTGGTCCATTTCACATGGAGGATGGGGTAGAAAACACTTATCACACCAATCAATATCAACAACTTCCTCAATAGCAGCAACCCTAGTAGTTAGGGGATCAAGTAACACTCTTCCTTCATGTGCTTAAGGATGTCTATTTGTAGACCCCATGGGTCCTTTCCCTCTATCATCAGATCTCTGATCACCCCTAGGATGATTGGAAAATCTATCATGGTTTTTTTCTTTTTGCTGACCTTGTGAAGTTTTCCCAATTCCCTTCTCAGCTCTTGCCAACTTGTAGGAAATCTCTTTGACAACCCCTGCCAAAGTTTTAACCACTTCTTCTAAGTCAACACTCTTGCTTGCTTGAGGCTTGTCAGGGTTTATCAACTTTACACCATCCCTCTTGAGAGGTTTCCCAATGGCCTTAATGTTATTTTCAATTTGCAGTGCCATGGTGAAGGCCTACCTCAAATTAGTAGGGTTCTTGTCTCTTAGGTAATAGGCTTCCTTCTTATCAAATGCATCTGCATATTTGATCAAGCATGACTGATCACATGGCCTCAAATTGACTATAACCCTTCTCAAAGTTTTGTTAAACCTTATGTTTAACTCATGAACTGATTCATTGGGGTTCTTTTTGATATTTTCAAATTCAGACAATAGAAACCTAGGATCATTTTTGTCACCATATTGCAATCTGAATGCATTCTACATTTCAGTCCATGAATCAATAGAATTATCAGGTAGAGCCTTATACAAATCTCTTGCATCCTCTTCTAGTGTATGAATGAACAATTTAATATACACATCTTCATGCTCAATCTCAAAGTCCTCCATCATGTTAACAAAATTTTTGAGATGTTGATCACCTGTTATGGCATTATTCCCTTGGAACTTTGGCAATCTACTTCTAACATCTTGTGGGACAACATTTGGGTAACCATCCATTCCTCTAAAGTTTATAGGACCAAAGGTGTTAACAAAAATGGAGGTCTAGGCTGAGCCATTCTATTTTGAGGTGGTGATCTTGGAGGAGAAACAAAATGATGAGGAGTGAGAGGTATTTGGGGCTCAAGAATGTGGTTCACAAGATTGGTATTCTCTAGGTGCTGATTTTCTTGGAAAGTTTTACTAGAATTGAAACACATAGGTGCAGATTGAGAAAAGAACTTACCAGGTATAACAAAAGGACCTTCACTAGTTGAAGTAAACAAGTTTATGAGAGAATTTCTTGAATCAGAATCACTGGAAGAAGAGTGATAATCCTATACTAAAGGTTGATCTCTCTCACCAATGGATATTCCTTTGCTTGATGTATGACCTTCAACAACCTTCCAAACTTTTCTTTCCTCTAAAACTATCTTTCCCAATTCTTGAAATAACTTTCTACTTGGGTCCCTCCTGAAGAGAGATCTTCTTCCTTCTAGTTTTACAGAGATTAGCAACACAAAAATAAATGACAAAAAGCTAAGACATTGGTATTCATGAAGATAAAAACAACATGGATTCACCACTAAGGATTTTCACCCTAGTTTTTCAAATGCACTAAAATACTCTATCAAATACCTATCAGCACTAAAAATCTTGACAAACTTTATGGATCGGACCTTCCTTTTCTTGATTCTATTAACCAAAAATGGAAATTAAGTGCAACTACTATTGGAAACTGATAAAATTACAAGTAGAAATTATATCTTCACTTAATTCTTACAAATCTAATTATAAAATGATTCTTCAACAATGTACTTGCATGCAACATTTGTAAGAAACATTATCGTGTTTTGACATGTATCCAAATATATCAAATATTTTCAACAACTCCCAGGCGGTGGCACCACTTGTGTTGGTACCCAAATTTTTCTCCTTTTCATCTGAGCAAAAGCATTAGAGATATGACATGAAGATTGAAGACAAATAGATCATGATGTATGTTGGTTTTTAGCCGGGATGTGATCTAATTGGCACTCATATTTGTGGAGAGAGGGATGGCACTCAAATAGGACTTTATCTTGTCCTAACTATTTTAGGTTGTGCCTTTTAACCAAGGTAAGAGGACATATTTTATAACCCTCAAATGGTGAAGGAGTTGAAGATATCCTTCAATTTGTGCAAATAGTATGAAAATTTCCTTGGGAAGATATGATCAACACTCCAAATTTTACTTTCACAAGTTGTCACTTCAAGATTATGGAGATACTCTCAATGCAAGAGCAAGGGTTATCAAGACATTTTGAAATCCTGATATGTTCTGCATACTTTAGCAAATGGATTTTGATCTTTTGTGGGTATACAGTCAAAAAAGGGGTAGTATGGGGTAGGATTAGTTGTTTAGAATGATTTTTGTGGGATATTGACATGAAAAACTTGACTATGCTAGAGCTTTGACAACCTCTACAACATTTGAACAACTATCAAATAAAATACATCAAAATAGTTAGGATGTTTTTTAATCGGAAGAGATACACAAATGGAGGCCTGTGTTTGCACTCTTCACACAATATTTGAGACCTCAACACAAAATATTTATTTAAAGGACTCAATTAAACATCAAAATATCTGATCAAATCACGCCTAAGGTACCCCCAAAGGATTAAGATCCATCTCTATCAACAAATGAAGGTGAAGTGCTTTTAAACTGCTTATTTTCAATATCAAATGAAAGCTCTTTTGACAAATGAAATTGAAAATGCCACTAAACTATCAATAAGGATGAGATCCGTTTGATTCCTAAAGATTTAAATGCAAGATTGCAACAAGAACAAGGAAAACTATTTGCAGACATTTAAACATGATAACAAACATCATATTGCCCAAAATAACATAGATTAATTCAAAAGCTTGTTAGATTCATCGAGTAAGGGAGAGTTTCAGAACAATATCAAAGCTTTGTGATAGCTATACACTTGTAACCAACTCAACATGAATGAAGATCCAACACGAAGACATTAATGGGTTTTTTGGGGCATTTCTTAGAAGATGAGCTTCTCTCAAAAATTTCTCATGATTTTCAATTTTCGACCCTTTGCAGATGTCAAAACATGTATTATATATCTCTCTATTACATTTGATCCTTATTTCCCAAGAAAATAATATCCTATGGCATATTAGTTTGTTACAAATTCATCATGATTCAAAGACAGGGAAGTTTAACATATTTTCCGGTGTTTTCAAAAAAAGGTGAATCATTGAAAAATTAACATCATTATCCATTGTGGAGGCATGTTTTTCATCTTCAAAGCATGTAGACCCCCTTCCTTTCATTATTTCATCCTTATCCCTCCAAAATTTGACTTTGTAACTTTTGGATTTGATATTTCATGTTTTTAGATGGGTTAGGGAAAAAATTTATTCCAAAAACATCTCTGATCTTCAAATTGATCCTCAAAACCAATTTCATTGGTCCTTGCAAGCACAAACGACATGAATTTTCCAAAAAAATTGATCAAAATCGATGCAAAAATGCATTTCCACACTTCCTAGAGCAAAAATGGCGGCCAAACTGAAAAATGCACAGTTACCATTGATTTTCCTTTCTCCCTTCAATCTAGGCCCTCCACGTGTCACAATGCGATTGGAAATGGGTTTGGGATCACTTTTTGACATTTTAACATTTTTGAAAAAATGTAAAAATTTGACATTTTTCTCCACCCCTCCGCCCTTGAGATTTGGCACTAACACATGTCCCAAGGTGGGTCCCATCGATCGCAGCTTGATTCTACACATTTCCACCTTTTTTGGAAAAAGGAAAAATTCAATTTTCCTCCGCCACTCTGCCCTCCCACAAGACACATGTCCTCATATGATTGGATGAGGGGAAGCATTTTGACTACATACTTTAATTATTTTTCACGAAAGGAAAATTTTCAACATTTCCTCTACACTCCCACACCTCGATTTTGTCCCCGATCCTACCACGTGTCCTCTCCTGATTGGCTCGACAGGACCTGCGGCCTTTTTCACAACTTTTGCTCCCTTTCACCAAAAAGTAAAAATTTCTAAGTCCTTCACCAGCCTTCCATCCCACTTTTGATGAAAACATGACACATGTCCACCTCTGATTCACTGAGGGCCTATGCTCTGAAGCCGCCACATGTTCCATTCTATTTCATTATGGGCCTGCACTCTAAAGCCGCCACGTGTTCCATTCTGATTCGTTGCAGGCCCTAGGCATTTTATTTGTACTTTAACTCTTTTTCCAAAATGCCTTAAGGCAAAAAAAGACCTACCCATCCACCTTCACTCTACTTGCGACATGTGTACCTCCTCTAGGTCTGCAGAGTCATGGGGAAACTTGCACTTTTTCCAAAACACAAAAATGTTAAGTTTTTAGAAATGACCCCCAAACCTTGTCTAATCACAAATGACCATGTAGGAGAAGATTTTGAGCTAAAATTTTATGGGAAAAGGATGCCCATATAACCATCAAGCAACACAGAAATTGCTAGCAATGCCCTAGAATCCTAAAGATGAAATTGACGAGCAAATGACGCCCGTCTGACCATTAAAACACAAAAAAATGCTAGGGATGCCCTAGAATTCAATTTTTTCACTAAGGATGACAAATTTATCAAAATTGAACCAACTGAAACATGTTTTCAAAGCATTTTTGATCATGGAATTGGATTTTCAATGGCATACAAGTGAAAATCGATCAATTTTAAACTTCCACAATTGGGAAAAAGGAAAAACGGAAGAGCCCATAGATTTTGGAAAAATTAGGGCACAAAAGATGGCAGACATGCTAATTTCATTCAAATTGGGACAAAACAACAAGTTTATGAGCATTTTCAAGGCATTCAATATGGAGGGAAAAGTTGCAGACCACCAATTTTGAGAGAAAAATGTTTAGAGCATGCAGAATGAAGGAAAATTAGAGCAAAAGCTTGAAATCTCAAAAATGGCACCAAAAATACCCATGCATATACCCCACATGATCACTAATAATGTATCCAAGTATGTTACAACTATCATTGCATCTATGGTTGGACCTCAATTTTGTATTCTTTGTGGTCGAATGGGAAAATATATGTCATGTCATCGTTATCCCCTATGTGTAACCAAACTATCTTATCACTTTTTTGGCCTATATCTCTCAACAAAAAAATCATGCATGCCTAAGTCTAGGTACCACTCATTGCATGCATAGACTAGCTTTATAAAAATCTTCACTAGGTCCTCCATGTGATGTCATTTTAAATGAACTCGTCCAATTCTCACCTATACACAACATTTTTATGTACACCTTTCTATTATGACTGAATGGATCCATATAAAATCTCATAGATCATCATCCTCAAGTGGATCAAATAGCCCAACTATTCATCCAACTATGATTTGATCTCGAGGCCCATATCCATAATTGGGTCGTGTGTCTTTTACTCTTGTCACCCCTACAAACCACCAAGTGTGGATATTAAAATATTTATGCAAGGATATGTGGTCCTCACATAAATATTTATTACATCTCCAACATATCTACTATAACACACATATACCATGTTGATAGTTAGCAACCACTCTAGTCAAACAACAAGACGTGTCTAACAGAAGCCATCAATATTAGGGGTAGGTCCTTAATCATATATTTTTCAAATATCTCTATCAAAGGATTTTATTCCTCCTCTATTAGGGAATATTGGACTTACATATTTCTTATATCATCTCACCTAGTATATCTTTCATATAAAATCGATCAAATCCCCTATGGTCGACAACCTCAAAATCCTATGGACATCCTGTTATCCAAAATACCCTCCCGGGGCTATTTTGATAGCTTACATGATTATTTTTAATTTAGACAAGGAAAATTGATTAAAATGGATAAAATCATTTTTGAGGCACTCCACTTCCTACTTTACAAGCCCCCCTATTTCCATACTTATCCAAAAATCAGGAAAATTGGATTATTTGGGGAAATATTGGCAAAATCGGCTCTTAGAGGAATAGGAGGAACTATTTCCCATTTTTTACACCGAACATAGGAGGGGTTTTAGGAATTATATGTAGATGAATTAGGTATTTTAAAAACCAATGGAATAGTTCCTCAAGGCTACATGTTCCCCACATGAGCAATTGAGCCAATTTGAACAATGTTGTGGGTAGTACAGATTTTTGGGAACCGGCGAATGCAGCCTTCCTACTAGTCATCAATTCTCTACATTTCATAGTCATTTTAATAATGAAAGTATGGAACATACAATGTGGGAAAAGTGAAAAAGTGGGCACTCAGTGGAATGGGTAGAAGCTGTTCTATAGTTCCACCCAAACCTCGATTTTTCACAAAATACAAGATCCACAAAAAAACTGGATATGACGGGCCCGAAAAGCACAAATGGAACATTTCCTACATTCCCTTACTTCTCCAATCATCTTCTTTGTTTGCACTAAACAAAAAAACATTAAATCACACTGCTGTGGATACCCACGTGGAACCATGTCATGACCATCCTAAGCCCCTAAAATTCAAAAGGTCATAACTTTCTCTATGTAACTCCAAATTTCACAAAATTGATGTCATTGGAAAGGTATCTTCATTTAATATACCATATAAATTGAATTTATTAAATTAGGTGATATTATTTGGGTTAAAATAGGATAA
Source organism: Taxus wallichiana var. yunnanensis (assembly GCA_018340775.1). Lineage (NCBI taxonomy): Eukaryota > Viridiplantae > Streptophyta > Pinopsida > Cupressales > Taxaceae > Taxus > Taxus wallichiana. The sequence continues at coordinate 16,362,060 of CM031239.1, read as the reverse complement.
AATACATGTTTTCATGTAAATGTGCAACAAAGAAAATGATAATTTTCCAGCATGACAATGATACCCCTATGCCAAAATTTTCAAGTCCTATCCTTCCCAAGAACCCCAGTCCACTCAATTAGTCTAGTGACATCATATATGATGTTAAATCATTCCCATAGGTTATTTAGGAAATTCAATTCAACCCCCCTAGGTGATTTTAGGTGTTCTTGGAAAATGAAAAATTTGGGCAAAAATAGGAAGGGCTATCACTAGTCTTCATAGAATGACCGCAACCCCCTGGAGAAGAGCATTAGATAAAAATCAATACATAGGTGAATTGAATGTATAGAAACATCATGGAAGTTATTTTGGAAGATTCAGGGAATATTTGGAGAGTTTGGAGTAGTTTGATCAAAAATGGATTCACATGCCTAGGCAAAGTGCACAAGCCAAAAACTACTGAGCTTCGAAAGGTGATTCTCGGGAGATCCAGATGGAGTAAGGAAAAAAAAGACATCTTCAGAAATTTAATTCCAATAAATTAAATATTGTGAAATTATTTTTTTCACAACAATTTAGCGAAATATGTTTGAAATCGGTTTTTCTCAAGCTTCTGGACAAAGTGCACATGGTGAAAAATCAATTGAACTTCGGAAGTCATTCCAAGATTTCTAGATAGAGTTAAGAGATAAAAAACATCATTGGAAAGGGAATTCAAATCCCTACAATATGGTGAATTTTTTTCACAACACTTTGGTGCAATAGGTCTGTAATAAGGTTTTTGAAGGATTGGTTATGGAACCAAAATAAAACTCCGATTTCTAATAGTATATATGGAAGAACCAATAGCTAATAACCCCACCATTGGATTAATAATACCAATTCCAGTCAAATTAATATAAAATTTCACCAAAAATTCCATTGGGAGCTCAAGTTATCGTCGTTTCAAGTTCACTCTCAAGACCTCATACTTAGTCAAATTTTGAATAGGACACATGTTAAGCACCAGGAGCCTAGCACATTTTTGTGTCCCTTACATCCCTCAAGATCAGGGACATGAGGGTAAAGAAATTTTTCCTATCCCCTAAAATCCATTTGGACCCACATACAACCTCCAGGATTGCTAGTTCAACCCCTAGGTGTTTGCGGGAGCTCAAAGCCTTCACCGTTGGATTGCTACCACATGTCATCACCTGACGTGTCATGCAAACTGATGTCCCTCATGTACCTTTGAGGTGGGGGACATAAGGGTCAATAAAATTTTCCATCCCCCAAGGAGACTCTTGGTCACCCATGTGACCTCTTCAAGACCAATTTTTCAGCCCCGGGAGCTAGTGGAGCCTTCATCCCCTGTCGTCGGATCAAGTGCCACATGTCATCATGAGGCGCTGCATGTAATTTGATGTCCCTCATGTCCCTTTGAGATGGGGGAAATCAAGGACAAAATTTTTCCCATCCCCCTTGGAATGAATTTTTTAATTATTTAAATCTTGCACTTAGCATTATTTCCCCCCATTTCTCCTTCACACCATGTCATAGCTTTGTTCATGCTAATCCAGGACACCTAGTCCTCCATTGCTGATCCAAACCAGCTCCATCATGGCCACCAACTTATGTCCCTCATGTACCTTTGAGGTGGGGGACATCAGGGTCAATAAAATTTTTCCATCCCCCAAGGAGACTCTTGGTCACTCATGTGACCTCTTCAAGACCAATTTTTCAGCCCCGGAGCTACTGTAGAGACTTCATCCCCTGTCGTTGGATCAATTGCCACATGTCATCGTGAGGTGGTGTGTGTAATTTGATGTCCCTCATGTCCCTTTGATATGGGGACATCAAGGACAAAAAAATTTCCCATCCCCCTTGGAATGCAATTTTTTAATTATTTAAATCTTGCACTTAGCTGTTATTTCCCCCCATTTCTCCTTCACACCATGTCATAGCTTTGTTCATGCTTGTCCAGAAACCCAATCCACCATTGCTGATCCAAACCAGCTCCATCATGGCCACCAAATCCTCCACTCCATGAAAATACATAGGTTTCAGAGGAAGGATTGATCAAAATAGTTGAAGAAATGAAGAACGAAGAGAAAACAAAGATTTTTTTCCGAGATAACCACGAAGTCACCTAATCAAAAATCTTCATATCTTACAAAATACATGTCGGATTGAGGTGTTGTCTTTTGCAAACTTACAAATTTTTCAATATAATAAATATGCAATAAACGAAAGGTCAAATGGTTCCTTGAAACATTTGTTCTAACAAAACCCCATTTTGTGCCCTAGCTCATGTTTATTGGATTTCTCAACAATCTGATCATTGGATAGAGCTAAAAACTTGCACACAGACTCCAAATAAAAAACTATCATAATGGAGTTGATTTTTTCATGATCGGAGAAAAAAACCAAACCTGTAAATTTCAAGCTCCATTAATGGCCACCATGGCAGCTTCATGCTTGAAGCCACTACTAGGTGAAAATTTTAAATTTTATTTCCAAGCATTCTAGTGAGCAAAATCATGTGAAATTTAGAGGACGTGATCATGATGATGATCCAAGTCCAAAAAAATATGTTCTGTCACAAACCGAGCACCAAAATCCACTTTCCAAAAATAGTAATCTTTCCTACATGGTTTTGTTATCTTCGGTAAGTCTTCGTCAAAAGTGACTGCAACAGTTGTGGTGAAGGCAATGTGCACCAAAGGTCACCAAGAAGTCAAAATGAGTGTTCAAAGCATAAAACAGTGAAAATGACCACTTACTAAAAATAGTAAGCTCCCTATATGGGTGCTTACTAAAAATAGTAATTCACCCCAAGAAGTAGTCGAGGTGAAGGTAGTGTGCATATGAGTGAATGAGGGAGTTCATCACATCAGGATGGTTAAGAAGAGGCAAAAATCACCTCTTACCAAAAATAGTAAGTCTCCCATTTGGGCACTTGCTATTAATAGTAAGTCACACTCAAAGGGAATTTTGGAACAATAGAACATCGAGGGATGATATTTTAGGTCAACATCAGCATTCAAGATTATCATAGGCATTTCTCACAGGACATTTGAGATCCATCTCAGGTAACTAAACAATTTTTTTGACACTCACTACATGGTTTGGGTCACAGGTATATCTTACGTAGGGTGGGAGTTGTGGTCATCGAAGGAATAGTTCATTCAACTTGGCAAGCATTCATGAGCTAATTTGAAGGAGTTTCTCAGGGTGCAAGGAGTTTGAAGATTCATAGTTTCACCGCATTTGGAGCTTTCCATCAACAAGGATCAACAAAATTCATCGGGAATGACATCTCCTCTTCTTCTTCTCTCTCTCCTCTTCCCCAACATTTTCTCACCATCCAATATTTTAATTTCACGTTGGGGTTGCACTTTTTCATATGTCTTAATGTTCCTAATGTAATAAGTCACCTTTATGTTATAAAAAGGGACTTAATGTTTTCCTAGGAAGGCGAAGAGTCTTAAGTCATGTCAAGACATACGAAGAGTCATTGGAGAGTATGTGAAGAGTCATTTTTCTTCCTTTAAATTGTAAATATATTCCTATTTCAAGTGTTTGGTGATTGATTTTGTAAATCAAGAGTGTATTGTACTTTTAGAGAACAAAGGAGATAGCTAATTTCTTCCATTTTTCCCTCACTAGTTTTCCTCCATTCCGACATTATGTACAAATTTTGTTTAATAAATCAATACAAGGAGTTTCTATCTTTATTTGACTAAGGTATTTCTTGATACTTTGTGATCATGAATTCTATTTGGTCTTGTTATTATTTGTAGAGTTGCTTCTTCTCATAAATGCATGTCTTGAACTTTCTAGCTAGTGTGTGCGGAATCGATTTTCTATCCGTAACATTAGTTCTCCTACCTCATTTCTCACTCCCCTTTCTCGCCTTATAAAAAAATTCCACTATATAAATAAATTTCTATCTTTGTCACGGTCGTCGTGGAATTCCCTGTTAGATCCTTGGCTGCAAGGTCACCGGAATAGTCCACATTTTTACTCATGCATGCATATATGACATCTGTATTGGTTAAGTAGAGGGACATAGATTCCTAGAACATTGGCAAGAAATTTACCAAATTTTCCCCAAAACAATTTCTTGCCAACACTACCCCAAAAATAAAGATGCGGTTTAAGTAGCTCAACTACTATATTAGATGAGGCATGGTGCCCATTCCTTCTACTAAATACAAAGTATCATGGGGAAATGGAATTGGAAGGGTTCCATGCCTATTTTTAGACATTTAGTGCATGTTGTTGGTGGTTGAAGTTGTAAATTTAAGTTTCCCTCTCTTTCCCCTTATCTCTTTCCCATCTTCTATATATTGTAAAATGGTGCTCATTTGTAAATGTTGGACCTTCTTGTAATGCTAATACATCCTTCTACAAGTGTTGCATATGTATTTTGAGTTTTAGGCATAATATTTGGATCTGCAATGGTTTTGTGGCTTCTTCCTTCATTATAATGGACTTTTCATCCTTATAAAGTAATAAAATTTATGTTGTGTGGCTATCTTCTGCCCTAGATAGTATTTTATTGTATTTTCTTGCCTCTTAATCTACTTGTAGGTATATTGTGCATGTTTATTCTCCTTTGTTTCTAATGTGCTCCATGGAAATGAGATTTTAAATTTTGTTCGGGATTTTGGTACTAGTGTGTGCCATCTCCTCCTTCATTTTCCTCCTATTTCCACTCATCTGAGAGTGACTTTCCCCCTCTTCGTGGTGTTATCACCTCTCTTTAGCTTATGATTTCTATTTTATACATCTCCCTCTCTCTTTGGTCCCTTAGATTGTTATAATAGGATTATTTAGTTTCATTTCCAACAAGTAGAAATAGTTTAACATTAGGAATAGGTAGAGGAACCAACCTTCTTTGGAGGTTTATCTCAAGTAGTAAGTCCCACAACTTGGAGACAATCCCATGTTACCCAAAAACATTGATTGTTCATCCATTCATTCATGAAAAATTAGAGGGTGTTGTTTTTTTTTATAACACATCCTCTAAGGTGTTAGTCCTCTCCCTTGTTAGAAGCTAAAATGTGCTTATCTATAAATACCATATCTAGGCTAGGGATATCATTAGTGGTCTATCGACTCACATAATTGGCATAAATGATATCTAATATAGGCCCAACTCCTCCAAAATTTCATAATCATGTGGGTATATCATATAAAGCCATTATAAGGTTGTAGATTGACACTCTTGGAACTAGATCACCACCATCCTCACCTATAGTCATCACAAACACAAGTTTATACTTATATATTTTTGTAAACTTTTGGAAATCCATTATTCAAACTTAACTTTTTCTAAAATTGGAAAATCTACTATTAATTATGGAAAATATACTACCAATGGTGACTCTTCCAAAAATGGATAATCTAATATGACATCACACAAATTCACCATCCTAAGTGAATCTATCACAATTAATAGTGTATCTACTAGACCTAGGGGAAAATGTTGAAAATGCTACAAAATTGTTACAACTTAGTGTTAAACCATTGAAATTGTCTTGTGTTAATTTTAGTGGCCTCATACACCACCTTTTTAGGTGCATTTATTGCACTCTAACTATAAAATTTACAAAAATTAAATGATCTTAAATGACATCATTTATTATATCCCCATGCCTTGGCATCCTTTGGTAGTCTTGGACCAACTTTTTTTGTGTGTAAACACCGGGATGACCATTTCTTCTTCCCGTATCACCTAATTGTCCTTTCCTCCTATTTGTGGTGGTGAAAATGATTTTTTTACCACTCCCTTGCTATATGTATCCCTCACCATAGTGGTTTTGATCATTGTGTTGACTTGTTAGCCTCTACAATGGTCTCTTCTTCTGTTGTGCTCTTTTTTTATTCTCTTCTTGAGCATCAATCACCTTATTCTATCACCCCATCGATGCTTAAGGGGGAATCATCCATCTTACTATTTTTTTCCTCTCACACAAAATAAAATTTTCTACTATCCTTGAAATGGAATCCTTCTCACAATGCCACATTAAATATGGGTAAATGTAGACACCTACTTTGTTTAGTGTAATTTTAATACTAAAATTGCATTAACTTATCTCTTTCCCATCATCATCATTTAATTAATAACTTTTTGTTAATTGACTAATCTCTTATTCTTGGATACAAATTAATAAAACTTTCTTAATTAAATTTTATTTTTAATTAATTAATTACACATTATAAATTAATTAAGATAATCCTCATATTTTGTTTAATTAATAACCCTTTATTAATTAAATCTTACTCTCAAACCCCTCTAGACCCACTAAATTTCCTCTAAATAGCTTCTATAAGCTAATATTAGCCTATTCATTAATCCCAAGTGATTAATTAATCCTCCTCTAAGTTCCATGCATTGTTAATATTAATTAATTACTTTTAATCATATTTATCCACTTCTAATTCTACATTTCCATCATCCCACATTCACTAAAATTTACACTTTTCCCAAAGAGGAAACCTATATAGGAAGCCTAGTACTCCCTTTCCAAAACACACCATTTCATTGCATGACATATACATCTATTTTCTCAAATGATCATTATATCACCTTAAAGCTTGCAAAAGTGATAAAACCCTTGCCTTATTGAAGTAGTAAGAGGAGAATCAAACATGGATTTTGGGCCATTTTGAGGAGATATCTTCCTTCACCAAGCTCCCTCCTTGGATAAAAGTTGTTCATGGTTTTTTTGGTCTTCAAAATTGCACCCACATCTCGGATCTGGAAGAGCCGAGCTATTTGAGATCACAATGGAACCATATCCAAGTTGTGGGACCTTGCACACTTGAGATGGATCTCTAGAGAAGGTCGGTTCCTCTATCTATTTCTACTACTACTGCTACTCCTAGTGCTGAAAGGGGAAACTAAGCTAATAAATGCCAAGGGACCAGGATAGAAGGATAACATGAAAATGAACTACACTAAAAGGTGATAGCACCAAAAAAAGAGGGATGAATACTATATGTTCTGAGTGGGAATGAAAAGGGAATGTGTGAAAGGAGGCTAGGCATGAGTAGCACAATTGAAAATGTATTACCAAGTCATTCTCATGGAACACAACTAAATAGGAACTGCAAGGGATGTGAAGTGGCACAAAAACACGCAATATAAAATAAAAGAAAGAAGAAGAAATGCAAACACATTAGGACAGAGAATAGTCACAAAATAATGTTTTTATCACTTCCAAAAATGCACAGAGCTGTTACAATGGTGAAAGAGTCCGATATCCACATGTTTGAGCCAGATCTATAGGTCTAAAATTTAGAATACATAAGAGATGAATTCCTTAGCAAACAACACGTAAGGATTCAAATTATCCAACATTAATAATGAGCCCATCTCTTACATTTATAGATGAATTTGTAGAAGGAGAAGAGAAGGAGGAAAACCTAAATTTGAAATACAACCACCAACAAGAAGCATTCAATGCCTACAAATCTACCTAAGAATATATCAAATGCACTTCCCTAGGTCTATTTTGGTGTGTTGGATGAGGAAGGAGGGTGGATCATATCAAATCGGGTGGTTGAAGAAATCAGATCTACTTCATTAATGCTTAGAAAGATGTTTTCCATTTCTCACCTACCAAATCCACCAAAATTTGAATTTGAATGTCTAGCACTATGGCTGATGTCGCGAGAACTCGACAAGTCTAGGGACGCCCTGATCAGAGCTTTGTAGCAAAAGATACGGTTGTCAAAAGATGTTAGGGCCATATACACATGCAATACACATGGTACACATGATTTGGCTAAAAGGATGTCCAATTGTGTAAAATATTTTTCATTTTTGCCACATGTCAGTCATTGATTTTTTTGTAATCATTTGGCATTTTGTTTGTGTGCTTTGGCTAGTTATGTGTGGCATACTCAAGTATGTCAAAATATGACTTGGCATAGAAGGGTGCAAAGAAGGGCATGAAGGAAGGGCATGCAAAAAAAAATAGAGGAAGGCATAGAGGAACATGCACACGATGCAAATTAGGTGCATAAAGAGTGTATGGTCAAGGCACAAATATTACAAGATGATGTGTGGGTGCATGCGAGGGTAAATGTATGCCAAGAAGAAGGTGAATGCACAAAATATGTGTGCACAAGAAATATGGAACAAATAAGAAAAGGAAAGGAAGGGAAGAAGGGGAAGTGTGCAAGGGTGCGTGAGGAAAAGAAGGGAATATACCAAGGGAACTTGAGTGCATAAAACCTTATAATGAAGAGATCAAAGCTAGAAGATGTATACGGTTATTAAAATCACTAGGAGAATTATTTGGATAATAGTTTTGGAAAATTTCAGGGCCATCTTCCCGCTAGATGAAGAAGATCAGATAGCATGAATCATGCATGTCATAATTTTTGTACACTTCAAAGAATAGGAATATCCCATGCACACCGGCCTATCACACAACATGTGCTTTGGGTGCTCACCCAAGGAACATGTGGGTGTGAGCCCCTCCTTTGTGTGAGAGTGGGAATGCATCATAGATGATAGATACTTGAATGCAGAAGAATGGGAAAGAACCATGCATTCACCTTGAGAGCTTATGATGAGTTTCTAGGCTAATACATCCATTCAAACAAGGAAATTATTAACAGAATAAAGATCTGGACCATAATAGAAATGAAATACACAAGGTTTTACATTCATTCACAAAGAATATACACATAACAGATCCATATAGGTATAGGTATAAACCAGGAACCACATATATTCATATTTAGCATGTTTGATAATCACATTACATTCGTTAAGGCCATCATAGATCAATATAATAGTGCAGACCAAATTCATGCATCGAACTAGACTTAGGTCCCTCATATTACATAGAAAACACATGACCATCCCCTTGTAATTCTATTATTCCTATAGATAATATAAACCCAACCCATAGAACTCTCCACGATATTTCTACAAAGCTTTTCCTCTCATCTCCATCCTTTACTCTACTTCTTTCTCACCAAACTCTCCCTTCTGCTATCTAGAACTTGAATACATAGCCTTTGTAACCACCACCATGTCTTTTAGAAGTTACACATCAGTCACCAAATGTCAAAGTGGTCCTCTAAGGGAGCATGCCTTCTCTAATCTGAGCTCTCCACTTCTTGCAATGATTTCTTTTGGAACCTTCTATTGCATGCCTAGAATATTCCCTTTTTTATCCATAGTTGCCAAGCTGGCACCTTATCCATAAGGGTCATGCTTTTCTCATGTGCCTCCTGGGATGCGTAATGTAGCTAAGTATAAAACTTGTTTTTCCTTGCGTGCATGTGTCATGTGTTATATAAAACCGCTCCAAAACCATTTCCCTATTTGCCTTCAACCCATGCTCCCTTTTTCAAATAGGTCCCGCACACCCATGTGCCTTTTTGTACTTAGCTGATATTTTGGGGGCCAACATCACCCCACACTACATTTATTCTCCATCCTGAGAAACAATTCTTTAATAAATAATTAAAGAATGGTGGGTTCTTACAAATGGTTGGAATATAAGAATGAAGGAATGAATAAATGGGGAAAAAATGAAAGAATGGGGAACTTTATTTACTTACGGAGGAGAGGGAAATCCTTCCTTAAATACTCTTCTAACTTCCCCCAAGTTTCAACCTCATTCTGCACTTGTTGACAGAGGTCACCCACTAGGGCACTCACTTCTTCAAAACTAAGCTCCTCTCCCTTAGCATTCATTGTCTCCATAATATCCTCTAGTTTCTTGCCCAAATCCTTGAGTGCATCCATCCTTTGAGTGATTTGAGGGTACAATTCCTTTAGTCGGTTCTTGATTGAGCCCCACAAGGTCTCAATGGCCTCTAATTTATTTTCTACCTCAACTAGGATCTTGTCTCACTTTGCCTTGTTCCCTTTGTTCTTTTCTTAGAACTCCTTGAGTTCTACTTCATGGGTGGCAACTAGGATACTTTCCACTCTATCTCTATCTATGCAGTTATCATAGGCAGCCTTAACAGATTTTGTGGTGGCTTTTACATTAGTGAGGATCTTGTTGTACTGAGAAAAAATCTCCACAACCTTCATCTTATTTTCTTTCTCTTGGCACACCAATGCCTCCTCTACTGATTCTAGGGAAAGTGGTCACCTCTCCATAGTGAGTATGTGGGTCAAGTCCTCTAGGAATTGCAAGGATGATCCATATTTTTGCGTGGGTGGTGTTAAGTCTGGATGCTTTAGGACAATGGTATCTCGTGATCATCTTTATCTTCTTGTATGCCTCGCACACCCTTTCCTTCTCATATTTTAACTCACACCTTAATGAGCACTGATTAGTTCCTTCGATTTAGGTCCTTACTTTTCTCCAGGAGCTCCTCTTCCCTTTTCTCTAACTCTGCCTCTAGGAACTTTACCCTATCATTTCTCTTGAAGATCCTAGCTTCAACCTCAACTAAGACTTTGTTGAGCGCATTACAAATTTTCTCATCTAACAACCTCGTGAATTCACCAAGGGTTTATCCCTTTTGTTTTTGGCACTTGCATCAATGCTCCTTGGCTTACCTCAAATTTTGGCTCATCAATGTGGGACTCAAATGCCCATGACAACATTTTCCTTGTCTGAGGGTATGCACCTTCCTCATCAAATGAAGTCATGGCTAAAATTTGTTCCATTGGCACAGTGCTCTGGAAGCACACGCAAAACACTTTTTTAGATCATCGATGTATCCCATTCCTTGCACTTGTGATGCTTTTTTGATCTTCCTCCCTATGTATACGGCCTTTGGAAATCTTACAGCCAAACTGGGATCTCCTCCCCTACTACCATATTCTTTTCCCATGTTCTCCTCCTCAACTTCCTTCATTACCACATCCGCGTTGTGTTCCACTTCTTGTTCTACTAGGTCCTTGATGATTTTTTCCACTTCTTTCTCTGCAGCCTCGTCTATATGTTCCTCTCGTGAGGCTTTGTGTCCTTTGACCTTTTATAACTTCTTCCCTACCTAATCCCTTGCCTTGGGTCTTAGCTTCTCCTTCATACTCCTTCTCCTCATCTCCTTCATTATACTCATCTCCTTCTTCTTCAAAATCATGTATCTTCATATATCTAAGTCTTTTGTCTCTTTCTAAATTGGCCTCATCCGCCACCTTCTACTATGAATTCTAGTACTAGGGATTCTTCTCTTCTTTTTCTTTGATAGGTGATGTCTTCCTTGGTGATTCCTCCTAGGTGAGGGGCTCTTTGTGCTCCAGCACCTCTTCTTTTGGGGTATTTTCTTTGACTGGATACTTCTTCCTCCACGCATAAGTACTAGGCTTAGCACTTGTATATGTCACGTATACCATCTGTGTAGTTTGAACACTTTATGCCTTCTACACCTCTTCTCTTTTTCTCTTTCTAGGTGTGGCCTTATTCCTTCTTGTAGGGTCTTTAGGGATGGAGACATAATTCTCCAAGTAAGTGCCTTTTTCAAATTTTGGCCTTATGCATAGATACACCCTTGCTATGGTCCTTCCTACAATTGGCAGTGTTAAAGGATTCATCATTTGTATCTCATGGGAGACATATCTCTCCATGTATGCACACTTCTTTGGGTATACTAGATTCAAGCACAGGCTCACGGTGGTCTATATCTACCTCGCTAAGGTCAAACCTTAGTCTCTTGGCCTCCTTGAACCAATTAACTCCATATTGGAAGTATAATGCGGTGAAGGAGAAGGGTAGTTTACACCACAGACTCATGTTCTCATCTATCATCATAAATCTACCAATGTAGAAGTGTTGGTATACTACAAATTCTACCTCTACGCTCATGAGGGTGGGAAAACTCTCTAGGATCCTCCACTCAACCTCAAATGCATCACACATTTTCTTATACCATTTCTCTAGGCGCACCTTGTGAACGGTTGTCATGGTTTCACAAGTATATTTTGCAAACCTCTTTGTGGGTGAGGGATCCTCTTCTGATACTCCATGATGCAACCTAGAATTTACTAGATAACACCTAGAATTTACTAGATAACACCCTAGTCATGCTAGCACATCACTCATCCTAGACTGAGCACTCACCCGAAGCGCGCAAAGGTACCAGGTCCCTCTTTAGGGTTATTATAACAGGATGTTAACATGATGAAGGAAGTAACATATAGATTCATAACTAATCCATCATTCCACAATGCATGCTACACTCAGATCTATGAAAGAACAAGATTAAATAGTAATCATGATTGAATTAATAATATGCACTACTCAACTATACACAGAATGACACTTAGATTCAACCAATGTCTTCCATCTATTAATAAATACAGAAGCTCCTTACAGTATTGTCAATCTATACCAATGCACGTATGGAACTGATATAGTAGTTCAATCATATGTGTATATTCTTTGTTACACACATACATACATACATCTCCTTCCATACATCCAACTCTCTCTCGTATATATCTATATATCTATATATATATATATATATATATATATATATATCTCACACTCATCCCCTCCTCCTATGCACCTAACATCATATATATAGGGTGGGAATTTCCCTTCACCGCTTATCTATTCCAAAAATAGGTCGCATGTTATTGATAGCCACATTCCATTTACAATCATAGCCACACATGCAAGTGCACTATCTATAGTCCTCTTGCAGTTAACTGAAGTGTCAATTCTATTCTTAGCTTGTCTTCATGCATAAATGCTTCAAACCACTTCTCCAAAGATAGATAATGCATGGTACACATGTCTCTACATCATTGATGTGTTCCACATGCCCGTTGGTGTCAAACCACAAGACTTCCCCGAGTGTCTCGCAACACGATGGGTTGAGACTCTCAGTGCGATTGCATAACATGGAGATTTTCCCAAGTGTGGGACCTTGCGAAATTGGAAAATCTCTCCGGATGAAGGCCGGTTCCTATTCCTCTGTTCAGATGCACACATAAAATGCAGAGGGTTTACTAAAAACCTAATCTAACTTTCCAAGGAGATAGGGTAAGAAAATGCATAAAATAAAACCTAAACTACAAAGGTGATGCACCGAGGAATGAAGAACACTTGTCTTGCCAATAAACACAAACCATAAAAAACGCAATGCAAGATCATGCACAGATAACCAGATTCACAGTGAAAGATTAGGAGGATGCAAATGAACATAGAGAGGGTTGAGAATCATCCACAGACATGCATTAATTTTCTCCAAAGATTGATACAACACACTGCAAAATGCCAAGAGGCAAAGTTGCATTACAGTTTCAAATGGGAGGTTTGAACTCCACAAGTTTACCTGCCAAAGAGAAGAAGGGAGGGGCAAAACAAGAATGTCCAACCTTTAGAAAGAAGCCCCTCCTTAAAATTTATAGGAAGAATGAGAGAGAAAAGAGAGAGGAATTCCAAAACTACCCCAACCACCCCTAGGTTGTATTTAATTCATCTCATTATGATGGTAGGTGAAAACCCCAGTAACCCAAAAGTGGAGAACTGTATTTTTCATTTTTAATAATTTTTTCTCACCCAATTAAAGATATCTAGTTGTAGTTTGATAGAGGACCTTGTAAGATTTCCGAAAAGTCCAACCTTGCATGAATCTGAGCTCCCAGTCAAAAGTTATGGCCGTCTCTAAAATATCTCGCTGAGGGCTTCTGTCGGCGCCAAAATGTTGCGCCTCCTGGAGGTGCACCATAGGCACATCCATGTGTGTGTCGACATCCTCTTACGTGCGCCAAGGTGTAAATTTTTCCCTGTCGACACTCCGTGTCATGCACCATTTCTGTGCACCAAGGGCGCATCCTTTACCCTGTCGACACTCCGTGTCATGCGCCATTTCTATGCGCCAAGGGTGCGATCCTTTTCTCTCGCCAACACTCCGTGTCGTGCACCATTTGTATGCACCAAGGGTGCATCCTTTACCCTATCAACACTCCGTGTCGTGTGCCATTTCTGTGTGCCAAGGGTGCATCCTTTTCTCTATCGACACTCCGTGTCATGCGCCATTTCTATGCGCCAAGGGCGCATCCTTTACCCTGTCAACACTCCGTGTCGTGCACCATTTTTATGCACCAAGGGCACATCCTTTTCTCTGTCGACACTCCGTTTCATGTGCCATTTCTGTGTGCCAAGGGTGCATCCTTTACCTGTCGACACTCTGTGTCATGCGCCATTTCTGTGCGCCAAGGGCGCATCCTTTTCTCTGTTGACACTCCGTGTCATGCGCCATTTCTGTGCGCCAAGGGCGCATCCTTTTCTCTGTCAACACTCCGTGTCATGCACCATTTCTGTGTGCCAAGGGTGCATCCTTTTCTCTTTCGACACTCCGTGTCATGTGCCATTTCTGTGCGCCAAGGGTGCATCCTTTTCTCTATCAACACTCCGTGTCGTGTGCCATTTCTATGCGCCAAGGGCGCATCCTTTACCCTGTCAACACTCTGTGTCGTGCGCCATTTCTGTGCACCAAGGGTGCATCCTTTACCCTATCGACACTCCATGTCGTGCGCCATTTCTGTGCGCCAAGGCGATAAATGTCAGGGATTTGAGCTTCTTTGATTTCTATAATCTTCTGCTTGTCTATATCTACCTAGGGGAAGATATATACAACAATTTGGTGACTCAATGGCATTACCTGCTTGCTAGGTAGAAGATCAGTGGCCTTTTAGCAATCCGTTGGGCATGGAGTCATAAGCAATAACTTGAAACCAACCTGATATCTAGTCCCGAACTTGATATCGCAACCCCTTCTTCGAGAGCACGTTGAACTGTAGAAATCCAACCTAGGAGCAACAAAACTTGTGCCAAAGCACTTAGGGAAATAGAAAACTAACTACAACAAGACAATGTGCATACGCACTTAGAGGAATTGAAATCTAGGCTAATATTTACAAGGGTAAACCTTTTCCTTTTAGTAGCAATGTTTAAGATGGATTCCGTTAACCGGAATCGGGAATTCTTCTCTATCTAATGTAGACAATTGGAAGGCATTACTACTTTTACACCCCATGACCATGTAGGGGCCACTCCAAATGGCATCAAACTTGGAATGCCTTCCTGGCTTTTCCCGATCTGCATCCCATTTCAGAACTAAATCCCCTTCCTGGAAGGTCCTTTCTCTTGCTTTCTTATCAAACCATCTTTTACTAAGGCCTTATCTTTCTCAATTGTTTGAACTACATGTTCTCTAATTTCTTCCAATTCCATCAACTCTGCATACCTATCCTCCATCGGTTCGAACTCGCCTAACTCCAACTACTTCACGAACTCCAATGTAGGTGGTTCTAATGATATAGGCAATACTACCTCTTTTCCATAGACCAACTTATAAGGGGAATTACCTATAGAACTCTTTGGTGTTATTCTCGTCACCCCATAATGCTGATTTTAGCTTGGTATGCCATGTTCTTTGATTTTCATCCAGAATCCTCCTGATGATTCTTAGAAATTTTTGTTTGTGGACTCTGCTTTAACATCCTCATTTTATACTTTAGAACAAGTGAATTTTTTTTTTTTTGATAATTGCATACTGGTTCTAAATACATAATTTAGAACTCACAATTCAATAACCATTCATATAACAGACAACCATATGCAGCTGTAATGACTCGGAGTACCTCCGATCTATTCATTCCATGACTCGGTAATCTACCGATCTATTCATGAGTAATGAGAGTCGGTGTTTTTATTTAACACATTACTCTTGCGGTTCTCTTCCCTAATCTGGGATTCAGAATGCTCTGTCCAAGGAATCTAACTAAATAATTGTTATTATTATTCATCGGCATCTCATCCCTTAGACTAGGTGAATTAGGACAACGCAATCATCAACTTGCGATACTTTGGCCAAAGATTTGAAACATACTATTCATGTCTCGTATTCCTTAACGACATACTCGTCAATCTAGAATACATCCTTCACCCCATTCATATGTTATATAGAATGTCTTACACCGACTACCGCCCTTCCTTTCACAATCGAATCACTCGGAGGTAGATTAACAAGGTGATAATGTTATATGGATGCCCACGAAGATTAGGGATATGATGACATCTTGGTTCAACCTTGCAGCTTCAACCAAGGTGTCATGATACCCAAATCTCTTAGGCAGCCTTATAACATGACCACGTTCTTAATCGGTCCCAGGGTAACTCGTGCGAAATCAAGTGTAAATCTTAGCGATCAATGCAAAGGGTGTCGCCATAAGTCATCTGCATTGTTGTAACTTCGAGAAGATCCTAATCTTCTCGAGGTACAGCCTCGCAAATCGACTTATTTCACAACCTTTAAATCCGCCTCGAAAAGATCTACCCAATAACAAGCGTTACGCACTTGAGTTTAAATTACTTTAAAGACCTTTCCTAAGGTTAGCCTTTCGATCCATGGATTCTTCGTCTTAAGACGACCCTCCTCTATAAAACCCATTACATGGTAGAGGTATTACGGTCAAGCTCTCATCAAGGAGTCATTAGAATACACTGATTCTAAAGCAACAGAATCGGACAATATCTCATAACCTTTGCTTGAGATTGCCATCTGAACTCCATTTGATTGTATATCAGTTCTCTTAACTGAATTTATATCATACTTTTTAGTATAAAGATATAAATGATTAAGAATCCAATTTAATATTGTCCTGTCATGCTTAGGACTAGGGATTAGTAATTTAATCTAGCTTGTTTAGCGTTCTCCTTAGGCTCATTTTTAACCTATCTTCTAGAAAGACAATTATTTAAATCCAATATTGCTTTTGCTAGAACAAATTAGAACTACTAAACACTCATAAGAATTCAATCTCATTTTCTTGCAAGCTTTCATTGTCAATCACAAAAGCATCCATATTATACAATGATAACAATGCCCCTTCGTTACATAAACCGAAGAAGGTCAAATACAAGAAATAGAATACAACACATAAGTATCAAACACTTATTTCCATTCCTTTCAAAACTATACAATTACATTTTATGCAACAAAGATACTTGATACAATGCTCAATGGAAAAGGAACGTCTTTTCACATTTAATACATCTATAAAATCAAGCTGTAATTCATTATAAATCAAATAAACAATCTGATCAGCCTGTCAGATCTGCATTGCTTTTACCTCTTACGGCAACCATCTGCAAAAATAGTCAACATGAGTCGATTGATGAACTCAAGCATGATAAGCACTAACTTTTAAAACAATTGCAATCCACCAATTGTTTTCATTAAACACCCCTGTTTAAATGAGGTCAATAACCACGTATAAACATATTCGGACTATGCCCTTGTAATGCAAATGATTACAATATGTAACTCTATCATTGTTACAAAATAGTCTTAATCATTTTCTAATATTTCATCAAATATTAAAGGAATCAAGGAACGAATGTACACAAACAATCATTGAATCCAAAATCATAATATTGGTCGATTGTTTCATTCTTCCAAAAAGAATATAACATAACAATTCGGATTCCACCAATATGTTACAAAACAATTTCCCATTTGTTAGACAAATATCAACAAATATCAAATAAAGGAAGAGAAAGAACCAATCCATTCATACTTCCTTTCACATAAGTTCATCAACTGTCTTACTCTTCACATATGAAAACATTCAACCAAAATAAATGAACAAGTTAGACAAGCCGCAAAGCAAGATCATTCTAAATCAAGAAATAGAAACACAAAGAAAACTCCCGTACATCAACTATTCATAAATCAACCTCAAGCCCAATACTAGTTTCTTTTACACAAAGAAGGCTTTGACACAAGTTGAAAACAAGAAACTTCAAGCGTATCGCTGTAAACAACAACCATATTGCATCAAGCAATTTGAGGTTTCCTAAAGACTATGCTATGATGACCACACAAGATTTCCAAATCATGCTCACCAAATCGGATCAATAAACGGAAAGGAACTTAGCATACTTTGCTTAGTCAAAATCGGATCAAGTAAACAAAGGAATACAACCAATTGATCCTTACCTTGCGCATGCAAATTTTTAGTGTGGTATTCGCGACTCACCCTAACGGGGCAGAGCACGCAAACAGTGATATCCAAACTCAAGGATCTCAAACAGGGACAAAGACAAAGTGCCCAAATGTCCGAGCTTCGAAAGAGACGGCAAGTACCAGTTACCTTTCCAGAATTCGAATGATTCAAACGGAGGTAACAATTCAAGCAATTGCATATGAATTCATACTGATATTCATCAATGACGCATATAAAAATCAGACAAACAATCAAGCTCTTATTTCAAACCAAGAACCCGATCAACTCACAATCTTTTTACACAAATTAGTACAGGTTGAGACGCGTAAATGTTCACCTAAAGAATCATACCACAAAAGTATTTCAAGAAAATAACAGAGGTCTTTTACATGTTATTCCTTCAAGTCACAGGTTCAACAATCACCAACTATTTAAATATATTCAACTTGAACAATTGGCTCAAATGTAAATATAAATCATTCAATCGTCTCCTCGAGTCGATCGATTACAAAAATTGTAAATCTATATATACACACCGTGTTACGTCACGATTTTAATACCCATAACCACTTTGAACCTAACAACATCGTAGTATGAAATTGGTGATGAATCCTTCTATGCCAGCTATGGCAATCATTCAGAATAAAAACAAGTGTAAGCAATCGAATACCCATTTCAAGAAAGGAAATCAACTGAACCGCTTCGAAATTTTTGAACAGCTTACACAAAAGAAATGCAAATGCATACCCAGGAAATCTATACTCATTATTTATTACAAATAACAGTGGCCAAAAGACCTGTTTTCTCTACAAGACTTCCACGAAATTCAAACAACAAAACTCAGGGATGAATCCACATTCTCAGCAGTAGATAGCATTATATGATTCAATCAAGGACTCCACTGAGTCGTTAAAATAAGGTATAGATGTAACAATATTATACACAGTCAACAAATAATCCCATTACCACAATAACAAGGAAGAACAACTTCCACTGGGTCGTTTAGACTAAGGTAACACAACAGTTTACTGCTTCTCAAGCAAAAATTAGAAGACAAATGAAACCCAAAAGTATCATTAGTCACTGTCACAAAAAACCACGACCAGAGCTTCCAAAATTTCCAAACACTTTGAACAATCAAACAGTACACCAGCAGTGATTTATCAAAAATCGACACCCAAAACAGTGGTATATACCCTAAGCAAGACATTCGATGGGTTCACGCCAAACAAAGTTCGAGCATTCATACCTTAATAAATATAAATATCTCATATATTTAAACCAGAAAGAATATACAAGGGAATAGAGCCACAATTCGAATTTAACAAACACCCATCTAGAGGAAATTGCGAAATCGAATCAGAAGAGATACAGTACCAAAAATCAAACAAGATCTCCATAGAAAATCATCTATTTTCTAAAAACATTGAAACAGAGTTGTTCTAATGAAATCACTTGAAAGACAGCAAGATATTTAAAGGTTAGGGCCTAACATGCTTGGATTTTTGATCAAATTTCCGAAGTAGACCACAGGAAGAGCTCAAACTTCCTTTTCTTTTTCCAAGATAAAGCGACCAACAAAATTTCGCTATCTCCATCACATATATATCCTCCAAGACAGAGAAAAGAGCTAGAGCAGATCATACTTTCCATGCAACTCAAAGAGAATCGTGCGAAAAAAACAGAAATGTAAACAAGCGAGTGAAAACCGAAAATTGTGACAAGCCAAACAAACCCTCAAACTTCCCGTTTGCATGCCTTCTCGCGAGTTCCGGCTCGCTACCGAGAAAATTGAATGCCATTAAACCAACTTTCCCACTTAAACTCATCTTCCACCGACCACGGAAATTGGCGACACCAATGAAACCTCATGTTCATTTCCAAATTTAGCGACCTGCCACGTCGAACAAGTTATTGCTATACCTTCCGCCATGACACATCCCCTCATCCTTATCCCAAGCATTAATTGCCATAGAAAACACCGCCCATGGTTCACACCCTCCATAGGCCCCTTCACAATCTCCTCATTAGTTAGGTTAGTATCTTAGGTTAGAATTTAGGTAATACCCATACTAACCAATTTACACATGATACTAACTTAGGATACTAACACATAGCCTAGGTCTAGGTTAGCTTAACAATAATCTAACCCCTAGGTTAGGTTTTAGTTTTAGGTTACTAACCCTTAATAATTCCAGTTAGGTATAACATTTTATATGCCAAGAAAAGACCTAAAATCATGCATCTCCGAACAGGATTCACTCCTATACAGCCGTTAGGCTACAGGAATATACATGACAGAATTATTACTTGGTCCACGTCCGAGACCTTCCATATATACTTCGATATCGGAACCAATTCATTTCACAAGATCAGCCCGAGTCATACTCCTGACCAGCTTAATCAATGCTTCCATACCTTGCAACCTGTTCAAGGTCTGTGATCTAATTCATCACGAACAAATTTAAAGCATTACTTGGATCAATTCCACTGATCCAAGACTAGATATTATAGATGAATAATTCTATAATTCATTCCGAGATCAGATTAATACTCAGATACAAAATGAAATAAATAAAAGAGTCTAATCATATTCTGACTCAGTCAAGATCTGCAATCTGCAAGGAAATTACAATACATATCAAGCATGATTTCTAAATCGAGGAACACATCCTTATACAAGAAATCACATATCAACACTTGTATGTCCAGGAGAAAGTAACAACAGTTCAGGGTGTTACATGCTTCCCTCCTAAAAAGATTCATCGTCCCGATGAATTACATATTAAATTAACCTTCAGGTCAATCAATTTATTAGTACACAAACAATGTGACTACTTCCATATTAAATAGTTCCAGAAATCAATGTCACAACACATTTATTCAACCTGAATAAAGTCTGCCTTAATCTGGCTTTAATAAATACTTAGAAACAATCAGTTCATAAAAGTATATTTTTGTCAACAGTTTTCATTCTGTTGCAAAAAGAGAAGGAAAAGCAATTTTCATCTCTTCCAGATTTTCCCAAGTTGCACTTTCTTCGCTAAACTGGTCCCACTGGACCTTACATTGCTGTATATCATGATTTCTTAAATGCAATTGGCGAGTTTCCAGCACTCGTGTGGGTTTAACCACGATTATTCCTGGGTCTTGGACCTGCAAGGAATTCCAATTTAAAACATGTGACAGATCTGAAACGTATTTCTTAAGAAAATAAATATGGAAAACATCATGCATGCGAGATAAAGCAGGTGGCAATGCTAAACGATAAGCTACAGGATTGATTATTTCGACAATTTCGAAAGGTCCCACAAATCGTGGTGACAACTTGGCAGCCTTGCCAAAAGTTATAGAACTCTTTCTGGGTTTAACACGCAGAAAAACCTTATCACCAAGCTCAAACTTTCTATCAACCCGCTTAAGGTCAGCATAGCTCTTCTGTCTATCCGCTGCTTCCTTTAATCGTTCACGAATCAGCTTAACTTGCTGTTCCATTTCTGTGAGAATCTCTGGTCCAATTACCACTCTATCCTCAACACTGTCCCAACTAACAGGGGTTCTGCACTTTCTTCCATAAAGTGCTTCAAATGGTGCCATCTTAAGAGATGAGTGATAAGTGTTGTTGTATGCGAACTCAACTAATGGAAGATACTCTTCCCATTTATACTGTTGATCCATGCAATACATTCGCAACATGTCCTCCAACACTTGATTTACCCTCTCAGTTTGCCCATCCGTTTCTGGATGATATGCAGAACTGAAGTTTAGTTTCGTTCCTAGGGCTGCGTTAAGCATTTGCCAAAACCTTGACGTCATTCTAGGATCCTCGCCGATATAATCAATTACGTACACCATACAATCTGAAAATTTCATGTACGAACCTCTTGGCCAAAGACTCAGAATCATCCTTTAGATTTCCAAATGATGAAATGAGCTACCTTAGTCAGGTTTATCTACAAATACCAAGATAACACCATGTTTATTCCTGGACATAGGTAGTCCTTGTACAAAATCCATGGTTATTACTTGCCATTTGTCTTTGCGGTATGCTATGAGGATATAATCCAAAGCGAGGGTGCATATGTTCTCGCCTTCACCCGCTGACATTCCAAACAATGAGTCACAAAATTTATCACATCCTTTTTCATACCTTTCCGTAAGTATTGTTGTTTCATATCGCAAACATTTTTGTGATACCGTGTCCAAAGAAAGGTGAATTATGAAATTCAACTAACAACTTCTTTCTCAAATCATTCAAAGATAGTACATATACCCTATTTTCATAACGTAAGATTCCTTCATTATCAAAATGAAAACCTTCATACCTTTTATCCTTAGGTTCTGCGGCAAAATGCTGCTTTTACTTCTTTGAAAATATGCATCCGATTCTCGAGGAAATTTTTACCTCGTCTTTAAACCGAGAGTTCTTAATGTTATAAGAGCGAAATGTGCCTCCTACGACCTAGAGCATCAGCTACTCTATTCTCCTTCCCTTTGATATAGCTAATATCAAAGTCATATTATGATAAAAATTCTAACCACCTTCTTTGTCTGGCATTCAGATTGGGCTGCGTAAAAATATATTTCAGTCCTAAGTGATCAGTTTTCAACTCAAAAGGTTTCCCAAGTAAATAGTGTCTCCAGACTTGAAGCACATGAACAATGGCAGCAAGTTCCAAATCATGAGGGGCATAATTCAGCTCATGTAACTTAAGTTTTCTACTTTCATAAGCTATAACCTGATCATTTTGTAACAAAACACCTCCAAGACCTTCCCCAGAAGCATCATTACAACAGAAAATTCACATTAGGGTCTGGTACAGCCAATATAGGTGCAGAAGTCAACTGGTCTTTCAGACTTTTGAAAGCCGCTTCGCACTTGTCATTCCACATGAATTTCTTATCCTTCTTCTGCAATGAAGTTATTGGTGCAGCTACCTTAGAAAAATCCTTTACAAATTTCCTATAGTAACCAGCAAGACCCATGAAGCTTCTTACTTCATGCACATTCTTTGGTGCAGGCCACTCAGTTATTGCCACTATTTTTGAAGGATCTACAGCGATTCCTTCTTTACTTATGACATGACCCAAATAGTGAACTTTTGAATCAAAGAAAGAACATTTGGATAACTTACCATACAACCTTCTCTTTCTCAAAATTCCCAAAACTATCTTCAGATGCTCATTGTGCTCCTCAACACTTTTAGAATAAATGAGAATATCGTCCAAGAATACAAGTACAAACTTGTCCAGGTATTCTTGAAAAATATTGTTCATTAAATTCATAAAGGCTATGGGTGCATTAGTTAACCCAAAGGGTAGAACTGTAAATTCATAATGTCCGTACCTTGTTCGGAAAGCTATTTTATGAATATCTTCCTCTTTAATCCTTAACTGATGATAACCAGATCGAAGGTCTATCTTAGAATAAACCGCTGCTCCACGCATTTGATCAAACAGATCATCGATCCTAGGAAGTGGATATCGGTTCTTGACTGTTGCTTTGTTCAACATCCGATAATCAATACACAGTCTTAGTGTTCCATCCTTCTTTTTCACAAATATCACAGGTGCTCCCCAAGGTGAAACACTTGGTCTAATCAATCCTTTAGACAAAATTTCTTGTAACTGTGCCTTAAGCTCGACTAACTCAGTAGTAGTCATCCGATAAGGCGCCTTGGAAATAGGTTCCGTCCCAGGCTTGATTTCAATGGAAAAATCAAATTCTCTCTTGGGTGGTAACCCTGGTAATTCCTCAGGAAAAACATCCCTGAAACCTTGTAGCAGAGGGAATTGTTCCATGAATCCATCATCTTCTTCAAGAGATTCAGATATCTTTACCGCATAAAGGGTACATCCTTTATTTTTAGCCTTTTTAAGCTGCATAGCTGACAGTTTTCTAACTGAAATTTCTCGTTTCACACCTTGAATCTCTACTCGATTCCAAATGATCATCTAAACATTTTATGTTCTTTTCGTAGCAATCTACCTTTGCCTTATGGTCAGCTAACTAATTGACACCGATGACAATGTCATACGATCCCAAAGGTGCAACATAGAGATCAACTTCCGTGGAAAGTTAGGTAAGTCAAGGACTGCCCCCAAAAAGACACATACTCACCGTATGAACAATTATTACCATACTCGCATGCCCAAGATTTATCCATTTTTCCAGCTTTTCTTTTAAGTTTAGAAGCTAGTTTATTAGATATAAAACATTCAGTAGCTCCTGTATCAAAAAGAATAGTGACAGGTATGCCGAATAACTTACCCGGAACTTCTATAGGTGTCACTTGCTTTTCACTTGCTTGTATCACATCAAAAGATGTATCTTATCTTTGCTGATTACGATCATCCTTCTTCAAAGGACACTGATTTGCGTAATGATCTTTACCACAAGTGTAGCAGCCTCCTACAGGTCCCTTTTTAGGCTCAAAGTTGCCTCCAGTTTTATAATTGTCACGCTGTCCTCCATAGGACTTCTGTCCATTATTATAATTTTTAGCAAAATTATCCTTTACGTTTCCAGCAGGCTTATTTACTGCTGCTTTCTTATTATTATCTCCTGGAAACTTACTCTTGTTTCCAAAATTTTTCCATGGTCCTTTTCTGGGTGCAAGAGAGGTTGAAGAAGGGTTTGCAGTCTTCTTCCGCACTTCCTCCTTATGAGTAGAAATAGCCTTTAATTTCTGTTCTTGCCTTATGGCCTTTTCAACAACTCCTTCCATAGTGGTTGGACTATGAACATCGACCTCTCCCCTATCACCGATTCAATCCCATGATGAATTTCCATATCCTAAACTTTTCGCGGTTTGATATCGTGGTACATACTTGAGAAGTTTTGTAAACCGCTCCCAGATTCGAGCCACTGTTAGCTTCCCTTGAGCTAAGTTCTGAAATCTGTCATTTTTCGATCATAGAAAAGTTGTGGCAGCCAACGTTGCCTAAAATAGCCTTTAAATTGATCCCAAGTAATATTGGTCTCATCAATGTTTAGCTCAGCTTTTCGGCTATCCCACCACGAAGACGCTTCGTGAGAAAGCTGATAGGCTCCCCAAATAGCTTTGGTTTCCTCCGAGAAGTTCCTTATTGCAAAGTACTTCTCCATTTCACTTGAGCCGCCTCAACTCCATCTCCTAGTGTGGTGCCATCATACTTAGGTGGACTTATCCTTTTTATATCATTAGTGAGTTCTGCTGCCAATCTGGCCTTTTTGTTTTCTGGTTGGACAGGTGCATTTCCAGCATTAACATCAACACCCATTTCGGGGTTGTCCTCAGGAGGTTGCTGATTATTATTATCAGCTTCTTCATCCTCCTCATTTCCCGTAACCTGATGTTCAAGCACAGCTAAGTGATCTCTTGTGTCCAACAAGGCAGCAAGGATCTCATCTAGTTTCTGGGTTGTTGCCGCTCCTCCTTCAGGTGGAGCATTACTCGTAACGCTCCCCTTGTTCTAACCATTTTCTGTTACAAGAAAATTCAGGTTTTTATCAGATTATGGACTCAATAGGTCCAAGAGCTGCAACCTTCAGCTCTGATACCAAGATGTAACATCCTCATTTTATACTTTAGAACAAGTGAATTTTTTTTTTTGATAATTGCATACTGGTTCTAAATACATAATTTAGAACTCACAATTCAATAACCATTCATATAACAGACAACCATATGCAGCTGTAATGACTCGGAGTACCTCCGATCTATTCATTCCATGACTCGGTAATCTACCGATCTATTCATGAGTAATAAGAGTCGGTGTTTTTATTTAACACATTACTCTTGCGGTTCTCTTCCCTAATCTGGGATTGAAATGCTCGCCCAAGGAATCTAACTGAATAATTGTTACTATTATTCATCGGCATCTCATCCCTTAGACTAGGTGAATTAGGACAACGCAATCAGCAGCTTGCGATACTTTGGCCAAAGATTTGAAACATACTGTTCATGTCTCGTATTCCTTAACAACATACTCGTCATAACTGAATACGTCCTTCACCCCATTCATATGTTATATAGAATGTCTTACACCGACTACTTTTATCGGTCCTTCCTTTCACAATCAATCACTGGAGGCAGATTAACAAGGTGATAATGTTATATGGATGCCCACGAAGATTAGGGATATGATGACATCTTTGGTTCAACCTTGCGCTTCAACCAAAGGTGTCATGATACCCCGAATCTCCTAGGCAGCCTTATAACATGACCACGTTCTTAATCGGTCCCGTGGTAACTCGTCACGAAATCAAGTGTAAATCTTAGCGATCAATGCAAGGGGTGTCGCCATAAGTCATCTGCATTGTTGTAAACCGAGAAGATCCTAATCTTCTCGCAGGTACAACCTGCAATCGACTTATGTCGTCAAACTTTAAATCCGCCTCGAAAAGATCTACCCAATAACAAGCGTTACGCACTTGAGTTTAAATTACTTTAAAGACCTTTCCCTAAGGTTAGCCTTTCCGATCCTTGGATTCTTCGTCTTAAGACAACCCTCCTCTATAAAACCCATTACATGGTAGAGGTATTATGGTCAAGTTCTCATCAAGGAGTCATTAGAATACACCTGATTCTAAAGCAATAGAATCGCAATATCTCATAACCTTTGCTTGAGATTGCCATCTCGAACTCCATTTGATTGTATATCGATTCTCTTAACTAAATTTATATCATACTTTTTAGTATAAACATATAAATGATTAAGAATCCAATTTAATATTGTCCTGTCATGCTTATGACTAGGGATTAGTAATTTAATCCAGCTTGTTTAGCATTCTCCTTAGGCTCATTTTTAACCTATCTTCTAGAAAGACAATTATTTAAATCCAATATTGCTTTTGCTAGAACAAATTAGAACTACTAAAC